>JAOQMQ010000196.1:32662513-32682364 GCA_027563845.1 Erythroxylum subrotundum
GCACTTTAATTCCACTTACCCATTCAATAAATCCTACTAACTTTGACATAACAATTAACTCCAAAAATAATTAATCCAATAAACCTCAAAAATTATTTTAAATCATGCTTAACTTAAAGAAAAATTTTGGGATCCAACAGTTATGCATTATCAAATACAATTTATATGGAATAGTTGAAAGATACAAGGCTAGGTTGGTTAGAAAAGACTATACCCAAACCTTTGGTATTGTCATAAGAATTTAGGACCAATTGCTAAGATAAATATTGTTGACATTATACAATCACACGTACTTAATCTAAACTAGCATTTATACAGTTTGAAGTTAATAATGTTTTTCTTTATGGTGACCTAATGGAGGAAGCATTTATAGATCCACCCTATAGGTTTTTACTAGAAGAATAAAAGTATTCAAAATAAAAAAGGCATTGTATGGATTAAAGCAATCATTAAGAGCATAGTTTAGGAGCTTGAGTTCATGTAATGAAGAGAATAGATTTAAGCAAGCTTTTACACATCACACCTTGTTTTATAAACATGATCAAAATGATATTACCTTACTTCTTATCTATTTTGATGATGTCATAGGTAAGAACGTAGATGAGATCAAGAACTTCGAAGTTATCTAGCCAAAGAATTTAAGATCAAAGATTTCAGGTTTTTTAAATAATTCTTAAACGTTGAATTTTATTGGTATAAACAAGGATTGTTTCTCTCTCAAAGGGATTATTCTTTAGATCTCCTATTATAGTTGGTAACTTTGCCTGTGAGCATATAATAACCCCTATTAGGTGAATCATGACCTATCTATTTCTCCTGTTAAAATTCAACAAATAATGAGAGATACCAAAGATCAGTTAGGAAGTTGATTAATTTAACTCATACTAGGATAGATAACATATGCAATC
This sequence comes from Erythroxylum subrotundum, assembly GCA_027563845.1. Taxonomy (NCBI): domain Eukaryota; kingdom Viridiplantae; phylum Streptophyta; class Magnoliopsida; order Malpighiales; family Erythroxylaceae; genus Erythroxylum; species Erythroxylum subrotundum. The sequence goes on from JAOQMQ010000196.1 coordinate 32,663,422, forward strand.
AATGTTTTGAGTCAGTTTATGCACAACCAAATGATCAACGTATGAATGATGTTAATTGGATCCTAGCATATTTAAGATAAACTCCAAGTAAAGGTGTTTTATTCTCCAAACATGGATATCTTAATGTTTTGGGATATACTAACTATGATTTTGTTAGTAGTAGATTGGATATAAAATCCACTTTTGGATATTTGTCATTTTCTAAAGGCGACTTGGTGACCTGGAGAAGTGAAAAAATAAAATATGGTTGTTATTTAATGTAGAAGCAGATATTATATTATGCATCAACCAATCACATAACTTTTTTAGCTAAAAATTCTTTTAATTGAATTGATTCTAGTTTAAAAAAACCGGTGGTATTGTTTTATGATAATAAATCAACCTTTGGGATTTCTAATAATCCAGTATAACATGATCAAACTAAGCATAATGAATTAGATATAAACTATATTAAAGATAATCTTAATTATGGCACAATAGAAGTTCCTTAAACTAGAAGTTCATATCAGTTGATTGATATTATAACTTATGTTGTTAATAGTGGATCATTCTATATAGTGTTATCCCAGTTAGGCATGTGTCATATCTATACCTTAACTCAAGGGGTAGAGGTAATAGGAATTAGTTGTGTCTTTCCTACTTCATATATTTTTTGTATAGTTTCCTTTAATTTAAGAATATGAATATACATAAATATGTATGGTTAATTTGTTATTATATATAAGTTATTGTCCTTTACATGCACACACACAGACACACACACACACATGTGAAATATTAAAATAAAAGATCTTGCATATTCACAACTTGATCTATTACTTAAGGAAGAAGAATTGTATTGATTTCAATTCAAGGAAGATTGGATTAAGTTGAGCAACAAAAATACAAGAAATTTTCAGTTCACCGCCATTATCTATACGAGGAACAATTTGATACAATCACTTCACAATAATGGAAATGTTTGGGAAGGAGATCTCCTTAAGCAGAAGTACAAAACATTTAAATCATCCCTATAAATGAGCAGTGCACCTTAATGCCAAGATTCTCACAACTCTCCCCTATGATTATATTAGGATTGTCCACTTGAGTTACAGATAAAGAAGTACTCACGCAGTTAAGATAATGAGCCCATTATAGTTTTCAAGTATATACGGTTTGAACCCTGCCTCCTAAATAATACTCTGATTGCATTAAGTGGAGAGTGGGAGATGACACTGCATTGAATGTTCCTCAAAACTTTATTCTAATGTCACGTAGAATATATACCATTGAACATGTTGCCAATCTTTGATACTTGAATTCACATAGCAATCTGAAAGCCCTACTTCACTTCATTGTCATCTAATAATGGTCTCTGGCGTAACATTAGCCAAGCATTGCATTCTTGTCGATTAAGAGGCCAGAAATCACTCACTCTTCTCTCTGTCTCACTCAAAAGCATGAGGAGAGGACTTGGCAAAAATGACTGACCCCTCACAGTATTTTCTACTTCCAGCGTCCATTGGTTTTGCTCTAAAAAATATGACAAAAGAGTTTCTATTTATAATAAACCCAATATTTTTTAGCTCATGGAATTGACAATCTTACCCTGTATACTCATTCAGATACACAAATCAAACCAAAGTCACACATTGATTTGGTCCAATTTGAAATTTATATAATTTTTATGTTAATAAGTTCATATATAATCCCTCAATTCACTGACTACCGTTTTCAGCGAGACGTTTATCTCTATCAACGTAACATTGTATACTTGGGAGGCATTTTAATTATATTTTAAATATTTAATTAGTATAATTTTGATTAGCATTAAAAATTAGATAAAATATTTTAGATTGAACCAAGACATTTTTATCATTTCTATACGTCCACCTATATCAAAGAGAAGCAAATTAGGAACCCCGCCTAAGGCCAAAGAAAAAAACGGGCGAGACCTCAAGACCATGGAAGGCAAAATCTCCAACGAGAAGTTGCGTGTCTGAAGCTTACCGATGTAACGTGCAGATGCCGGGAGAGTTTTGAGTCCGCAAATATAAAACGTTTTGAAATGGTGACTAAACAAAATACTGGAACTAGGCAATGTTCACAGTATTAAAGTTACCAACTGGCACCCGAGAACCATACTGATCACATGTTATTACAAATCTGAACTCAACAGACAGTAGCAAATACAGGAAATCTAACCCATAGTAATCGACTCACATATAAATGGCATTCTATCAACATATCATCAAGCTACAGGAAGGCATCCTTTTCAAGCAATTTCAGAACCTCATGTTGGTTGTTCAACTTTGCGACATCAATCGGAGTCTTACCATCCATGTTCTGAAGCGTACTGCACACACCCACAAAAAGTATAATATGTTAATGCGAGTCTGAAAGCCACCATTTTTAATTAAAAGCCCTTTTACTTACACGGCAGCGCCATTTTTGAGGAGAAGGGCTACACACTCCTTCCTTCCATAACCCGCCGCATAATGAAGAGCAGTATTCTTATTTTTATCCAAGGCATCAACAGTTGCTCCAGCCTCGACCAGGATTTGAGCACACTTCACCTGAATCAGTTCAAGAGCATTTTCTTAATACCGGGCATGCAAACCAAGAAATTGGCTCAAACTACATCTCAGAAACCCATAGGCAAGGGTTTTTCTGCCTTAGGTATTAACCCACTGGCTTTTCATATTCCAGCAAATGCTGACATGGCAGGCCAACATTCACCTTAGATCTTTTATCGCATGAAACCTAAAGAATCATGTGTGTTCACGCTTGTGAACAAACTGTCTTTTCCAGTTCTACTTCTATAGAGAACTAGAATCCAACAAAAAGAATCTGTACCCACATTATTGCATTTCAGTTAGCTTCAGGCATTCTTTTTTCTTTGTTTTTCACAGTTTATAAATTTCGTATCCTATAGGCCACACAACTTTATTCTAGGAAATCTCAAAACTTTCAAAGATTAGGTTCCATGTACTGGTGTACATGCTAAAACAACTCTGTACTAATCATAGAAAAGAATGTGATCATAATCGAAGTTATATAACTCTCTGAAGTGAAAGAGTTTTTATGCATTTTTTTTAAATTCAGAACATTCATCGGGACTAGCTTTATGCAGACAAAAAAAACGATACAAATACTAAACAGAAAAAGATAATAGAACTACTAAAGTTGAAATGGAAGTGAAATTGGCTGTATATCTGCAAAAAGCCACTAGTGAAAAACAACTTAATAGAAAGTTGATAACCCAAACTAAATAAAGAGCATACTATTAGGAGATCTTTCTCTCAGATGGCCAGATTAATTGATCAGACTAAAGACCATAGACTTTCATAATTCCTTTTGCCATGTTTGCAGTTTTAATTGGAACAAAATGACAAGTATAAGAAAAACATGAGTACGTAATCATTTTTGCTCCAGTCAATCAAAATAAGACCTTAGCAAGTTGAATCCGATTGACAAGTTAATTCACCAATTAAGCAACGAAGTCTGAAATAGTAGCTTAGTGCAGTTCCAATTAGCTGATTTACTAGAATCACCTCGCTTTTCATTGCATTTCTCAAAAGCCTTGGGATAATAGTCTCTGTTTATCTCACAAAACTGATTTTTGACAACCACTAGGCAATCAAACTACGTCAAATCAGAGCATATGATCACAAGCCTCTCGCAATATTTCCTTTTTTGTCTATATCATGAAAAGAGATGGTTTTAAGTATTCATACCTCTCCATAACCACAAGCAAAATGCAACGCTGTTCTTCCTTCTGAATCTTCTTCATCCTTGTCAGCACCAGATGCTAGTGCAGCTTTCAAACCCTAATTAATGACCAAGCATAAGATTACTAATTATAAGATAAAAATATTTTTGAAAAATAACACCTTGGGGATAGGTTCATGACAAACTTGTCCTAATTACCTGGGCCTCATTTTGAAGGACAGATACTTGAACAATATGTATACCAAATGGATATCATGTTGATTTCAAATATTAGGAATTAAGTGACATTTGAATGAATAAACAAGGAAAAGGAAATCGCCAGAGAAACAGATAGTTGGACTACACCTCAACATCACCAGAACTGGCGCAGCTATGAACAATAGATTCATCCTCATTACCCCCTTCATCTGCTTCATCTTGTGCAGAATTGTCCGCAGAAGTGGCTGCTTCTCCAGAAATTGCAAGACCCATTGCTTGGCCCAATTTCTGTAGAACATCTTTGTCGTTCCAGTACCTAGATGAACAATAGTTTCATTTAATTGTTAGAGCACTGCAAAATAGTGCAAGCTTAATTGTTCCTCTTAGAGAACATCTAGAACTCATCACTCAATAGCAGAGAATCCTTGTCCAAGAAAAAATGATTACTAGAACCTAAGTAAATTTATTACCAACCTCATCATTGCATCTAGACCACCAGTCTCTATCTCTTCCAGGATAGGTTTTAAAGAAGGATCTTCCCTCAACCTTGCCATCCGTTCCTCAATCTGATCTTTATGTGAAGGATTTGAAAAACTTTCAAGCATTTGAGACATTGAAGGATCCTGAAGAGAAGTATCTCATGAAGAAGATGAATTTTCCATAATGCATACACAATAAAAAGCAGTGTCCATACAGTCACATGTAGTGGAACTCCAAAGAGTTAAGACATGTTAGAAGCATGCACGTGCACATACAGTGTTGTGGAATCAGGGACACGATACGATGTGCACACACATAATTAAACATAACATACAGTAATCACTAAGTTTCCACTGAACACTTGGATTAAAGAAACTAAAACAGGAAGGAAACAAATCCCACATCTAATGAGAGAACCAGATAAATTAAGATATGGTCAAGTTAAATACAACAGCAAACCAAAATCCAAGCCAACCACCAGATATACCTGCATCAGTGTATTGCCAAGACGTTCCGCCATAGTCATAAATTGAGGATTCTGCATAACCTGTTGCATGGTGGAATAGTACTGTTTAGTATCAAACTGAGGGATGCCATCTTCAACTGCTGCACCTTGAAGACTTTTTTGCAGCTGCTCTGCCATTTGGTTGAATGAAGGATCTTTTGCTATCTGTTCAGCCAATTCCTTTATGCTAGGGTCCTATATAGCAAAATCTTAGATCTCAATTAACAAAATTTTAAAAAGGAAAAGTAACCAAAATCTGAAGCACAGGACAACTATCAAGGCATCATAAGATGTACACACAGCATACTTGATATTTCAGTAGCCTAAACCTTTACCCCATAAGAAGATACACACACAACAATCTTGTCCACGGATAACTATTACAAATATGACCTCTGAGACAAGAAAAACTCAGAAATAAAAATTTTTGTCCAATTTATCTTTTCACAATTGGCCTTTACAAGTGCTAGCCCGTGCTAGCCCATCTGAATACACGATCCAACTTGGAACAAGAAACATCAACATGTTGAGTACTCTCAACCAAAATCTAAACTAAAGATTAAAAAAAAAAAAAAGGAAATTGTTAACTTATGCCCAAATCTCCAGTTTTCCCCAACTCGCACAGCATGTACCCTTGTCTACAGTTCATGCAAAATGTTTTTGTGCCACCTAAAAATTTATGCTGTATAGATGAACCTTGCTCCTCTGCTGGAAATAATAAATAAAGAAACTGAAAGCAATGAAAACAAAACCTCTATGATAATTAGAAATAAGGTCAGTAGCACCAGTTTTATAAGATTTATTACACACATGCAAAAAAACCAAAAACACAAAGGCATTAAGAAAAATGGCTTTAGATTATAGTGTTGGTTAAGATTGGGAAAAACCTCATTTAACACAATGATACAACATTTCTAGACCGTGAGAAGTAAATTAATGCAAAGCAACAGTTCCGTCACATAAAGTAAGAGAAATGACATACATTAAGCAGGCCAGTCATAGCTGAGAAATCAAAAGGATTGGAAGGAATTCCAGCTCCTGCAGATGGTGCACCGCCTTTCTGTCCAGACTTTGGGTCTGTAGAGGATGATTCCGGTTTTGAGTTTGAGTTTTCGGGCGATCCAGTTTTCTCATCTGGAGAGAAGCCAAATAAAAGTAGTGATTATCTACCTGATCCCAGATTGTCAATTTACGGGACAATCACAGGCTAAATTAATCACAAAAGAAAAAAGTGGGGGATGGGGAACCAAAGTCCGTTGTATTAATTGATTCATAAAAGGCCCCTTTGTCCTAATTGATTCACAATAAAAGGGAAAAAAAATGCTTAACAAGCAATGCTTTAAGGAATCAATAACATGAAAACGGAAAGAAAGACAGACAGAAAAGGCACACCATATGAGTGTGCCTCGATCTTTGATCATGCTGGAACTAAATACCAACGAAGAAAGAAAATCGAACTAACAGATTAACATCTCTGCAAGCCCCCAGTTGCATCAGATGCTTTTACAACATAAACCGGCTCAAGACACAAAAAACCCAAGTACGCAACGCATAGCGTTAACCTAAATACGGTTTGAGGATTTCCAGTTAAAAGATATCAACGCACAAACTTGAATGAAAAATGGAAGTCAATAACTAAAAAGCTCACCAGATGGAACATCCTTGTTTGAATTCGATGCCATATCACGCCGGACTGTGGAAACACAAAATCTTACAATTAGAATTAAAAATATCCAGAATGAAAGAAGATTTAACTCAACTTACACAAATCAATGACAAGAAAACCTGATGGAATATAGTCTTTTCTTTTTATTTTGGGAAGAGAAAACCCTAAGAATTTGACACAAAACGTATGAGAAGAAGCAATGCGAATAACTACAGCGCAGCAGCTCTAACGTTTTATACAAGACAAAGCAAAGGATAGAATGAACGACAGCATTGATTGTGGGCCATCTCAATCCTCATCTTCTCGAACGAGTGGCTCATCCCATGACTAAATGACCCATTCGCCTTCACACTTTCCGCAAATTACAAGGACTAGGCCTTCCTTTCCCATTCCATTTCCGCTCTCGGGCTTAGGATTGTTCTTAAACTCAGTATTCTTTAGATCCAATCCAAAGTCCAAACACTCAAGAACGATCCCATCATGTTTTACAAAACGATGACGTTTCAAGTCTATTTAACAAGTGTTTCAAAATATAATATATTCTCAAAGTTTATTTTAGAATGAAGTAGAAATATAACGAAGTGAATAAATTTTCCCCTAAATCTGAAACCTTTAAATTTTAAACTCTTGGAACTTAAACCCTAAATTCTAAATTTTAAATCTTAAAATCCTAAAAAATATATAATTAAATCTTAAAAATTCTAAACTTCAATATCAGAAATAGTCCATCTTAATTTTCATAATAATGAATTTCTAAAACTAAGAAAACAAATGTTATGGATATGCTTTGGTTGTATTTAAAATGTAATTCCAACATAAATAATAAATAATTACTTTTATTATATAGTTTTTAAAGGCTCAAATTTAAGATAATAGTATAAATTAATAATTTTAGTATAGCAATATAATAACACTTTAAAAAGATTATATAAAAAATTACAGAAGATTATATAATTACAATAACACTTTAAGAATAATAACAATAGCATCTAGTAAGAGTCTGCTAAAATATAAAGTATAGAAAGATCGTAATATTACCCGAGAGATATAGGCCTTGTTTGGCAATCAACTAATTATATTAGCTGTTAGCTGATAGCTGATTATATCAGTTGATTTGATTAACGGATTGCATCAGCTGTTTGTTAGAGATGTTTAGTAAAATTAGCTGTTTAGTATTAGTTATTTATGTGTAAAATGACCTATGAGGACATGACTTAAAAAAATTATAAGGGTATAAATATTATATATCTTAGTATTTCGTTGAATATTCTTATAAGAATTTAGATTTTAGAGAAGTTGTATCCACCTGTATTGTTTCATCATCTATGAAAAATTTATGCAACTATTTCTATTTTCATTTTTGTTTAAGGTCAACATTTTATTTTTAACCAATAACTGCATAAAACAATTATAAGAACAAATATTGTTCTTAAAACATAGGTATCTAGGAACATCAACTAGGTTGTCCTATTTACTAGAAATTGTTGTCTATTAAAACTAACAAAAATATGACGCGTGTAGTACTTAATTACAACTTAATCATGAATACAATTTAAACATCAAAATATTACGCAATTACGTAAATGGAAGAATTGAAGGCTGACTGGCATTACAAATAGGTGGAAGAAGAAAAGTGAAAAGAATGTCCTTATTTAGGCAGGGGTTGAAGTGTTTGATGCTCTTTTTTCTTCTTTAACTGTTGCGGTGGCGGGTACATTGGCTCCGTTTGGTAGACAAGCAATCATCTATTTTCTCAGTTGATTGGTTGTCATGAGCTGTTTGATGTTAGTGGGTGGCTTTTCCAACAGCTTATTAAACACAACAAGCCATTGATGAAAACGCTCCTATGTACGCTCCTATATTGTCATCAATTAGCTAACATTTTAAGTATTAAAAGTCTAATTTACCCTTTATGCAATAATAGGTTAGAAATGTTTATAAATTTTCTGTAAAATTTAATTTTTCCCCATTTTTATTATTGTCAAAATTTTAATTTTTGCAAAATTAAATATTTAATCGTAACCTTATAATTTTTTTAAGTCATGTTCTTATGAGTCATTTTTAATTTATTAAATAATAAAATTTATACATATTATATGAAAAATAATAATATAATGTAACTTGCTATATCATTCATATTAATAGAAAATTTAACGTTAGATTATTATTATTATTATTGTTATTATTATTCTTCTTAGTATTGTTGTTGTTATTATTGTCGTCGTCGGCGTCGTCATTATTATTATTATTACTATTATTATTATTATTATATGTTCTATATTTTTTATTAGAGTTATAAACTTAATTTTTGTAGAATTAAATATCTAAAATATAAATTCCTATAAAAATATGTAACGAAATACTAAGATATATAATATTCATACCTTTATAAAAATTTTTAAAGTTATGTTCTCATAAGTCATTTCACACATAAACAGTTACCACTAAACAGCTAATTTTATCAAATATTAAATGATTAACAACTAATACAATTTACTAATTGTCAAACAAAGCTATAATAAAAAAGGGTATAGTTGAGTTTTGATACATATAATTTTGGCTATTGGATGAAAACGCTCGTATATATCAGCGTTTTCATTTTTGATCGTTTATCTTCAATCAGCTGATAAAAAGTTAATCTCCAAACAATGTTATTAGGTGTTTGAAGAGTTAAACAACTAAAAACGTAACCAAATGAGGCCATAGTAAACTAATATTATTAAATTATAAATATTGCGATGTTAATTTCTTCAAGTAAACGCATTCATAACCATCTTCTGTAATTTTATTATTATCGTTTTTGTCATCCTTGGTCATCTTGCCAAAGCAAGTTTTTCTACCTAGGAGAGAGAAGGTGAAAAAGAAAAAAAAAAAAGGTTGATGTTTTAATCAAGAAGTTAAAAATTGGAAGTCAAAACTAAAGAGTGCGATTTGACGTCATTTCTCAAGATTATAAAAAAATTGGGCCTGCCAAACCAGTAGTTGTTCATACCTAATTGCTAATTCCCGTCTTACTATTTTGTTGCTATGATTTGTCTCCTTTCGGAAGTTTTCCCTTGTGTGAGATGTGAATGCGTTTGATCAGAATCTTCAGTTCAAGCTGATGCGTGGCTTTGAAATTGTGGAATCTAACGAGCGCTGCACTGTTAATTTGATTGTTGTTTGATCTACATATATATACTTCTTAGAACACTGATGGATATACACTTTCTCTGTTTTTTCTTAAAGTTTCCTTTTCATTTTCCACAGTAATTCGGCCTGAAACACATACAGATGCTCGCACTAGCAAACATTGTGTGAAGATATAGAGTTGTTCAAGTTCGATTGCTTATTTGTTTGGATTGGGAAAGAATTGATTTTTGGCGTTCGGACTTTCTGTTAGAATTAGAAGGTAGTGGTGGTAGATGGGATCTTGCTACTCCTCCTCCGTAGGGAAGAAAACTCGGAGTGACGGTGAGAACCTTGGAGTGGAGGAAGTGAGTAATCATACATCAGCAACTACGGCAGCTGAGACCCACCGGAGGAATAAGAAGAAAAGTAGCAAAAAAAATAAATCAGCATGTGACGTTGATGAAAGCGTACTCCGCCACATTCCTGGCAGGATATTTACTAATGATGCCTGTAAAATTGCGAGCTTGTATACTCAGCAAGGCAAAAAGGGCACCAATCAAGATGCCATGCTTCTTTGGGAGGTTAGTAACTACCTTCCTCCACCGCCATGCCCATCTTCTTTCTTCATTCTAAGCACCTTGCTTTATTAGCTTAGTGACCGTATAGTTACTGTGTACGCTTGCAGTTTTCAGAGATTTGAAAAAAGGTTTCTTCTTGGGTTGGAGCGTGAGCTTTTGAGTGACTGGAATGCCCTTACTTGTTTAAATATTTTCCTGAGCGATATAATCTACGAGATCGTCGTTATCCGTATTGACCCCAGCCTTTTTCTTCTGTTTCTTAATTTTATTAGTAACTATCAGCATTTTCATTCATGGCCTTAAGATAGTCTATGAGCTTGCCTTGTATCTGAAACCAGTTATATGCGCCTCAGCCCTCAAGGATGAGTCCTTTGATCAAAATATTAAATAATCTTTTACGCTCGTAGCAAGCTTTTGGAAAATAAGCTCTTATATTTAGAATTATCGAATGCTTCCCCCCAAGTTATACCACGCAATCGTAACAAGCATTTCCATTTGAGATACCTCTCTGTTTTACTTTTTTTATACACATTGTCCTTGCATTCTTATTCATTGCCTTTTTTTCTGCCTTCTTGATTTTTATACATTCTTCTTTTTGTTGAGATCGTATATATTCAGTGTATTATTGTTGCAAATTTAGGTTATGGCTTTTACTTAAAGTCAAACATAATGCGAGTTACCTCTTTGTCGTCTATGTAGTATAAACAGCAGTTGCTGCGAATACCATTTAATTGCCACCTAGTAAAGTTCTGGAATGACCTATTTGGAGTAGTAGCTTTTACAAAATAAAAGTCCATATAATCTATATGCCTAAAAAATTGCTGAAGGTTTTGTTAGATTTAAGAAAACCTATGTTAATGTTATTTTTGGTTTTTTTAGCAGAGACTAGAATCACAACTTTTAACAGAATCTGTTAGTATTAAAAAGAAACCATTTGCATCTTACTTCTCTTAAGCTCATAATCAAGGATTGCAAATTCATCAATTAGACATTTTTGGTTCATTGATAAATTTATCTTTTCTACCTCTTAAGTTTAAAACATATTACAAGTTCAATTTCTTTTTGATTGCTTCAACTCATGATGACGATATTGGGATGGTTCTGGAATAGAACTTCAGCTCGAGTAGTGATACAGTATTTTGTGGCGTGTTTGATGGTCACGGTCCTTTCGGTCATATGGTTGCCAAGAGAGTTCGAGACTCGCTTCCCCTTTTACTATGTTCCCAGTGGAAAGCTTCATCCAAAGGTGAAGAGAGCAGCATTGATAAGACTGGAAACAATCTCACAAGTACAAATTCTGAGGAAACTGTATCTGTGAACACTGAAGATGAGCCATATGATTCTTTAGAGGTAGAAGAAGCTGAAAAACTACCAGAAATTTATCTGCCACTTAAAAGGGCTTTGCTAAAGGCTTTCAAGTTGATGGACAAGGAATTAAAGTTTCATCCAGCAATTGATTGTTTCTGCAGTGGAACAACTGCTGTAACCTTGATAAAACAGGTACTTATCTTCTATAATTGATTTCCAGTTGGTACTTATTTTGCATGTGTGTATGGTTTACATTTCCTGTAACTAAGATAAGTACACAATTATCTAAATTTTTTACTAAAAGTTGTATGTGTTACATATTACAGAGACTTTTTTCATAAATATTGTATTTTTTTAAAACCAATTAAGTACTAGTCTAGGAATTCCTTCATTTTGAAATCCAAATTTGAAGTGGCTCTTTTGTTCATTAGTCAGGGAGAGTTAATTTCTTCAAATTTGAGTGTCCAGTTGTCTAAACCAGGTTAATTGGGATGATTAACTTGTCTAATTATTTCATCTAAGGCCACTCTATATGTTATAGGAATATGCAATGATATAAGTTCTTACTTCCGCCTAAGTTGTTTAGTTTTGGGTAAAAGAAGTGGACTTCCTTTATAATTTCAGCAATTTTAAAAATGCTTTTATTATAAATTGTTTAAAGAAAACTTTGTTGTATTAGAAACTTTTAAAAGGGATTTTTTTATTAAGTGTTTATCAAGTTATTGTAACAAAAACTGTTATCTAATTGACAGTTGTGCACATGACAAAGTCTGTATGACTGTTTTGATCTAGCATTAATAACAGTTTCTTTTAGAATAATTCGACAGAAACTTTAAAAATGTTTTTTTTCAATTTTGATATGACAAAGTATTTTTTAAATAATTTAAAATGATTAGTGTACTTTTCACAATAATTAAAACCACAAAGGAAGTTTGTAGCTTATACCCTTTAATTTTGGACATGCATTAGTAGTGTTTTGTTTTACCTCAAATTTAAAGCTTCTCATTTGAATAGTGTAAACCTTGATTTCAGAAAGAATCTACATGATGTCTCAGGGTCAGGATATTGTAATCAGCAATGTTGGTGATTCCAGAGCAGTTCTAGCAACCAGAGACAAAGACGAGTCTTTACTTGCTGTACAATTGACTGTAGACTTGAAGCCTGATCTGCCAAGTCTCTATCTCTCTCTCTCTCTCTCTCTTCCCCCTTATGTGTGTGTCTGTGTGTGTGTCACCAAAACACTATGAAATGTGCATGTGCAAACACAAACAGTAAAAAAGAGATCATGCACGTTGTGATCTGTGATCATACGTTCATACGAATTGTTCCGTTATTAAAAGGAAAACAATAAAAATTAATTATATAAAGCTATTTTTGATTTAGTATATTTGGTAAAAACAAATTACCTTTTATTAATGAAACCTAAACTTGATTTCTTGTAAACAGGGGAAGCTGCAAGAATCCAACAATGTAAAGGAAGGATCTTTGCATTACAGGATGAGCCTGAAGTAGCAAGAGTTTGGTTGCCAAATAACGATTCACCTGGATTGGCAATGGCTAGAGCTTTTGGAGACTTCTGCCTAAAGGATTTTGGGTTAATTTCTGTCCCGGATGTTTACTATCATCGCCTTACTGAGAGAGATGAATTCATCATTCTTGCCACTGATGGGGTATGTTTTCTCCTTCCTTTTAAACTGCTTAACGTAATTTTTTCTATGAACTTTGTTGGAAATTTTCCAATTTTTCCAATTTCTGTAGTTGCAAGCTCTTTTTGTCACTTCTGTTTTATCGTACATTGTTTCCACTCACATTTTTATGTTACAGCCATGTATTTTAATACATAAATATGCACATGTGAGATATTTAATACATTTAGCTGGTTAGACCTATTTGCCATCATATAACTGAATTTCGCAATTGCTTTTGTGTTAATAAACTTGTCTCCTCACGTTAATACCACAGATATGGGATGTCCTCTCCAATAAAGAAGCTGTTGATATTGTCGCTTCTGCTCCTGGACGTTCAATGGCATCGAGAGCTCTAGTTGAGTGTGCAGTTCGAGCATGGAGGCTTAAGTATCCTACTTCCAAGAATGATGATTGTGCTGCTGTATGCCTCTTTCTTGATCATTCTGTGAATGGAGCATCAGAAGAAGGGAACAACAAGCAGATTTCTCTTGAATCGATAGTTAATGTGGCAGAAACTAATAAAAATATTGGAAAGTTTGGAGTTCCTGATGGTTCTGATGCCCTTGTTCAGGAGCATTCAGGGAGCATAAAATCTTGCGATGAAATTGTACCAATCTCTGAGTTGGAAAAGCCTTCTGTAAAGTATCAGGGCCAACCAAAAAGAAGCCTAGCAGAGTGCATTTCCACTGCAGATGATGAGTGGTCAGCGTTAGAAGGTATAACGAGAGTTAATAGTCTGGTCAGCCTTCCTAGGTTCTTGTCAAGCGATAGCAGGACTAATAGTTGGCGGAAATGGTTATCATAGAATTAAGATCAGTTAACTTTAAGCAAAATCTGGGTTCAGTTATCATTATATTTTCTTGTAAATTGGTTTGATGGCCTCATTGACTTTGAGAACATTCATATCTGGAAGTTGCTGATGCAAATTGAATGCTGCTCTTATAACTATGCGAGCACATTCAGGCTTTTTGATCGAGAGGCTCACGCCCTTTCTGTTGAAGTGCAAACGGTTTGATTCATGAATTTGAAGAATTCACTTAGCGAAATCCCATGTTTCATGTATCAGCCATAGAAAGGAATGATCCATCAGGTTTGGGACAGGAAGTGAGAACTGAATTCGTTAATGATCATACGCATCAGATTAATGTTGGAATGCATAAGCATGTTTGTCAACTAAAACTGAAGTTACGCTGACTATATGTTTCATTACTGAGGCCGTTCCCCTGAAAGATTCGACAATCGTTTATGCATATGTTTCTATGAAGCATGAATACTGTACATGGATAAAAGGTCCGAATATTTTGAGCCCGGGTTTCCTTCTGCTCTTCACCATGCACCGTATGCATTTTCCATACAGGCATCCCAAGAATCAAGATTCGTGTGTTGAAGTCAAGGTAACCGAATATCCATGATTGTGGGGGCGCATGTGAAAGTTCAGTGTCATAAATTGGGACATTCACGTTTGGCGCATGTTTACGTATATTTTGGTGTAAGTGGTCACACTTACCTTTTGATGTTTAGGTTCATTTTTTTCTTTTTCGTCAAGCAAGCATATTTTCATCATCATTTCTGATATGAACATTATAATAAATATCAAGATTCCTTAGATTTATTCACTTAAAACGAAAGTTGAGGACCTTGAGTGCAGTTAAGCTTGAGAATGGTAGCTACGAGGTAGATGATAAATGAGAAGGCAGATTTGAAAGAATCAAATTGTCTGTGGCTGAAAAAGGCAAAAGATTCTCCATCTGAGAGGATATTTGACCTGTAAAGGTAAGCTATCCTATCCTGATGTCAAAATCTGGCATCATGAACATGAATGATGTATAAAAGTAAGGTAGAGGAGGAAGGAAGCAGCTTTTTAATGCTTGCACTCCAGAGTCCAGAACTGAAGAGAAAATGCCACCCATGCATAGGACTGCAGAACTTCTAATAAAATTTTATATACATAGTAATGGTACGTAAAAGGTAGCGTGGCTGCCAAAGTAGAAAATGAAGTATATCTTCTTCTTCGTCAGGTCCGTTCGCATGTGAAATTGAGGTAACAGCTTCAAGAGCGAATTGTAGTTCTCTTACAATCACAAGCGCAGATACTGTTATCCAAATGCAGAATGGTTTTAAAGAGAATTAGTCACGCCAACATTAACATAAAGTACTATCAGTCATGCTTGTAATAAATATTTCTCCATTCGTATGTGCAGACTAAGATGCTTCTTTTCAGACTATCCAGAGTATCAGACTAGATTGAGTTAATTACAAAGTTAGATACAAGTGACAGCAGTATTGATAATGGCTTTACTTCTCGGACAAGTGTTATTGAAAGCCAATGAGTGTAATTTTATCTTCTTACTGTAAACTTCTCAATCTATTGACCTTGACATACAAAAAGTTGAAGCATCTCCTCATATGAAAGTCTCCTTAAATTTCATATACTTGATTCTTAGATATTCATTATTCATTTTGTTGAAAATGACTAGCCGATTGTAAGGAGTTGTTGTCAATGATAATAGATGTAAATTGGGCCTATCCAAATATTCATACAGAATTGAAAAATGAAATTAATTTAATAAATATTAAAAATAAACTTAAATTTAAAATATCTTCAAATTATATACATTTCAAATAAAATTTGATTAATAATTAAAAATATTTAAAATAAATGTTAATTTTTAGATAAATTTAAAAGTATTTATTTTAATAAAATAAAATAGTTTTAATTGAGAATTTATTAGTAAATATTATAAAAGAGATTAAAACAAATTTAATTAATTAAAAATAATTTATTTTTAAAATTTATCAAATATGTAATTATCATCGGTAATAAAAATTTAGAATCAAACAACTCCATAAATAATCTAAAAATTTTATTAATTTATTATTGGTTTGAGTAAGAACAAGTTTGTACCTAAGTTCATAACACCTCTAATACATAATATATACATAATTTATATTCATCTTGTGTATAATTTTAAACTAATAAATAAATAAAAAATTGGACAGCTGATATTAACATTATTGATGTAAGTCGCAAAATAAGTATACTAAAACATTATTTTCTATAAATTTCTAATTTTTTAACAGTCGATATTGTAATCTTTCCCAGGGCATCATTCCTTTTCTGCTTTTTGTTCCCCACCCCACGTGGGGTAAAAGTGAATTGATCAGTTCATATTTCATCCTTTAGCTACGATGTTCTGATGAATGATAGAGGCCAAGCAGAGCCAGACGCTTCACAAGTCACCGCACTCCATTAATGAGAACAAGCAAAAGACAACACGTACGGTGTCAGTCAGACAACATATATTTTAATTCCTTCGACATTTAATACTCGGCCTGTTTTCCCCGGGAACGGATCACTGTTTCTTTTAACACATTTTATGAATATCAAGGTTGAATTATTCTTAAATTGTCGTAAAATTAGTTAAAAATTAAATTAAATTAAAAAATTAAAAATATTATCATTATTTATTAAAAAATTTAAAGTTTAATTAAAAAAATATTGTTAAACGAAATTAATTGATTGCTTTTTATTTATAAAAATTTATTAATTTATCAAAATTAATTTATTAATTAATAAACTGATCGATTTTTAATAATAAAAGTTATAAAAATAAATCAAACATTAGTCCCTTTTTTCTTCTGAATCAATATCAATATTGCGATATATCCTTAACTTGTCATTTAATTTATTAAATAATTTCATTTAAAACACGGAAATAATATTTAAATTAATTTTTGTAGAGTTCGAGAGTTTATCAATGCCTAGCAATTGAGGGTTCTTGTCTTGAAGTATCTTATGTATTGTTTGACTTGGCATGTCCATATGTTACTTTAAGTGTTTACGAATGATTTTTTTTTCAATTACTGTAGAGGGCCAGTTCATGTATACAAGCTCAAGCCTTAATTAAGGTATGGTAATATAGTTACTAAACTAAAGATTAAGCACTAGGTGAACTAATTAGAGTTTTATAGTTATCAGCGAATCTTCCCTTTGTTTTCTTAAAAGGCTGCTTCAGGCCAATGATAATGATCGTAGGGAGTCGATGGGGTTTTTGACTGACAGGAGGCAAACTAAAAGACGCTACCCATCCTCTTTTGTTTTAAGTTGACAATAATCTGTCAATCTCTTCTGACAATCTTATGAATTATCTGTTCCAAGAAGTCCTCATAAAAGATTCCCATGCACAGCATTCTTAAACTACTGCATATACACAACCATGAAAGAAAGAAAAAGTAAATAAATGACTTCACCATAGATAAACTCTTTTTAAGCTCAGCCATGCTCTGTATTAATTCAGCCATTGGCTTATAATTGACTCACTTTTAACTCTTTGATTAAATTGTTAATGAGCTCGTACTGGATTATTTCTGAAATGCATTAGGTTGATGCCAAGTTTATTTTTTATGCTAGTTTTCCATGTACAGTATTAGGAGAATTAATTGAAAGTCTCTTTGAAGGTTGGTGGGTTTTACTTCTTGGATAGCTTCTATCGAGTAGTCAAATATTGTAGCTCATCCCACAATTCTACACAGAGAAATTATAGATTTGTGGGAGGTTGTTTTACTTATAAACAACCCTCTTCTTTTTAGTTTTTGATCATCCTAAATTTGTTTTTACTAAAGGCAAAAATTCCTTCTCTCCTTTTGTAATATTTCCAATGATATGAATACCGTTCCGTTCCGTGTGGTTCGGCCGAAAATCGGAACAGAACAATCCACTATGATAACGGCCTAAAATACCGGCTAGTACCCGCCGGTACCGTGAAAATTTTGAAAGTACAGGGACTTATTTGCAAATTTTAGAAAACTAACCCTAATTTTTCCCTAAACCCGACTGCTTCTTCTTCTTCTGGAATCGACTCTTCTCTCTTAAGCTTCTTCTCACTTCTCAGTCTCACCTCACCATCGCCGGCTCTCTCCTCTTCTCACCGTCGCCACCTCTGTCCTCTTCTCACCGTCGCGTCTTGCGTGGCCACTCTTCTCCTCTTCTCCTTCGCTCATCGCGACATCACCTCATCCTCCATCGAAGACATCGAACTCAAAGACGCTTCCTCCTCCACGGGGACTCGAAGACGCCATCGGCCACCACCTCCTCCGCGTGAAGCCACCGCACCGCACCACTGGAGACGCTTCTGAAGCCACCGGATACGGGTCCACACACTGACCCGTGATAAAACCCAACGACCCGCTAGACCCGAGTTGGTTTTTTGAATTTTTTTATTTCGAAAATTTCTTAATCTAAATTTTTATTGTGTTTTGGTTTATGGTTTTGGTTGATGATCCGATGATGCATTTGCCATTTGGTGTTGGAGTTGGTTGGACTGTTGGAGTGTTGTTTTTTGTGTTGTTGTTGGATGACCCGATGATGGAGGGGAACATGAAATGAAATCAATTGGGTTGTGGATGAAATGAATTGGGTTGTGACTTGTGTATGAAATAAATTGGAGTGTCCAATGAATAAAGATCCGATGTTGTTGGTTATTGTTGTGTATGAAATGAATTTGGGTTGTGTTTGTTTATGAAATGAAATTCTGAATATTGAATTGAATTAGACCAATTGGTTGTGTTTGTGTATCTAAATTTTGAAATAAATGTCAATTGTGCTAGTTAAGGGTTTGGTATTTGGTTGGGAATGAGTCATGACTCATCATAATTAAGGACATCTAATCTAAGCTAAGGTGTAAGAAAAGACAACTAA
>JAOQMQ010000196.1:32718032-32733179 GCA_027563845.1 Erythroxylum subrotundum
TGGTCCTATCCCTAATACAACAAAAGGTTAACAAGTTGTTCATGTTAATTAATATGAACTTTGATTTTTAATATATAATGTCTTTTTTATCTAAACGCTTGTGGCTTAAAAACTAAAAGCACACTATTATACCTCATAATTAGTTACTTATAAAATGTTAATTATTTTAATAATAAGGCATCATAGATTCCATATTCTCTCCTTAAATATATATTTCTTTATGTTGATAATTAAGCAGAAAAAATAAAATCTATCATTAATTATAGACTATTTCCTTATAAATAATACGATTATTAGTTTAAATTGATATACATCACTTTCATGATTGTGAAAAGTTTATATATCCCCGAAACCTCGTAAGAAGGGGTTTGGAATTTGACTTTAGAAGCTTCAGTTTACTAGACTTCATTGATATATTAGTTATTGGTTTGATTTGTATGTTTCTACCCGCAGTTGATTATTATCATTTCATTTTGAGGTTGACTTTCAACTTTTTATTGATGTATTTATGGCTAATTTTATGATAAATATAAAATAATTTTTATTTAATAAAATTCATCCGTCACCAATAATTTACTATGTATATATATCAACTTAAACAAAATATTGTGTCAAAGCCTACACTCATTTACTACCTGGAATCGTCCATCTTTTGACTGAACCACTCTCTTGTTCTTCCCCTTTTGTCTTTGCAAACTTCATTAAAAGGATATCCTCTCATTTTCGTCAGTAACATACCAATCTCAGCGAAAAAATGTCAAAAGTTGTTTGATCCCCTAAATACCAATGGAGACTAGTAATTTCTTGCTGTCTTTTCTGGATGTGGAAAATCTGGACAAATCTACATTGGAGTTCACTAGTAGAAAGGAGAGGAGGAGAAGAACAACCATCAGAATGAGCGAATAATAAGGTCGATAGTGATATTTCTTCATTGTGTTCATTGGCATTAGTATGTTACTGACAAAAATAAGAGCATGTCCTTTTAACGGAGTTTGCAGAGATAAGAGGAGAAGAGCAAAAGAGTGGTTTATTCAGAAAATGGACGATTCAAGGCGGTAAATGAGATAGGGATTCCACACTCTGTTGAAGATTGTGAATTTATTTTGTTAGGTTAATTAATTAGTTTAGTGATTAGTTAAGATGATATATTATTTGGTTTGGTTAGGTTAGGTTAGGATAATTAATTAGGGTTAATTAATTATAGTGGATCTTACATTTAAAAATATTAATAAATTTTCTAATTTTAATTTAAGAATGTGTGTCTCACATTGCCGCGTGAATCTGACATAACAGTGTGTAACCCACTTACATAATAAAATATTATAAATAACTGCCAAGTTAGTTATAACCTCGTAGAAAATTGTCTTCACATTGTCTTCATTTCAAATGTTGGGGTTTAATTTGTATTCTCTGAAGTGTTAGAATTAAATTTATCATGTAAATGTTAGAGTTAAAAATGACCCTTTTGCTATTTGTAAAAGTAAAATTAGTACTAAATTTTAGATGTTGAGATTTAATAAATTTATAACACATTAATAATTTGGAACGACTTATTAGAAATGCAAGACGTCGTAAAAATTACTGCCTTAAGTCAAAAAAATTTCCTCTATATTGCAACAAGACAACGAGATCTAACCCTAAGATTAACGCCTTTTTCACCAACTTCGGTGCACTCCAAAGGGTAGAGTAGGAATTGTCTCCGAGAATAAAAGAAAAGTAGACAAATACAGAATTTGTGTGAGATAAAATATGTAAGACAAAATACATGCGGAAAGTGTTTGTATGTAGAGGAGAATGCTTGCGATGGATGGAGCAAATAAAGATGTGTGAGGGATGAGAAAATTGAGAAAATGAGTAGTTGTATAATGGTGGTAGCAGTGAAATTGAGTAGATGCATGACACCTTTATATAACAGAAACAATGCATACGTTGGCAATAGGAATTAAAAGCTATTAAAGAAAAAAGGGAACGTTAGAGTATAATAACGTAATAATGTTATTAAAGGTATTGGGATAATAAATTTGATAACGTTATAAATGTTATTAGTAACTAAAAATATATGAATGAATAAAATTTTGGAACAACGATACTAACAATCTCTTACTTGGTCCAAAATTTGATAAACAAATTGTAACAGTTTAGAAAAATAGGTGAACTAAATCTTGAACTTGGCGTCCAAGAAATTTTGGAGACAGAACTTGCTAGAGAAATAAATAGCCTCAAAATGCTCTGGTCTCATGATCGCTCTAGAGAGATAGTCCAAATTCTCTCATAAGAGGGTGGCTAGTCCCCCACATTCATGTAGGTGAGTCCATCAAATGTGTATTACTCACACCACCCAAACATGGGCTATGAAACTCATTAAGGTTTAAACAATCCAATCTCAACAAACACAGTAAAATCATGTTAAGGGACGCTATTCAATAACTGAATATCTCATTATTATTCCACAAATCATGTACAAATAAGTAGTCGCCATATAACTTCATTTGACCCATTGAATTTGGTTTCCCAAGACGGGTGTCCATCACGAGGTTACTACACAATTGGGCTCAACCCCATTCCTTTAGTATGATCTAAAACTAGTTTTCTATTCAAAGCTTTTGTAAACGGATCCGCTAAATTTCTCCCTGACTTCACATAGTCTAGAGAAATTACACCATGTCTAATTAAAGTACAGACAATTTTATGTCTCAATCTGATATGTCTACTTTTGCCATTATATGCCTTGTTTTTGGCAACATGAATGACAACATATGAATCACAATGAAGGAACACAGAAGGAATTGGTTTTTCCCAAAGCAGGATATCTGTTAAAAGATTCCTTAGCCATTCAAATTCCCGTCCTGCCAACTTTAAAGCCATAAACTCAGCCTATATTGTTGATCTCGTAATACATGTTTGCTTGGATGATTTCCTAGACACTGCAGCTTTTGCCAAAGTAAAAACATAATCACTGGTAGAGTGTATGTCATAAATCTCCATAACCTAGTTAGCATCAAAATACCCCTCCAATACAGGAGGATGATCACCAAAAGATAATCCATAATGCATAGTATCTTTCAAATACCTCAACAAACGAATCAGTGCATTCCAATGGTTTTGACTAGGATTATGAGTATACCTGCTATGTCTACTCACGCAGTATGCAATATTAGAATGAGAATAGTTCATTAAGAACATCACACTTCCAAGAATTTTAGCATACTCAGCTTGGTTTACACTGTCATCAAGATTTTTCTTTGAAGCAACACTAGCGTCATAGAGAGTCTTGACTGGATCAACATCATAGTAACCAAACTTCTTCAAAATTTTCTCAACATAATAAGTTTAATTTAACCTAAAACCAGAGTCAATCCTATCAATTTTGATTCCCAAAATAAAGTCTACAAGTCTAAGATCTTTCATATCAAAAGAAGACTTTAGCAAACTCTTGATAATATCAATGACAGATAAACTAGTACAAAAAATAAGCATATAATCCATATAAAGAGTTATGATTACACAACTATTGGCATCAGATTTCACATAAATGTGAGAATCAACATCACAAGAGGTGAAACCATGTCTGAAAATCTCACTTTCAAATTTTTCATGCCACTGTTTGGGAGCTTGTTTAAGTCCATACAAAGACTTAACCAACTTACATACCTTTTGCTTTTAACCAGGCACTCTGAACCCCTCGGGCTGGACCATATAAATTTTCTTATCTAGATCACCATTCAAGAAAGTTGTCTTAACATACATTTGGTGCACATGAAGCTTAATACCGAGGCAATAGCAAACAACATTCTTATAGATACAATTTTAGTAACAGGAGAGTAAGTATAAAAAATGTCCAATTCTTCCTTTTGTTTAAAGCCTTTAATCACAAGCCTTGCCTTGAACCTCTCAATGGTTCCTTCAAGTCTCAATTTCTTTTTGAAAATTCACTTACACTCCAAAGGATTACACCCTCAAGTTAGATCAACTAAAACCCAAGTTTTATTATACATAATTTACTATCAATGGCATCCTTCCAAAACATAGCATCCACAGATCTCATTGCTTTCTCATAAGTTTTAGGATCTTCCTCAATAATATAAGTCACCATAAAACATCATCTATCTCCTCAAGTTTTGTCACCACAAAAGAAGTAATAAAGTCAGAACCAAAACTAGTGGGTACTCTAGCTCTTTTGCTTCTCCTTAGTTCAACAATTTTCTCTTCCTCTATGTCATCATTGGTAGAAGGACTAGGGACAAATTCTTTAGGGATTTGCACACTCACTTTTATAGGAAATATATCCTTGAAGAATATTGCATCTCTTGACTCCATAATTGATCCATACGTGCTAGACTTCTCTTCCTTAACCATAAATCTATAGGCAGCACTATTAGAGGCGTATCCCACAAAAATTGAATTAATGGTCTTACACTTAATTTTCTTCCTCTTATGTTCAAAACGCAAGTTAGGCGGGTAACCTTCCCAAATTTTATACAGGGTTTGATCTAGTTTCTTATGAAGGACTTAGTTTAGAATATAACAAGCTGAAAGAATAGCTTCCCCCAACATAAAATCAGGTAATCATGAGGAAATTAACATTGCATTCATCACGTCTTTGAGAGATCAATTTTTTCTCTCCGCTATTCCAATTTTTTCAAGTGTATAAGGGGCTGAAAGCTCATGAATAATACCAACTTTTTCACAAAAATCAACAAGAAAAATAGTATTATACTCACCACCTCGATTAAACTTTAATCTTTTAATTTTCCTTTCTAATTGGTTCTGAACATCAACTTTGTATTTCATAAACATTTTCTCTGCATCACTTTTATTTTTCAATAAGTAAATCTTAATAAATCTAAAACAATCATCCACAAAGTTAATATAATATTTCATGCCTCCTTTACTCATACAAATCTTAAAATCACCCAAATCTATGTGCACTAAGTCCAACAATTGTGACTCTCTCTCGGTTACTAATTTAAAAGGTTTCTTAGAGTGTTTAGCCTCAACACAAATTTAACATTTTTCCATTTCATTAGTGATCTGGTTAGGTAATAAGTTTAAGCTTTGCATCCTCTTAACTGACCTCACATTCACATGCCCAAGTCTAGAGTGTCATAAGCCTAAAGATTCAACAATATAATCAGAAAAAGTAGATGCATTTATTTCAATATCAAGTACAAATAAGCCTCCATTACAAAACTCTTTCCCAACAAAGTTTCCATTCTTAGTCAGAACTAGCTTATCAGAATCAAAGGTCAGTTTAACATTGACTCTGTTAAGCAATGCGCCAGAAATCAAGTTTCTACGTACATCAGGAACAAATAAAACATTTTCTAATGTCAATACTTTTCCAAAAGTGAGTTTGAGAGTGACTTTGCCAACTCCTTAGACAGGAACTCTGTTAGAGTTACTCATGTATACAAATTCAAAATCAACAACATCATTCAACTCCTTGAACAGGTCCTTGTTGGTGTAGATGAGGTGTGTGACTCCTATGCCAACAATCCTCTCGACCAAATTTTCAACAAGGTTGACTTCAGATACCATAACAGTAATGATCTCCTCGTCATCACCAGCTTCAACCATATTAGCTTGAGGCTTACTAAAGCTCTTCTGGTTACCCCGTTGGTACCCCATCTGGTTTCCTATCCCGAACTGTCATAGTTTCTATCCTTGGCCTTTCTTTTCATAATTGATTCTAGCTTGACAATTGGCAGCAGGATGGCCTAGCTTGTGGCACCACCAACAGTCACCATCAATCCTTTTGTGCTTAAACTGACCCCACTTGTTGTTGAAAGACTTGTTTTGTCCACCATTCTTCTTGAAGTTATTAGCATTTCTATGTTCTACACATAAGTCTTAACAGTAGGGACAAGGGTGAGTGTTTTGGTCTTATCTTGTGCACAGTTGACATCTTCAATCTTTATATGTCCTATCAACTCCTAAAGCTTCATGTCTTTCTTCTTATGCCTAAACTGGTTTTTATACTCATTCCATGGGGCAGGTAGTTTATCAATAAGGGCATTAGGTTGAAACAACTCGCATATGTTCATATCCTCAGTAAGGATTTTAGCAACTAGGTTTTCATATTCATGTAGTTGGTCCATAATAGGCTTATCATCAACAACGGTAAATTTTAACCACCTAGAAACTACATATTTCTTAGTACTGGCATCATCCGTCTCATATTTCACTTCTAAAGTATCCCATATTTCCTTTGCAATTTTGTACTTGCAGTAGATATCAAACAAAGGATTTATCATATAGTTGAGCAACACCCCTAATGGTATGGTTATCCTTAGTAGTCTTAGGGTTAGTATTGTCACTAGGAATCTCTTAAAGCAGTACATAATCGATTTCGTATTGTTGAAAGTAAAACAGAATTTTTTCAGACCATCATTTAAAATTTCTCTCATCTAGAGGCTCTAATATAGTTAGGTCAAGTATAATTTTTGGAGCTACGGTGATATGCGCTGAACCTATGTGGGGAATAGTAAGTGAAGAACCTACGTTGGTCTCATTTGCAGACGACATATGAATAAACGACACTGTATTTTGACTTCTACCAAAATAAATACATAGTAGCAAAATCGCAATAATTTCTAACAATCAGCAACAACGCAACAATAATTTTTCCGACTTAGATTGTTAGAGAAAATAGAAGAAATAATAACTTTTAACGACTTATCTAAAATGCAAGGCACGTGAAAATCATTGCCCTAAGTCGAAAATTCCCCCTTTACAGTGCAACAGGACAACGGGATCCGATCCTAGAGTTAATGCCTTCTCCACCAACTTCGGTTCACTCCAAATGATAAAGTAGGAATTGTCTTCGAGAATAAAAAAAAAAGACAAACAAATGCAAAATTTGTGTGAGATAAAATATGTAAGACAAAATATGTGTGTAAGGTGTTTGTACGTAGAGGAAAATGCTTGCGTTGGATAGAGCAATAAAGATGCGTGAGGTATGAAAAAACAGAGAAAATGAGCAGTTGTATGACGGTGGTAGTAATGAAATTGAGCAGATGCGTGACACCTATAGATAAAAGAAACAATGCAAAAGTTGCCAATAGCAATTAAAAGCTATTAAAGCAAAATGGGACGTTGGAACATAATAACGTAATAATGTTATTAGAATTATTGGGATGATAAAATTGATAACTTTATTAGTAACTAAAAATACATGAATGAATAAAATTTTAGAACAATGATACTGACATTTATTACATTTAAAAATAAAAATTTTCATTATGCTTAACTTATTTGACAGTCAAATAAATTATATAAAGACAACGATCGTCAATCACATTGTCACTTCACTATGAACAGTTTATAATAATAACATGTATCCATGGAGAAGAATATGGCGTGCCACCTTCTCCTCATCCTCTGAATTCAGTCGAACCATCTCATTAGATCAACCTTACGAAATAACACAAGCACAACCTATTTTTTCTACCGCAACTGCAACAATACACAGCCACCGTCTATTAGGTATGTCAATTTTTGTCTGATCCAGCCCAATTTTAGCCCAATGTCAATTTTTGCTCAGTCCGATCCAATTTTAACCCGAGTTGACCAAGTCAAGAGCCAAAATTGTTCGACCATATTGGGTCACAAACAAAGCTCAGGCTAACCTAGCAAGCCCGTGACTCAACTATAGCGTCAAAAACAACATTATTTTTTAATTTAAAAAAAAATACATAAAATAAGTCAGCTGACCTGAACGGTCAAAACCCGACCCATCCTATTAACATCCCTACCGTCAATAGGTGTAAGCATGTCCAAACAAAGCCCTATAAAACTCATAAAAGCATACATAGATTCATGCTCTCACAGGGAAGAGCACCAAATGGAAATGAAATGCACCTTTTATATAGAGATGTAGAACATTCCTTTTTCAGTTTGTATGGAAAAAATTATGAGCATTTTGCATTTAGGCAAAGGGCTTGGAGAAATAAATAGAAAAAAAAATTACATCTGAGGTCCAAGTGGTAATCTACCCATGATTTGCTGATAAACCGAAGGATTGGGCTCAGACCTAGGCTCCATCTTTGGTTCTGCTTTCGGCAACATAAACCCCATTTCATTCATAGGGCGTTGGTGTGCTAAATAAGGATGAACCGGCATAACAGGCATCTTCGGTTGCCCAGGACCCAAACCAGCCATTGCCAAGTTGGCAAACCCTGCTTGATTCATTCCAAAGGAGAAGCTAGGGGAAGATCCAAGCTGCTGCATTGCAGGTAGGCTGAAGGTGCCAAATGGAGCAGACCTTTCAAACCTAGGCATGCTGTTGTGAACTTGTGACGGTTCAGGCCTGTGAGGGTGGGTTTGAACAGCAGTAGTCCCCTGAACGGGCATGGTATTTGAAGTGGTGGAGTTGACATGGCTGCTGTTGCGAGCAGCAGGAACATCATGATTGTGCTTCCCCTCGTAAGTAGTTATCACTGACTTGAGGTCATGTGATGCCCTCTCCACGTGCTTCCTAACTGTGCACCCTGCATTAGTACACTTGTAGTAACTCCTGCACATAAGAAAAAAGGCAGATACGTTTAAGATGCAGTCAATAACACAATTTTCAGATGAAGAGTGGGGACTCAGGAGGGTTTCTTGATAACACAAAGATGATTTTAACTACCTAGGATTTGGATTTCCTTTTACAACTTTCTGCCCATATTTGCGCCAGCGATATCCGTCATCAAGAATATCCACTTCACTGGTTGTCTGGACCACGACTCTAGGCTCACGTATAGCCCTCGTGGCTCCGCTTGTTTCTGTTGCACAAGATTCAATTTTCCTGGGATTTCAAACAACATAAGCAATCCTCAGGACTCAAGAGAACTGATACATGAGCTAAACACACAAATTACCGAGCAATGGGATTCTAACCTCCTCTTTGACTCAGATTCATCCCCTTCACCATCATAACCAACACTAGCATGTGTAGCCCGATCATCTTCATCTTCATCATTAGAAAAGGTAGATGAGGCATCCACAGCATCACCTGGTTCTACTTGCGCAGCATTTTGGGCCATCACAAGGATGGATGGATTTCCAAATTCAGGTTCTGCAGATGCTGAAGATGTAACCTCTACATTATCATGCCTCCAGTCAGAAGCTCCAGAAACATTTCCCTTCTGTGCAGTTCTCCAAACAGGATCATTGTCAGTTACACTTTGGGGACAGGTTTGATCAAGTACATCTAACTGCATGTCCATGAGTGGATTTGATGAACCGATCGCTGACCTTCGATTGGGTGGTGGCTTGAGATGGTTGTGAGCCCCTTTATATATGATCTCTGTAATGTGACCCTCCTGAGAACGTTCCACCTTTTTCTTAACTGGGCAATTTGGATGTGTGCACTTGTAGTAACTCCGAGGATACTCACTGCCTTTTACGTGTTTCTGTCCATATTTTCTCCAGTTATATCCGTCCTCTGATGGTGTAGCACCACCAGCACCAGCAGTGATAGAATCCCCACTAGCTCTTTGATCTCCTTCATCATCTTGCAGGTCACCAAGAGCAGGAGATTGTCCAACACTGCCACCCATACTATTAACCACAGCTCTATCTGTAGTACCTCCATCCTTTTCAGGTGTTGATTTGGAGAGTTCTGTTTGAAAATTGAGAGAATTTCTATTCTGAGATTGGAGTTTTATTTGTTCCTCAATATTAGATGGAAGAGGATTATCAGATTGAACTGAGACCTCAATACTGGGGAGGGACTGCTGTGGAAGGCTGGCTGGATTTATCTGTACGCAGAAGGCGAATAACTTAGAAAAGCTGAATTACTAATTGATAAATTTAATTCATATATGTACAATGTCTAACAGCCCTATTGTTCTATATGTTCGAATGTGACAAATCTTCAGTGTTCATAATTTGTAAGACGAGAAAATGACTGTCATGCGCTTGTATCAGTGTGTAAATGGTTTTTTCTTTAATCTCTGGAAGGTTACCACGCATCCCAATCAAATGTAACTTACTTTGCTTGATGCACCAAGGAAAAATGAGGAATTTGATTCTACAACAGGCTTGAACGCGAAGGATGATGTATTGAAGTCATCAAAGAAACATTCTTTGCTTTTGTCAGGTGGCTCAGAAATCATTCCAGAGCTCTTACTGCTACCATATGGGAGAAATGAGAACTTTCCTGTTGTTGGGGATGGCTGTGCCTGAAGTGATGTTCCGAAGGATTATTTAGTAGGTGAACAACCACCCAGAAAAAGAAAATACACAAGTGAGATTCATGGTACTAAGCAAAGAACAAACGTGAGACTAATGGTACTAAGCTAAGACTTTGTTTGGCAAACTCCTAAATTATAATCGAGGATAGGAATATCTACTGCTAAATTACAATAACAAGCTAATATATTGACAAGCCATCACGCATTAAGATTTCCACAACGATGTTCTGCTTTTCAAATTTCCTCTAAAAAGGTCAGACTCCTGAATGAAGAATCATAAGCATAAAAAACAGGTGATCTGGGTGAGTTTGTAATAAAGTGAATGCAGAGGAATCAAAATTTTTAATTGGCTTGTTATTATAAGCAAAGAACAGTAGTTATAGTCATCAAAACTATCGCCTTAAGCAGTAAACTATTAATATAGACATCAAGGAAATCAATAAAAGTAGTAGAACATGAAAGACATCCTAACAGGGCAAATTGTACTCATTCAATGAACACTGAACTTTTGAAAGTTAAGGTAGTAATATAAGTCGAGGCCTATTATGGTAAAAGATAGCTTTAACAACACGTTAACACCTATAATCATTAGCATAAAGATGCCTGTCAAGAAACCATTCAACCCAAAAGCTTAAACTGTTGGGTGAGGCCAATAATGGATCATGCATTGCTCACAAAAGAAATCACCAATCTACTAGAAACAAGAGAGGCACAACTTAAGCTTGAGTCCTCTTGATCACACAACACTTTAATACCATATCAAAAAGACATATGTTTAAACTGCTGGGGTAAGGCCCAAGAATGGTTCATACAGTTTTTTAACCATGTCAGTGCTGTTGCAGTTAAAATTCAAAAAGGGAAAGGACAGAACCTTGAAGGCACTCCTAAATATAGTGAACTTACTAGTGAGTTTGAAAGAAAAACTGGAGACTCCAACAAGGATGTTGGGCTGAGACCAGGGGGAATAGTCAAGTAAGGGGATCGAGCCTCAGCGGAGAGCTCAGCAGATCTGATACTTTCTGTGTTCAACCTCGGAGCATTAAACCCAGCTCTGGCTGCCATTCTTTCCACAAGACCCCCACGAGAGCTTGATTTATGCTCAGACAGAGAAGCCAATTCGGCCGGTTTAGCACCACCAGTATGTAGGACATCCTTGTTGGAATTTCCTACTGATGTCTGGCCTTGTGATCCGAAAAAGAATTCTTCAGTTCCATTTTTTTCAGGATGGTCAAACGTTGTTTTTGAGCTTATATCATCACCTAAAATTGCTGAGAAAAATGCTGGGCTTGGACTGGGATGCAACCAATCCCCAACTATAGCAACATTATCTTCAATTCCAGCCATGCCTCAGTGTCTCAGTACGGACAAGTTCCTGGAAGGTTTAAGCAAACATCATCTCTAAAACCAAATTCCGAAATAGTTCCAACGTCCTACACACACAGAAATGTTAAAAGAGAAATAAGGGAAAAGGCATAAATTTTGCGCCATTTTAAGTCACAAAAGGGACGCTGAAGGAGAGAGGGAAAAACAAAAAGGTAAAATCTTTGATCCGAAGTTTAGTTATACGCACAGAAACCTTAATCACCAGACAAAGCTATAATCTTAAATCAAAGAAAGGTGGCAGGCATGCCAGAATTTAATAATAAAACTAGGATTTCACGGTTGTGGAAATACATATACCCTTTCCAGCAATGCTTTGCTCCCGTATATATGATATGCAATGGCGAATTTAATAGATCAAAAGCTACAAGAATAAAAGAGTTAACACACATCCTACGGCTTTCGAACTACAACCGACAATGGTAATGATTACAATCACAGCCGGCTTCATACATATAAGACATAATAAATGAACACTAATCTTGGAGAGTAACGGAGTTTGATGACATCCTGAGGAAACAGATCAAACGAAATCGGAAGGAAACACCCCGATCAAGATTTGATAGTTAGGGAATTGACATTTAAAAGAAGGATACTTAACATTTTTCTCAATAAAGGAAATGGAAATGGAACTCTTTAAAAGATTTAATCCTTATAATTAATTTTCAGTTACCTCTCTTTCGCATCAAACAAAGAGAGAACACAAACAAAAATTCTAAGATGGAAAGGTGCAAAACGGATCAATTGTAAGAGTATCAAAAGGCTAAGAAGCTCAGCACACATGTCAGGCACACATTAATAACATTTCTTTTCCGAAAATTCATGGCAGAATACGAGAGAGAGAGAGAGAGTGGGGGAATTATTAACAAGGATTACCTGATTGATTGAGAAGAGTAGTCTTTACGGCCAAGAAGATGATAGGAAGAAGACCCACCACCACCACCACCCTACCACCCTCAAAGACCAAATGACCCTGACTCAGACACAGACCCAAGCCAGAGCCAGACCCAAATCAAAATTGTAATCCTCTTTTCTTTTCTTTTTTTGTTGTTGTTTGAATTCAACGGAGAATAGAAAAAGACCAACTTTTTTCAGTCTAGATTCTAGAAAGGGAAGGGAAAAACAAAACAAGAAAAAGGATGAAAACACCCTCCTGCCTCTCGATCCTTACCATTTTAGCGATACCCTGATTTGATTTGATTCGAAATAAGAAAAAGGACAAAATACGCACAATATTTTTATGATCTGGTAATGTATGATTTTCCAAATTCATAACCAAACTGAACCAAGTTAAACAGAACCCAAAAAAAAAAAAAAAAAGAAGAAGAAGTAGCAGAAGATTGAGGGATGGTGGCGGGGGACCATAAGAAATGGATGGAATCTTTGAACAATGGAGAGGAGAAAAGACAATTAAGAAAAAGGGGTGATAGGAGAGAGGTCTCCCTATGATATCAAGAATGAAAAAAGAAAAAAAAAATACACAACAGCAACATTGCATAGCTCTGGTCTCTTCACTTTGGCCTATATTATTTGTAAAACAATTATTCTTTGTTTTGGAGTCCACTTTTTTGTTTGTCTTCATATAAGGCCGTCTCTTTCCCCTTTTTTGCAGTCAAAGGTCCAGTACCATTAAACTCATTCAACACAGCAACAGCAAATCCACCCTGACGGAAATATTAGACATGGTAAGTACTTTAATATATATTCTTACTTCTTAGTCCTCCAATCAGTATTTACTTACTGGACAAATGGTGGAAAAGATGGCAATAGGATGCGATGGGGTGTCGAAGGCGAAGCGGGAGGGATAAGCTGAGCTGGCTAACACATATGTAAGATGTAACCAAATTACAACTGTTCCTGAGTCGCTCGCTAGTTGCTATGACCAATTCCACAAGCTGGCCATTATTTTACGGCTAAAATATCTTAGGTTTGCTTGAACTTTTAAGAAACTTTCATTTTTTAATATTCTCTAAAAAAACTCCCACGTATCAATTTTATTAATAAAAATCGATTAAAATGTATAAAAATATTTAACAAAATATTAAATTATTTTGAGATTTTTAAAAAAGTAAAGCATACCAAATAAAAAATGTATGTATTTATTCCTTTTTTCTCATTTAATTTATATTTATATTTAATTTTTTGTTAACTGTGTTAAACTTTAAACATAATTCTCGATTATAATTTCAGATAATAATAAAAAGAGAGATATTCATATATATTTTTATTATATTAAAATAAAATTATAAGTTAGTATTTTAAATTATAA
Organism: Erythroxylum subrotundum; assembly: GCA_027563845.1. Taxonomy (NCBI): domain Eukaryota; kingdom Viridiplantae; phylum Streptophyta; class Magnoliopsida; order Malpighiales; family Erythroxylaceae; genus Erythroxylum; species Erythroxylum subrotundum. The sequence goes on from JAOQMQ010000196.1 coordinate 32,731,860, forward strand.
CATTGTTAACTACCCTCAAACCATATCAATTAATGATTATTTATGTGATATATCATATTAGAGTTCATTATTAAAAAAATTCTAAACTTTACACAATTTCGCAATTATAACTCAAACTTCAAAAATTAACAATTAAATTTTTAAATTTTTAAATTTTTTTCTCAAATATAGTTTGACTTTAATTTTTTCATTAACAAAAATGACATAGCAAGCCACATTAGCTATGTTATGGTAATTTTTAATTTGTAACGTTTATGTACATTTTTTTTTAGAGATTGGTTTTGGTTTGGGTGATTTATTTTTCTTGTTCATTTACTCCCTTCCAATTCCCTCAAAGTGAATTAATTTAATTTAACTATAATTTGACGTGAAAATTGACTTACACTTAGCATCACATGTGTGATTTATTGTAGTAGATGCGTTGTCCATGTTAGTTTCATTAACGGAGATATTAATGTTGAGCTATATTTAAGAAAAAATAAAATTTAACTATTTAATTACTATTTTTTAAAGTTTAAGCTATAATTGCAAAATTAAGTAAAATTAATTTTTTGGGTAATTAACCTTATCATATTATTAGATAAAATTATGAAATTAATTATATTTTTATATTGATAATTATGATTTTCTTTTTATATATATTTTTATTTAATATTTAAAATATCAATTAGTTTTATTGACTTAAGTGTACAATATTATCAGATAAAAAAATAAATTTACATTCTTAAAGTATCTCATGAAATTTGTATTTTTAAAGTTAATATCTTTTTATGTGTAATTTTAGTTTGTTTTAGAAGTTCAAGGAGACAAACAATGTATTACTTTATTTTGAAAAATATTATTGTTTGTGTGTTTTTTTTATAATGTAAGTATATATCTTGATTTCATTTTTTTAAAAAGAATATCGAGATCTAGCTATGAGAACAGGGTACAGCCTAGAAATAGTAAACGACGTACAAAATGATTTTTAATTAAGAAATGTTTGCATCATATTCGTTTGACCTCAATTTCCCTTCCACACTCGTGAAAAGGTGTAAGATTAGAGAATCATTCATGTGGTGGTGTTTCAATATTGTTATAAAATGATATAAAGATTTATTCGTACAGATTAATATGTATTTTAGTCATACGTAATAGTTACATTATCTTTTTACTCATTAAGATTTTAATATAGTAGATACCTTCTACAATTTTGTTATCAATCTGAGCATGTTGCAATTATTTTAATTAGGAGATATTGAATTACTATTCATATGATAACTATTAGGAAACTAATTGTGATTAAATTATGGGCACTGTGAAAAAAAATTAAATTTTATG
>JAOQMQ010000196.1:32753604-32768961 GCA_027563845.1 Erythroxylum subrotundum
TATTATTATTATTATTTGTTAACTTTTTTACTAATACAAATCATTCATTTTAAAATAATCAATGAATTACATATTTCTAATCATATTATACTGCAGGGGTAATTTAGTCATTGATACTTTTTTTATGTTTTGTCAACTACAACCAAACACATTTATGTCTTCAAGACGGAGATAGTTTTATCTGTTTTGTCCATCACAACCAAACATCTCATTGTTTCCATTTTCTTTCTTTTCCGTCTCCAAATTTTTGTTTCGTTTCGTCTTTGCATATAGGAGGCAACAACCATACGCAACGTTATACTCAAAGTTGAATTGGTTATCGAAAGCTCTTTCAAATTTAACCTAATATCATCTAGCAAATTGTTTTATAAAAGAATTATTTTAACGTTATTTCCCCACATTTTGCATCTTAAAACGATTAAAAATTAAGGAGACTAAAAAATTAAGGAACAGCTTTTTTAATAAAAATTTTAATTGCTAATATTAGTATAATTATATTTTAATAAAATAAATAAATAAGAAATTTGTAAAATTATATTTTAAAAATATAAATGTTACTGTCTAATATTAATTTTAACTTTTAGAATATAATATATGATAATTTGTGAAGATAAAAAATTATTTTTTTATTTTAATGGATGAAACCTAAAAATTAGTGATGTAATACATATATTACCTATCTTTTTATTGACAAAACTAGCTTCATAATAACGTAATCAAGAATGAAATAATTTATTTCTTACCTTGCCCTTGAATAATTATTATCATTTTAATAAGATAAGTAAAGGTAATTCCATATGTGATCATGATATGACAAGAATTAGTTTAAGGGAGATAAATCTATATGGGCCAACTTTTGACAACATGTTTTCTGATAATAACCTAAAATTTCTACCTACAATTATAAGCACATTATGTAATTTTCTTTCGCTTGTAAGTCCTTAAATGTATGTTTATATTTTTGAAAATTAATAACATAAGATAATGCAAAAATCTTTCATAAAAACATAACATATAAGCTGCTATACTTTAGCTACCTGAAATTCTTTTATCTATTAAAGGACTTCTTATGAAGTGATCATTGCTTGAGTATTTTGTTGAATTGTAATACCAATTGTGGAAGTCTCATTCGATCATATTATAGTTGTTTGTAAAGGTTTTTTGTTTATTACCAAGATAAACGTTAGTGGGCCTAATGATCATCGAATCTAAAATTAGTGAAATTAGTTCTCTTCACTTGCTATTTTTTAACTTTGAATTTATTCGATATAAACTTATTTTTCTTATTCTTCAATGGTTATTTGAGTCTTGTTAGTAACAATAATTACTAAAGTCATGAGCTCTGTTTTAAAAGTCGGACCAGACCAGCCGGTCTGATCGGTGACCAGTCGGCTATCCGGTCCGGTTTACCCTTAAAAATCGGTTCTCAATTGAACCAGTGAGAACCGATCAAAACTGGTCAATTGACCGATCGAACCGGTCGACCGGTCTGACCACTGGTTCAACAATTTTTTTTATTTTTTATTTTTTGGTATTTTTTAATATTATTAATATTATATATAATTAAATATAATTATTGTATAATTATGACGTCACACTGGTGGTTGGACCGGTGGTTGGACCGATCGAACCGGTCAAACCAGTGATCAGTAAGGCCTCCGGTTCGATGACCGGTCCAAGTTTTGAAACACTGGTCATGGGTTTGTGAGAAGTGGTCTATTAAGGCTACTTCATTCCATTGAATAAATACATTTTAGTCAAAGGATACCTGTTTAAGTTTCGAGAGTTTGTGTATATTTCTCTTCATATTGTCTTTTCTTTCATTTTTCATGCATTTATTTTGTGAGCATACTAAGTGCACTTTCTGCCTTCTAAACATATCATACAAAGTTTTATATGTTGTTATGTTTAACATTACAGTATCAGAGCAGGTTGATCACGAGAGTCCTATACCAATTTCGTGAGAGCTTTCTTTTGGCAAGATGGGTGATTTTCAAGTAGTTGGCAAAATAAAAATTCAAAAATTAAAATTACAATTCTTGGTTTGTACGTGTGATGTTATAAATATAAGACCAAGACTTGTGGGAGCTTATTAACAAAAGTTAAGTTATACAATCAAAAGTAGAAGATGCAAATGGTATGCTGCAAAAATGGAAGGCTAAAGTGGATAAATTAATATTCACTTTAAATACAACAATAGAAGAAAATGTGCTAGAGCACATCTAAGATGCCAAAACCCCTAAAAAAAACTTGGGATATGTTCACTAAGTTGTTTCAAAGAAGAATTATCTATGAGGATCTAATTTTTAGAGAGCAAACTATTATTGGTAGCACAAAACGGCATGATGGTTATTCAATACTTCCACAAAGTGAAATCCTTATGTTGAGAGATTTTTTAAATTGATTCAAAAGCTCCAATCAGAAAAATCTAGATAAAGAAAATAATATAAAGGCTTTATTGCTACAATACAAGGATGAAAAAATCGATCATTACTTATTAAGTCCAAGAATTTGCTTCATCATCATCATCACCCAGTCTGAAGTCCCGCAATGAAGCAGAGTCTGGGGAGGTCTGATAGTACGCAGCCTTACCCCTACATAGTAGAGAGGCTGTTTCCGGTAGACCTACATGCAAATAAGACAATAATAAGAGTGATGCATGTTACTAAGAGAAAAGGCACAACTATCACAGTAAAAATATTGAGTAAATAAAATTTACACGCAGTACATAAATACGTGAAAATATTGGGTATACCTGATGGGGTCTAGGTCCACACGTACCCAATAATCGTCAACGACTGACTCACCTCTACTGCCGTTACGTTAAGGGGCCCTTGCTCAGAGACCCTGAAGGTTTGGCAATCCTTCTGGCCCCAGACACCCGTCCTGAGGGCCCAAGTAGTAATGCCCGTACGCCTTGTCCAAGGTTCACACTTAGAAAAGGGGAGAAAGGACATTGGGGTGAGCTACCTATGCCCTAAGCTGCGTACCGCGAGTACCATCTCCAAATAACTACTCTACTGTTTCGGTGAACTTTAAAAGTTAATCCCTTATCCTTATTCTATCACGCCATACTCTCCTATTCCTAGCCACTGCCTCATCCAGGTCCAATTCAGACAAATCCTTCTTGATCACTTCCCTCCAGGTCTTGTAAGGCCTCCCCCTTCTCCTCTTGTATTCACTAAGGGTTATACTCTCACAACTTCGCACCGGCGCATCGGAGGGCCTCCTGCGCACATGCCCGAACCACCTAAGTCTAGTCTTTCTCAACTTTTCGGCAACACTAGCTATCTGTAGTCTATCTCTCACCACCCGGTTCCGGACCCTATCTCTTTTGGTGATGTCGCACATCTACCGAAGCATACGCATTTCTGCTACCAACAACTGTCTTATATGTCGACGTTTGGTAGGCCAACACTCTGCACCAACACTCTGCAACAACTGTCTTATATGTCGACATTTGCTTATTGATCAATAAACTTTGGTTGAGAATGGGAGGAATTTCACTTAAGAGTAAAGAGCAAGCACTCCATGCTACTAGACGTAGGTGAAATTTCAAGAAATACGTCATTAGCAAATAGGAAATAAATGAAGATAAGGCAAAGAGTCATCAAGGATAACGAGAGTGTTCGTATATGGGGAGCATAGAAGTACTATAACAACAATAAGAAGTTTAAAGGGAAGTAATACAACTGTAAAAAGAAGGGTCACATGGCAAAATATTATCAGTCGAAAAAGAAGTTTATTGAAAGTAATGTTTTTACTCCAAATGTGAAAAAGAATGTGATGCAGAGGCATTATTTGTTGCAGAAGAAGAGGAGTTAGCTTTAACTATAACAAAATCAAAGCAAATTGATCATGAGAATGATTGGACACTAAACTAGATATGATAATGAAAAGGTCAATATTAAAGGAAAATTTCCAATTTAAAGTCATAACTAACATAATATGTCCATATTATCAATATGAAAAGGCCCATTATTCATCGTATGAAGAGTCAAAGTCTTAATCAAGGAAACCAATCAGCTACTACACTTTGATGTGTTTAGACTTGTCAAGTAGTCATCAATTTGTGGGATGAAGTAAATGATGACTTTTATTGACTACCTTTTTAGGTATATATGGTTACGTTTTGAAGCTAAAATTTGACATACTCTTAAAGTTTGAACATTTCAAATAGATAATTAAAGTGGAAGTTTATAGAAGAATCCATTTCTAGCGTACCAATAACGAAGGATATTATAGCTCAGACGAGTTTTCTCGATACCTTTAACATTATCAAATAAATCACCAATTTCTAAGTTTTTAAACAACACAATATAATGATGTAATTGAAAGAAAGAATAGATATCTTATGAAAATTTGTCAAACTATGCTTCACAAGAAGAATAAACCTAGAAGGTTTTTAGTAAAAGCATTACAGATTATAGTTTTTATGAACAATCGACTTCCTTAACAAAGGTTATGTTTTCTTTTCACCTTTTGCAAAATTATAGAACATAAAACCTACAACTAGTTATTTTAAGTTTTCAAATACTTGATCAATTACATAGCAAGATGGATGAAAAGGCTATTAGGTGTATTTTTATAGGATATGGTAACTAAAAAAATAGGTGGAGTTATTATGATCCTATAACTTGAAATTGCTACACATCCCATAGTGTGGTGTTCATTAAAGCTTCTTCATGGTGATGTTGAGACAAGGAAGTATTGTCAAAATTGGATGTTTTTAAAGATGTGTTGCATTCTTCTTAAATTTAGTTGAGTTTAGATAAAACTGAAGATGCAATTGTTATCGATAATATTGAAAAAGGCTTAGTTTAAAGTCCTATGCAAGTTGGTGTACATCAATGAGCAAGTGAAGAAGATGAAACTAGTAAAGCAGAAACTTCGACTCCCTTCAAAAATCAACTAGAATCAACAAGTCAAATTCTAAATATTTTAATGTAACAATAGTAGAAGAAGTAATTAAAAAAGTATTAAAGACCTTTGAGGAAGTATTATAAAGTTATGGAAAAGGAAATTGATGCATTAAAACAAATTTAGACTTAAGAGCTCATGCTAAATCAAAGAAATGTTAATCTTATTTCTTGCAAATGGGTTTATGAGGTAAAATGTTACACAAATGGATCAATTGAAAGGCCAAAGAATTATATGGTAGCTCAAGAGTTATCTCAACAACATAGACTAAAGTATGATGAAACAATTAGTCCAATTGCAAAGCTTACATCTGTTGAATCTTACTTGCACTTATAACTGGCAAAGACTATAACTTATGATAGATGGATATTAAGAATGTGTTTCTACAAATAAGTTAGTTTGAGAATTTTACATGAATCAATCGATGGGATTTCAAAGTCAAGATCATCTTGAATATGGGTTTGGTATAGTAAGATTATGAATTTCTTACTTATAATGGTTATTTGACAACACCTACCAATTTTAATTTGTTTGTTAAAGCTAATGGGGAGAAGCCATCTATTGTGCTAGTTTATGTGATGATTTAATCATGACGTGAAATTATGAAGAAGAAATTCTATAAAAAAGGAGAACTTATTAGCTTGCTTTCAGATAAAAGAACTTGGACAACTCAAGCACTTTTTTAGTCTATATGTTAATAGTACTCAAGAAATAATCTTTCTCCATTAGTAAAAGTATTTAAGATATATGTTGAAGAAGTTTGGAATGCTTGATTGCAGGCCAATTATCGACTCCAATTGAGGCAAATATCAAAATGGGTGCTCATAAAGGGAGAGACTTGGAAGATCCAGTGATGCATCAATAATTAGTGGGTACTTTAATCTACCTAACTCTAACAAAACTTGATATTTCTTATATAATTGGTGTAACGAGTTAGTATATACAAAATCCAAAGAAGTCTTATATAAAAGCAGGGCAATGAGTTTTGAGATATGTGAAGAGTACGCTTTACTATACTGTTATGTGTAAGAAAGATGGAGATTGCAAGTTGGTTATTAAGATGTTGACTATGCAGATGATCATAATACTCGACGTTTTAAACTAAAAGTTATGTTTTTATGTTATAATCAATACTAACTTTTAGGTGCACTACAAGACACCAAACTATATTTTATCTACAACTGAGGCAAAATATTAGGCAATAACAATGGCAAATCAAAAAAAATTATTAGGCTTATACAATTATTGAAAGATATATTCCAATTAATACATTAAGTTGTTTCATTATCTTCTGACAAAAAGTTGATAATATACTTAAAAGAAAATCCAATTTTTCATGTGAGAACCAGACATATGATAATTTGTTATCATTTTATCAAAGAAAAAGTTTTGTAAGAATGAAGTTGAGTTCAAGTATGTTAAGGCAGAAGACCATGTAGCTAATTTATTCATAAAAGGCTTGAATGTAATAAGTTTGAGAACTTTTATCATTAACTCAACAAGATGAGAAGAATAGGAGATGATGTTGATTAAGGATGACACTTGTGCCCTAGCTTAGTCTGACCTGACCTGAAGTCAATGTCTTTGAATCAGATTGATCAAGCTTAGGACCAGACTTAGATTTTTTTTTAAAAAAAATTGGGCTTTGGACTGAGCTCAGACTTAAGCTGACCGTCTCGAACTAGCTTGAAGTCATAATATATCAAGTAAAAATGGCATCATTTTTAAATTTTAAATTTCAGATATAAAGAAGATAATTGAGCTTGACCTAAGATTAATTGGGCTTCATACTGCCTAAGCCTGATCAAGTAATGAGCCTCAGGAAGATTCATGCCACATCAAAAAAGCAATCTAAAATGAGTTTAGAAGTGAATCACTCCCTAATAGTTCTCATTTAAAAGTGGTGTACCCAATATAGCGTTGCACTAAATATTCACGTTAATTTCACTTCTAGAAATGCAACTTTTAGAATTATATTACAAGTTTTAAAGCCAACAAAATAGTTCAATTGTAACAAAGTTTGCTAATAGATAAAAGCTCGTAAAGGTTATTGTGATAAAAAGTCAGTTAAAATGATTACTATTGGTTATTTGTTAGTTTATCACCTATTAGTTAAACTTTCTTGAAATGTGCACATATAAAGGTTACTTGATGAAGATATAAAAAATGAAAATGCACCTTATTAACTCTAACTTTCTTGAAATGTGCACATATAAAGATTAATTGATGAAGATATAAAAAATGAAAAATGTACCTTATTAACTCTAATCTTGAATTGATTCTATAAAATTTTCAAATAATATATTTGATATTTTAACCTTATCAATAAAATAACAAGAAAAAGTAGAAAAAAGCACTCAGCCACTATAAAAGCTAAACACCAATAATGAAAAATCTCTATAAGCCTCATTTCTATAACCTAAAAAGCTAGGTTAAACAAAATTGGCAACTTAACTAGTAATTAATAAAAGGTACTAACTCAGACATCAAAACATATAAAAACTTTAATATGTAGAAATATAGTGATATATGTAATTGAAAAACTTTCACATAATATATATATATATAAAATTAAATACATGCATTAATAATTGGAAATTTCAAAATTTTAAATCATTCTAATTATCCTACATGTAAATTAATAATTTAAAGTGATTATAAATGTCATGAATAACATGTTTTTGTTATTTCTTTACAATCTTTTTTATATGTTGACTTTACATTTAGATCTTCAGAGACTAAAATTTATCAATTTCATTTCTTGTCTACATTGTAATACTTAACCAATCAAGCATTGAAGCAACGAGATACGAGTAAAGATGTTAATTAGTGAGTTTTTGTTGTCCTAGAACGAAGACAGAGTGATGAATGATTCATTGTTGAGTTGAGTGAGCTTCAAGTTAGTTTGTTTCCTTTCTCTGCTGTCTTCTTTGCCTCAATTAACCTTCTATTATTTACATTCTTATTGTCCATATATATATATATATATATATGAGATAGCCATGGCGGCATCTTAGGTACAGGGATGATACCAAGAAACGAATCCTATCCTATAAAATGTTGAATCAAAAATAGAACTAGGAATCTTTTTCTCTGAATTCATCAATTACTGTATCTTTAAGAGACAAACCATCTAATATGTCGTTCTCAGAATCCACTTGAAGCTCTTTAAACATGGTCATAACCTGTATCATTGTTGGTCTCCTGAAAGGCCTATCGTCAAGGCACTCGAAAGCTATTCTCAGGTACTGCAGTAATTCACCCTCAACAGATTTATCATGCGTGGTCAACTCTGGGTCTAATATTTCACTGCTTCTCTTCTCTCTCACAAGCTGCTTTGCCCATCCCACGAGGTTATTGTCGTCTCCAAACTCGGATGGATCTATTGGCTTCTTACCTGAGAGTAGCTCTAGCAATATGACGCCATAGCTATAGACATCACCCTTGGTTGTGCATCTAAAGCTCTGATAATACTCAGGGGGCACATAACCTGGAGTTCCCGCAAGTGTGCTCACACTGAGGTGTGTGTCAAGTGCATTCACCAATCTTGCCATGCCAAAATCTGAAACTCTGGCCTCCAAATTTTCATCTAGGAGAACATTGCTAGATTTCATGTCTCGATGAATAATGTGAGGTATGCAGCTGTGATGTAGGAAAGCAAGACCTCTTGCTGAACCTATCGCAATCTTCTTTCTCGCCGACCAGCCAAGAAGCCCTGAACATCCTCCTCTTCCTCCTTTAAATGAACTGTCATGCAGAACTTCCTCTAGACTTCCCCATTTCATGTAGTCGTACACAAGAAGTCTCTCCTCTCCAATTTTGCAGTAGCCTAGCAAAGGAACCAGGTTCCGGTGCTTAATCTTACCAATAGTTTCCATTTCTGCCATAAATTCTCTGTCTCCCTGACCAGTGACATGAATAAGTTTCTTTATTGCAACAACACAACCATCCCTTAACTGTGCTTTGTAGACTTCACCAAACCCTCCAGACCCTATCAAGCTCTCAGCACTGAAACCATTGGTAGCTTCAAGTAGGTGGGCAAAGGTCAGTTTACGCAGAGGTTTCTCAAATGTGGCAATGTTGATGCTTAGAGGCTCTGGGACACCTGAAAGCTTCCAGCTACTACTACCTGAAGTTGGAAGGCTTTCAATGTATTTTTCTCTCTGTTCCTCTTTTTGTTGATATCTCTTCAGACGATAGAGAGCCAAAATGAGACCAAAGATGCACAGTACAAAAAATGATATACCAATCACCATTCCTGTTGCTACTGACTGCTTTGCTTGTCGACCATGAAAACTTGCTTGGTGTCCCCCAGAACCACATGGAGGCAATGGTAGACCACAAAGGCCAGAATTGTTGTCATATCTGGATGCTGGAAAAGTAGTCAGCTGAGCCCCAGAGGGAATAGGGCCACTGAGGTTGTTGTTAGACACATCAAGGTCACTAAGAAACGAAAGAGTCCCCAGAGAACCTGGGATAAATCCTGAAAGATCATTGTGGGAAAGGTCCAAAACTCCTATGGCTTTTAAACCTCCTAAACTGTCAGGAATGCTTCCCGTAAGCATGTTGTGTCCCAAATTCAAGACCTGCAAATAGTTCATTGACCCAAAATTGTCAGGGATAGATCCTGACAAAGAATTGTAGGCGAGATCGAGGTATATCATGCTGCCATTGCTTGCGAAAGTATAGACTGTCAAGCCAGAGTAGATTCTGGTGGTTGGGCAAGAGTGAACCATTGGAAAATTTTCCAGCCTCTCGGGTCGAATCCCCTCAAATTCTACCAATCCTCCAGCTCCTCTACAAGAGGTTCCGCCCTCATTTCTCACAAATGCAAATTGCTTCCCAGATACAATCCCAGCAAGAGTTAGGCCTGCTTGGTTTGCAAGTTCGGGTGGTAGGGGCCCGTTCAGGTTGTTGCTGTTCAAATCAAGCCAAATGAGGCTCCGACACTTGCCAAGTTCTGGTGGTATCTGTCCAGTGATTGAATTGTTACCCAGTTGGAGGATTGCAAGGTTAACCAGATTCCCAATACCTGCAGGGATTTCTCCGGTGAGCAAGTTGTTAGAAAGTGACACCCAAATCATATTGATGCAACTACCAATGGACTGTGGGATGCTTCCCCTGATAAGATTGTTGTTAAGAATCAAAGTTTCCAGGTTTCCTCCATTGACACAAATGTCATTTGGAATTTCACCTGTCAGGTTGTTTGCCCACATAACCAAGTCAGACAGATTGGGCAAGTTCCATATTTGCAAGGGAATGGGGCCTCTGAGGTTGTTGAAACTGAGGTCGATTTTCTGCAAGTTCTTGCAGCTTCCAAGCTCGGATGGTACTTCTCCTGACAAGTAATTGTTAGCAAGAAGTAACTTTTGGAGAGCCGAGGATGAGTTTGACATAGAGCAGAATTTAGAAGGTACATTTCCAGTGAAGCCATTAGAACTTAGGTCAAGAACTTGAAGCCGAGTACAATTTGTCAGAGATTGATCAGGAACAGGGCCTGTTATGTTGTTGAATGGTACATAAAGATATTTCAGGTTTTGGATCTTACTGACAACACTAGTGAGGAAATCTCCTGAAAGCAGATTGTTGCCGAGGTTCAGAATTTGCAAAGAAGAACAGGAATGAAAAGTCGAAGGCAAGCCACCAGTGAGTTGATTTCCTGATAGATCCAACTCCTGTAGAGTTTGACAGGCCAATCCCAACTCAGGAGGAATATCACCAAACAAGTGGTTGTGGGCCAAGGACAGTCGCCTCAAGTTTCTTAAGCCTCCCAACAAGGCACCTGGAATCTTTAATTGCAGCTCATTATGGGAGAGGTTAAGAGTCTGCAGAAAATTGCACTGGGCTAGACTAATTGGAGACTGGGTGCCGGATAGCCTGTTTCCAGACAAACTGAACCAACCGAGTTTGCTGCAGGCCCCAAAATCTAAAGTGCCAAAGGTGCCAGAGAAGTTGTTATAGGATAAATCCAGATAGTTGAGACCTGGAGAGTCTGCCAAGAAGCTCGGAGGTAGCTCCCCAGACAGTTGATTACGAGAAAGGTCTAAAATGGAGAGACTCTTGCAAGACAAGGGAGTAATATCAAGTTTTCCAGAGAGTTTGTTATCAGAAAAATTGAGAAGAATCAAGTTTTGACAGGTAGATAGGGAGTAGCTTATAAGGGTGGAATCTGAGAGAGCATTGGTTGAGAGGTCAAGCTGAAGCAGATAAGGCGTAATGTGGAGAGTAAGACCAGAAATAAAATTGTGAGAGAGGTTGACATAGACAAGCTGATTACACGAGGAAAAGAACGATGTTGATGATGGAAGATCAGGGCTGGAGATGTTGTTAGAGGAGAGGTCAAGGGTCTCGAGAGCACAACTGGACGATGTATTAGAACTTATTAGATCAGTAACTGAGAATGAATTGCCTCGTAAACTGAGATGCCTTAGGAATGGTAAGGCCGCTATAATGTATGTGAGGTTCAAAGAGCCAACGAGGCCAGTATTGGTAAGGTTCAAGGTGGTGACATGGCCGTCCAGAGAACAAAAGATGCCTGTCCATGAGCATGGAGTAGCATTACTGGTGGTAGGAGTCCAGTTTGCTAAGACGTTGTTTGGATCGGATTGAACCGAGGAATGCTTGAAGCCTAACAACCCCACAACTTCGTCATTTCTTGTACTTTCCTGCTGCTCTAGCAATTCTGTCTCTTGTGATGATGATGGTGTAAACGCAATGAGGGTAAAGAGAATCAAGCAGAAGCTGCCAAAGATTCGATATTTTGCCATGATTCGCATACGCTCCAAACTAGTACTCATCCCTCCATTTTACATATCTTCATCGGTTCTATCTGGTTCATATATTTCCTTCATCTATCAGGCCCTCGACAAGCTGAGCTCAGAGCTATCTCAGCATTCAGGAAAGAGAATCTTTATAACAAAACAAATCAAGGATTCAATCCTACACCTTTTGTTCTTAATCTGTCACTGTTTCCTTCAGCAGCAGCGGCTTCTTTCAGTTTCATACATATACGACATAGGGATCTGCTGTTGACCGACTCTTTATTTGTAAGAGAGAGTCCTTGCTTCATTAAAAACCTGAAAACAATAACAAGAAAATATGATTACGACAAGGAGATTGGAAGAATTCAGGGGGAGGTATAATCTGAGTGAGTAATGGAAAAAAAAAAGGTGCAAGAAGATTGATTACATGAATGAAAGGGATAAAGAGAAAAATGAATTGGGTAGAAGACAGAGGGATATGGAGGTAATATATATATTTGCAAAAGACAAAATATGCTCACGTGTGTGTGTGTGTGTGTATTGATTGAGCTGTCCTGCCGTGGTGGTGATGAAGATGAAGAAAATTAGGTAGGTGATATAAAGGAGGGCGGAGCTGTGGTGAGTGTGGGACTAGAAGGCAGTGGAGATCATTTCCAAGCTTAAGAATTGAACACACCCTAAATCAACATCAGACAGGACCCTGGGTACGATGTACAGAAATGTCGGCTGTCGCTCACTCCAACTTATATTGTGTCAGTAATTGGAGATTCTATGAGACAACTCAATCTACATGCTACATCAAAATATGTTAAAATTAATATGAATGGAAGAAGTCTTACGCAGAGGGAGGAAGAAGAAATAAAGGAGATGTTTCTGAGGTTTAAGGAAGAAGAAGAAGAAGAAGTAAAGTTGATAGTCATACATTAGAGAAACAAAAAGAAAAGAAGGAAGAGAGGATAATATTGTAATCGTAATTAAGCACTAAGACTTAAGAGGACAAGTTTGGAGTAAAATGTGGAAGTCGTGGTAGCCCACCCCACTTTCCCATTGATTTTTGTTCGAAGTTGCGTGGGGGAGAGAGAGTGGTGGTCCGGTCAAACATGGGATTTGATTCTCGCCTTTTTCTAGGAGTAGAGAAGAAAAGAGAGTTCCCATTTTTATTTTTAGCTTTGCCTTTCCGTGAAATTACAAATTTGTCCCTCCTTTAGTTGGACGACTCTGTCTCAAGTCTTAAAGCCGGCAGCGCCAGCGCCAGCGCATCATCCTCTTCCCGTCAATTGATATTTAAAAAAAAAAAACGAATATATAGTCTAAGAAAGAAAGACAACATCTACGAGACTTGTGTTAGTCTTTTGCCCAACACGGCAGGCACCCCACTCCAACCCAAGTTGCAGACATTTCCTCTCCCCCCAAAGTCATATATATATATATATATATACTGTCATCCATTAAACTCATTTGCTTATCTTCTAATATGAACTGCCATTAATTAGTAGGTGGTGATTCATAAAACTAACAAATGGCATTATTGCTTAGGAGCCAATTAAGGCATACAACTGCACGCAATACCAAAACATTAATTTATTTGGTTTTGCTTATTAACTATTTGGCCTTTACAACAAGTATCTGGCGTTTGTTGCTTGTTGGGTAGGATAAACCCAAAATTTTAAAAGGGTGGAGTAATGGGATGTGGTTGTTTAATTAGGTCAACGATGTAAATAAATATCTACTGAAAATATTTTAAGATATATTATATACACAATAAGCATATAATAGAATGCATGCGCATCAAACCTTACGTCATTTGATGTTGAAGGAATAATCAAAAGACTGAAACAGTTCAATTTCGATACATTATTTTGAAAAATATGCAATTACAAGCAACAACTCACAAGAGAAGGTGCAGGTGCATGGAATCAAAGCAATGACATTAAAAAGGATGTCTTGCAAAAGAATCTATTTACATACTTGGCAATGACACCATAATAGTCTAAGCTGTTATGTGAGGCCAACTTAATTAGATTTATATATTCATTATCAGTAACCTTTTGATCACAAAAAACTAATCTTGTTAGTTGTTCCAAAATTCGTCCTCTTTTTTTTTTTTGGGTAGAAATAAACTTAAATTTTAATCTATTATCATATTACAATTTTTTAATAACATTCAAATTATACCATTTGTTAGGGATTAGAATTAGGACGCTTCAACAAGAATTCATTCAAGATCAAATGATAGATTTCAATTGGAGGCGGCCTATTCAAAACTTGTTAATAACTAAATTAAGGAATAAGATATTTTATAAATTTGTTATAAAATATAACTTGTACAATTGATTATAAATCTTAGCAAAGAAATGACTTTATAATAAAATTGAATATCATAAAACAAATATTTGAAATGTTTCAAACTAAATTTTGTATAATCATAAAATTAGAACCGGTAAAAAGTTTGAATTTGAAGGAGGTGAAACTTAAAGGGGAGGACATGTAAAATATTAGAAGTCATGAATATGTGGGCTCATTTGTTAGCATCAACACACCGCGAAACGAAAATCTCGAAAGACGATGGACTTGCACGGGGCGCGGGACCTTGAGCTGTGGATCTACTGTTGCTTTTTGCTTAATTAGGGGTTTTATTTTATCCATAGAAAAAATAAACTAACATAGGCGAGGTGACTGCGTAGTACTACTAGGGTAAGATTTTGTCAGCATGTGAATGCACACTTGCGCACGAGCGCATATTATATATGTAATATCTGTGTTTCAATTATTTCAAAATCATCCATAAATAATTCTTAGGAAGTGACACTGAGACCTTGCCTACACACAATAATTAATTGACGGTGTAGAGAGGAGTCCTTTTCCTTTGAATACCGTGTTGTGTAGGTGTATGATAATACGTCAATATCGCGACTATTTATATGGAAAATGTAGGAGCAGTTAGGCTATTGAGAAAAACTACATACGAATGTGAATTATCTGACTTAAATCGATCAATGATTGAAGCAAAGAAACTACAAAGCAGCGGAATACTCGCAATGAAAGCAGATGGATGGATAGATTTCAGGAATAATGTAATGTCCCCCACTTCATGCGTGCCTTTGTCCTTTTCTTATCTCCTTAATTATCTCGTAAGTAAATACTCAAACTTCCAAATTATGTAATAGTTAAATAAAAGGAATTGAAGGAAAGTCGTTTAGGTCCATCAATTCTTACACTTTCAAGTCCTAATCAAACAACAGAAATATTGAACTTGTTAAAACAACAGAAATGGGTCGGGGATGGCAACTTTTGTTTGAAACGTGTACTTATGGTAAATGGTTAGGTGGAAATTGGTTGGCTTACATCCAACCTTTTTCCCTTATGCCTGTGATGACTTCTTAATTCAAGTTTAAACAATCGGAATGTGCTGGACTCGGGGGGAAAAATAGGCTTACACGTACCTAAATACGTTTCCGTTTTAGTGCCTGTTTGGAAGAGTCTTTAGAAGACTAATAAATACTTTTTTTCACTATATTTTTTTTTTAAAAAGTAAGTATTTGGCTGTAAAATATAAAAGCATTTCTTTAATATATATAATTTTTTGGCATCCAAAATACAGCTTTTAAAAAAGTTCAAATTTGAAGCTTCTCAAAAAAGTATTTTTTCGGGTAAATTTTTCATTTCAATTAATGAG
>JAOQMQ010000196.1:32775408-32789675 GCA_027563845.1 Erythroxylum subrotundum
CCTTTAGAAAGTGGATTTCTCTTCTTTTTCTTCTTCTTTCTTCTTCCCCTCAAGCTTCCTTCGATTCTTTCTCTTCTTCTTCTCTATTTTCACGATTTCTCTTCTCTTCTTTGTGTTCTACGACAACTTACTTCTTCCTCTTTTTAATTTAACACACCAAAGCCTATTCTTTCCACTTCTACCCTCCACTTACTTGAACTTTCCAAATTTGCCCTCATTTGGTCTTATAAGTGTCTACCTCCTTCATTTAATCAAGCCCACTACTACTAAATCTAACTAAATTCTAATTCTAACACTTTACTCTAATTCTAATTTCTAATTTCTACTCATACTTACTAAAATAATAAAGACTCAACTAAAAATATAATAAAACAATTAAAGCAAAATAAAGAATAAATAAAAGTAAACGAATAAATAAATAAAATCAATAAGGCCCAACAGCAGACTTGACAAACATGAAGCTACCTCCATCTGATACTCGACCACATTCAAATATGCACCTTGAACCCTCACAAAATCCAGCTACAATGGTTCCTACCTCACTTGAACCCAAATCACCATCTGAAACTATCTCCTCTTTTGTCGAGGAGGATATCTACTCTCCCCCTGGTGCACACCTGAAAGAACATCTACTGATGCCACTAGTACTCCTGTTGCAGTAACTGCAACACATATTGACACAAATGTAACTCATTCCTGCGTATGACACTAAAGTAGAAACTCCAGACACGTTTTTGACAGTTGAGAGAAGACATTCCCAACGAAGCAAGAAGAAAAGCTCCAGATACAATCATTAGTATGTCCATTATTGTTTGGAATGTCAGAGGGTTAAATTGTCTAACAAAGCAGGTGGCTTTACGAGATTTTGTTATGAGGGAAAAGCCTCAAATCGTAGGACTTTTAGAAACTAAAATAAAGGTTGAGAATATGGATAAACTGAGGCTGTTTGGACCTCACTGGACTACTCTCTCCAATCACTCTCAGCATGCTTTTGGTAGGATCATTATTTGCTATAAGGTATATAAGATTCAGGTAAACATCGTCCACACAACAGAACAGGCTATCCACCTTAATGTTCACTTCCTCCAACAGCAAGTTGATACCACCATGTCCTTCATCTATGCCTGCAATTTAGGTTTCCAACGGAGAGCCTTATAAAATGATTTGAAACACGTTAACTCCAATATGGACACATCATAGTTGATATATGGTGACTTTAACTCCACCCTTTACATATCTGAAGCTCAAGGTCATTGCAACCTTAAGAAATTCTCAGGAGACTTCAAAGAATGTGTGGACCACCTCAGTATTTTTGATCTGAAACAGATTGGGTACAAATTCACATGGATCAACAAGCAAAACAATAGCTGGTTCATCAAAAAGAAACTTGATAGAGCCCTTGTCAATGCCACTTGTCTAGCTAAACTACCTAATAGTTATGCTAATTTTCAAGAATCTTTAATTTCGAACCATACTCTCATTAAGATTAGCAACCTATTCCAGCAGATCAGATGCTCTTCTCCTTTCAGGTTCAATAATTTTTTAGCTAATGACCCTGGATTTCTTAATGCATGCAGAGCAGGGACTGGACTATTAATTCATAGCACTAAGCAGTTCTACTGAGTCCATAAACTCAAAGCTATCAAACATGAACTCAAGACTCTCAACTCATTAAGGGGCTCTAACACTTCTTTTGCTCTACAATCAACTCGGTCTGATCTCATTGCTATCTAGCAGCTTTGTGCCTCCTCTCCTCAAGATGCCTTCCTCTGATCTAGAGAAAACCAAGCCCTTTCGAACTATATGAAAGCAGTTAGTAACCATTCCTCCTTGCTCCAACAACGAGCAAAGACTAATTAGCTTAAAGATGGAGATCAGTGTTCTATGTTTTTTTCAATACTATACTTGCTAGAAAGAACCAAAACCACATACTTACAATCACCAATGATGATGGGGTCCATCTTCATAGCCTTGATGATATCCAACAGGAGGTGACAACATTTTATTCTTCACTGTTTGGTACGTCGAGTTCAGTTCATGTCTCTTCAGCTGAACTCTAGAAGATTATTAACACATGGATAACTTCATAGGAAGCTACTACATTAATAAAATCGGTGGAGGATAAGGAAATTAAAGAGGTGTTATTAGCCATGGATGGTAGGAAGGCTCTTGGGCCAGAAGGAGTGAATGTACACTTTTACCAAAAATCTTGGTCTGTTACCGGTCATTTCATCAAAGATGCAGTTAAGGAATTTTTTTTCCAATGGCAAGTTACTTAAAGAGGTCAATAAAACCTTTCTATGCTTAATCCCTAAGGGTTCTCATCCTTCCAGATTTAGTGACTTCAGGCCGATTGCCTGCTCAAATGTTCTTTATAAAATCATTTCGAAGATTCTTGCTATGCAGCTGAAGAAGGTTCTTGCCTCCCTCATCAGCGACAACCAAAGTGTGTTTTTTGTGCAAATGACATATTGGTGACAACATTCTAGTAGTTCAAGAGTTATTAAAAGGCTATTCTTGATCTCAATCCACTCCAAACTGCACTATTAAGGTTGATTTTTGCAAGGCATTTGATAGTGTTAGCTGGAATTTTCTTTGGAAAATGCTAGAAGCTCGTGGCTTCCCTGAGGTCTTCATCAATTGGATGGCGGAATGTATCTCCACGGTTAGCTTTTATGTGCTCATCAATAGAAGTCCCTCAAATTATTTCAAGGTTGTTAAGGGATTGAGACACGGGGACCCTCTTTCCCCCTTTCTTTTCATCCTATGCATGGAAACCTTAAATTCATCATCAAAGGGGAAGTGGCAACAAGTCCCAAATTCAGATATCACTCCCGCTGCAAAAAGGTTGGCCTAACTAACCTATCCTTTGTTGACAACCTCTTGTTGTTTTGTAGAGCAAACTTGGACTTTATTGTAACCTTTAAACGATTCTTAGATTTCTTCACCAGAATTTTCGGGTTACATATAAATCTCCAAAAAAGCCACTTCATTTTATCCCGAGGAGCTTTAAACTTCGAATCCTCTATTGCTTCTGCCACTGGTATTCTAATGAAACCCCCGCCACTGCTATACTTAGGTCTCCCCATATCAACAAAGAGACTACGGTTTGCTGAATGCATTCCCCTTATTTAAAAAATCTAGCAAAGGCTCCACTCTTAGGTTAACAAATTTCTTTCCTATGTGGGGAAGCTTGAACTTGTGAAGTCGATCCTTAATTCCCTCTACATCTATTGGAGCTCTCATGTTTTCCTTTCAAAAAACGTTATCAAAACAACTGAATGTCTCTTCAGAAATTTTCTATGGAACCACTTAAATGGTGCCAGAGGTATTGCGAAAGTAAAATGGACTGAGCTATGTGTTTCAAAAGCAAAAGGGGGCTTAAACATATCTCTAGTGAAACTCACTAACCAAGCTCTTATTCTTAAGTGATTATGGTTAATCCTAGAAGATAAACAGTCGGTTTGGATTCATTGGCTCCATTCGTATTTCCTCAAGGGCAGATGCATTTGGGAAATAAATAGTAGTCCTTCTCACTCCTATTTTCTGAATCAACTGATCCTTTTAAAAACTTAGTCCAGGACGACATAGTATGAAAAATTAGGACTGGGGAAAAAACCTCTTTCTAGTTTGATAATTGATCTGGCCATGGCCCCCTCCTACCCTTTCCCATTTCCACCAAGATTAGCTCTTTCATCAGAGGGAACACCTGGAATTTTCCTGATGCTCTACAATATCTTCGGCCCCTCTACCCCCAAACTCCAACAACTCAGATATATTTTTTTAAAAGAACCAGCCCACTCACCAAATGTCGAGTAAACGAATCATTGACCTCCTCCAATTGAAGACTCCTGATGTCACTTGGAACTCCATAGTCTGGCATAAAGCTCTCCCCCCAAGTTATCTTTCCTTCTCTGGCTAACCACGAAGAATAAACCGAGTACTGCTGATCGAATCTCGTGCATAGACATCAATTGATCTTGCCTACTCTGCTTAATGCATGATGAATCCAGGGACTATCTTTTCTTTTTTATGTTCTATAACAACCATCATCTGGGAACAGGTTAAGACCATATATTGTTGGAATACATCCGAGAACTCATTACCTAGCCTCATCAGCTAGCTGACAAATCACTTCTCCATCACAATAAATGAAAGAGGGATCTTTATAATAGCTATGGGGCTAACAATTTAGTCAATTTAAAAGGAAAGGAATTCGAGACGACTGGAAGCCAAGAGCAAAACTGTGGGAACACTAATAGTGGAAATCATCATTGGGATCTGGGAGCTCATAATTTTACATAATCTCGCACCATCTGACAACTTACCCTTGTCGCTTTGAATACCATACCAATGTTTCCAATTTTACTATTACTTAGTTGGTAGTTATTTTCTGTGTTGAAGATAAAAGAGTATACCCTGGAACATTTAGTGTCTTGTAACATCTTTTTTATCTTTTATTAATAAAAATTTTCTTTTTAAAAAATCATTAACACACCACCATACAACATAAGATTTGACAATAAATGAAAATACATAAATTAAGATAAAATATATTTTATGATGAGCTAGAAGCCTAACAGATATACTTGGATAAGATTAGTGAATGAACCTAAGAATTTATGATATAATTAACAATATAATATCTATTTTATAAGTTGCCCCAATGTCACATGTATATAATTAATATGTTATAATATAAGATTATGTTAGTTTGCGTTGATTAATTTATCATTTGGTTCTCCCTTCTTTTCTTGCCAAAATCATTATTCATCATCAATCCCTTTTAGAAAAACAATAAAACACAACATAAAATGATTAATTTAAGAAATAAATAATAAACTAGATAATATAATTAACTTAAGAAACGATAAATAATCACATAAATAAGAAAGTTATAATAAAACTAAATTTCAATTTCCTTTGAAAAAAGTATACAAAAATATTTTTAATTTATATTATTGATATAATTTTAATGAAACAAAAAATAAGACTGTGTTTAAAAAGGTTAAAAATAATATTCCAAAATAATCAAGTAAATTAAAAAATTCTCACATAAAAACTTGTTTTTAAACCAAGAATTTCTTAAGCATCGGCATAAAATGACTATTCGGCTTTGGCGCACCAATCAAAGGAGTCGGTGAGGTGGGAGGACGCCGTCAACCTTGAATATGAATCAGGTAACTACCCACAACTTGCCAGTTGCCATATTATCTTCATTTCCATCTATATATACATATATGTCTTCCGTTTCTAAAACAGAACTCTGTAGCAAGCTCTGAAGTTGAGAGGAGAGAAGAGAGAGGACGTTTCATTTTTATTATCTCTAACTGTCATCAAATATCCCCTTCTCTTCATTGCTCCACTTGCCCACTCCTACTGGTATTTCCTCCTCTGCTTTTATTATATCGTTACTAATTATGTATCCTTTTATCTTCCTGTGTATGTATTGTCGTAAATTAATGGTTGTTGGAAACTGCTAAAGATTTAATGGAAAATCTGCAGCAAACCCTTTTCATTTCACCACGAATTAATTTAGGAGAGTAAGAGGCTATCTATATGTGCTCTTTTAATCTGTACCCTGCGCACAATCTATGCAATTGACTACTTAATACAAACATGTCTGTTGGTCGACTTTTTATCTAATTTCATGCTCATTATGAATATGGTATGTGCTTAGAGGTCACTCTGTTTATGTTGGATAGAAGAATTTGTTGAAGTTAGATATATATTATGAAGCAAACCAAGTACATCATTTGAAGAATAACATGTCATTTTAAGATGAAGTAATTTGATTATGAATCTATGACACGCTTTTATGCATTACACTGATGATGATGACGATGAGTATCTTCTGTTGACGTGCAATTATTACAGAAAAAGTGGTCCACTTTATCATATTAATCGACATTCTCCGTCTGCCCTATGGCTGGCATAGCAACAGCTGAAGCGTGTGATTCTAACGCATCACTAATAGCAAGTGGAGAACTGAGGGTTTTGCAACCAGTTTTTAAGACGTTTGGTCAAAGCCGTGCTTTTTCAGGACCCATTCTTACACTTAGGGTGTTTGAAGACAATGTGTTGGTTAGGGAGGCTCTTGAAACCAGAGGTGAAGGAAGAGTTTTGGTGATTGATGGAGGAGGAAGCATGAGATGTGCTCTGATCGGAGGCAACTTAGCACAGTTGGCTCAGAATATGGGTTGGAGTGGTATTTTAGTTAATGGTTGCATCAGAGATGCTGATGAGATCGATGGTTGTGACATTGGGGTTAGAGCCTTAGCAACACATCCCATGAAATCCAACAAGAAGGGAATTGGTGAAAAGCATGTTGCCGTGCACATTGCGGGCACCTTAATCCAAGAAGGGGAATGGTTATATGCTGATAATGATGGCATTCTTATCTCTAAATCTGAACTTTCTATTTGAAATATGACAAATCAGTTTTACTATTTACCTCATAATTTTGCAATATCAATAAGAACTGTTATTTGATTGTGTGGTTTAACTTTAAGGAACCGAGGTGAGCTACAATGATAATACTTTTGAGCACTGTCATTCTTCATCTGTCCAATTTTACCACGTTATTTTAGTCATTGACAAGGTGGGACAGTCTTTTGGTAAAATTAGAGAGATAATTTGAACTCGTCATTCTTTAACAAAAAATTACATTTCTTTACCAACTATTTTGGTTTTAGTCCTGTATTTGTTATAACCTTTTGTTTCAGCCACTGGACAATATTAACTCTTAGTACTGTTTAATTATTATTATGAGGAATTTTTTTGAAAATTTTTATTATTCTAAGGATTGAAGTTTAACGTCAGTTTCTTCCATTATCATTGTTCCAGTTTAAACAACTGATCAAACTATGAAAAATGACATGGAAATCCTCTAAAAGAGGAAGAAGAAGCAAGGGCATATTTACCAACTCATTATTTGATGTGAAGATGAATGGTAACTAGTTTAGGCGTTAACGTTGCAATCTCCATGTACACACACTGCATTCTTTAGTTTCTTCAAGAATAAAGTTTTTGTCATACAAGTTGAATAGTTGCAACTGTCAAGTCTATTTTGAGTTTGTCCCTATTTGGAATTCAATATTGACTACAAGAAGTTAAACATTTGTGTCCTTTTCTGTTAGGATTAATTTGGCATTCGCTTTTTACGCGTATGAA
Organism: Erythroxylum subrotundum; assembly: GCA_027563845.1. Taxonomy (NCBI): domain Eukaryota; kingdom Viridiplantae; phylum Streptophyta; class Magnoliopsida; order Malpighiales; family Erythroxylaceae; genus Erythroxylum; species Erythroxylum subrotundum. The sequence continues at coordinate 32,782,582 of JAOQMQ010000196.1, forward strand.
CATTCCTTTTACAGAGAAAGTGGAAAGATTATGTTCGTTGTTCTGAATTACAATCTGCAAAGTGCATCGGTTATTTCTCAGGTTTGTGTTAACAATTTCTGGGGCATTTTAAAAATTAGATCAAGAATTGAAATTTCTAGCTTTATTACCATGCAACGAACACTGGGATTAAAATTTACAGTCCAAATTTCAATCTTAAATTCTAATTTCAAGGCTCCCGCAACCTAAACGTAATTCTTAACTCTGACGAGTAATTTGCAGACCTGTTCTATTCTGTCTACTTTCTGCACCGCAACCCATTATAAATAATGTAATTCTAAAAGAGAAGTGCAAGAAGAAATCTAGTTTCCTTGACCAAAATCCAAAACCTGGAACAACTTGTAATTATATAAAAAGAGAATTACGAGTTTGAAATGCAATAGCCTTTCGTTTAGAATTTGTAACAGCTTGCATGCTATGCTGGTAATAATTGATGATCATGACGCATGTAACACAAGAACGACTCCATGTTAGTAGACACGGCATAATTTGTGAGGACAGATAGAAAGAAGCAACCAAAATATAATGAAGTTCTCTCTTCGCGATTTTCATTTTCTGGAAAATTTAACTCCTATACTATCTTGTGGCTATGCACATTGAAAAGAAACAGCAGTTCTGAACTGTTCAATGGGTTACCAAGTGAGCAAAAGCTGCAATGTTTCACCAAGCTGCTTTCAGATAAAAGCTGTCCGTCCACCTCTTCGACTGTGCCTGTCGTAGGCAGTGCTGAACTTGTCCACTACTTCATTCATTGTGCTGCAACAGTTGCGACAGAAAGCAAAGAAATATGCATCAAATTAACATCAAGATATTAAGAGGGAACTGATTATAGGAACCATGAAAACTAGTAGTCGTTGACCTATTCCAGAAATGAAATCATTTCACACCGGAACTGGCACTTTTGACCAACAACACTAATTCTTGACAAACAGGTCCAACTCCAATCAAAAGTTTATCAATAGAAGATATTATAGACATTGTTTGGAAGTATACAAGTTATCAGAAATCCTGAGAACTTTGCAATATATTAACCAAATTTTCAATAGCACAAGAAGTCTCGCAGGACTGGGTTAATGTAGTTCATGGCTTGATAGTGTTTCACCTTTCGCTACGCTTTTAGTTATATATTTTTGAAAAGCCTTTATGCTTTGTTTAGTAAGACAGAAAGACATTTTGGCCAAAGACCAAGCGGGAAAGGTACAAAGTGCACTAAAGTCCCCGTTTACTCTACCTTGAACAGTTGGTGAACATTGCCAAATAGGTGATCAACAAGGTGTCATTGTATTCCTGTTAAAAAAAAAAAAAGAAGAATTTTCCATGAGTTAAATGCAACTACTGGGAAGAGAGGACACTTAAACTACTTGGATTGTCAATGAAATAATGTAAAATAAAATACAAACTGTGCAACTATTCTAATAAGGTAACGAGATATTCAAACAAGAAATTATTGCAGATCCTTACAAGAGCTGACAATACTGACAATTTAACCGTTGTCAATCAGTAGCTATCACTAAGAATATTCATATCATACAAAGACTTGCATCATAATATTGCAAAATTCGAGATGGTACTTCATGATATAAACCAAAATTGTTCAGTTGCATGATCAGTTCATCCATCTTTATCCATCTTAGTTGGTGACTATCATATTATCAATCAAGTTTCACCAATTTGGATGCCTTTCCACTCGCACACAATTCTCATTTCAGGACTTCTGGGTGGATCAGATAAGTAATACCCATTTTTACATGGAGTTGAGGCTACATGTGCAAAAGATGCTAATTCCTTTTATCTTGCCCATATCACACTGGCATTACTTTTAAATATCTTTAGGTCAACATAACCATTAAAAACAGAAATGTGTTTAGCAACAGACAACATTATTAATTAATCTCTAGGTTGTCTCCAATTTGAAGATAGCATATTAGATCGTTGTGCTATTTTATGGTCAAAATGTGTACAAATAAAAAACAAGTCAACTTAACTGAAAAGGGAAAGGAAACAGAACAGAAGAAACGAGGAAAGCTAGGGAGGACTTACCATTAAGAAGTCATCTTGAAACTTTTCCGATTCAATGGCTGGCAATCGTCTTAACAAACTTGATACTTGTCTTAGTAATGAGTTTTCTAGGGGGATTTCGCCTGATATAACAATAAATCCAGTTAGCAATACAGTAGAAGCTCATGTCAGCTATTTAACATAGTAAACACACCCACCGTTGCTCCAATATTTCTCTTAATATTTTTATTTTCCCTTATTTTTCCACATTTCAATAATAAGTCTTTTAAGTACATCCAGGTTCAGCCGTGCTTCCTGCAAGGCTGTCAATATGGTCCAATCTAACTTATCTCAGGCATTGTCCACTTTGGCCCTTGTTGCCACATGGTTTTCTATTGTAAAAAAAGACCTAGTGAGATTTCAAGTCCACACAAATAGGCAGTATTTCCTTCTTACAGTCTAACATAAGATCATCACAGTCCAACCACTCAATCCTCATTATGAGCCCAGATCATTATGCAGAGCCAATCTATATGTGGTGGCCCCAAGATAGCTCTGATATTACAAGTGATGGTCCCACTAAACACGTGCAAGGTATTGTATGCTTTTACTTTCATGGCCACACAATTATGTCCACTAAAAGCTGCATAAGATAAATGGCCTTCCAAGCACAAAACCAACTTAAGGCACATTTAATATGGGACAGAATAGTAATCATCATAGTGTACAGAATTTAGGTGCACTTTTAGTTACCTTTATCAAGATGATTCAATGAAAAGGATATATAAGGCTGCTCATTCTACTCTACTATGTTATTTTCAATTGATCAATAAAAATCTATAGAACTATAAAATGGATGGATGTGAGAACCAAAAACAAAGGAATAGTTTACAGGGATTCAAGGTCACATTTCTGTGTCCATTACAGCTCAAAATCTCGGAGAAAACTTTCAATTGAATAAGAACTTCACTAACCTTTCTGCATCGCAACAAGGTAGTGATGAAGCACCCTGATCCTGCTATTCAACATCTTGATAGCACTATGTATACTGGTAAGATGTGCAGCCACTGGGAACAAAATCCAGTATATATCATAGTGAAGATACAACAAAATGATTTCTATAGCAGTAAATTGATTTATTGCAAACAGATAAAGGAAAAAGAGCATACTGAAAATTGCTAGAAAACTAAGCTGAATACAAATGACTAGGAGAGGGCACTCACATTGAGTTGCAGCTGAACCTCCATCAGATGGCTTAAGATGTGCAACATGATCAACAGATATCCTTTCAGCTTCCACTGTCTTTAAGACCCAAAAATCGCACAATGAATATTTAACTTCAGGACATAGTAGGATGTCCAAGAAAAGAAATGACAAACCTCAATAGTGTAGCTTGAACGAACAAAAATAAGCTGTGGAATCCCATCAATAACATGGAGCTCTGTAGTTGTAAACCAAAGTAGAAATATCTTAATTACAAGTATAAAAACATGTTCTGAATATGACAACATGGTTCAGCAATCTGTGTCCCTCGCCCCCTAAAACTTCACCACACATGATTTTCACTGAGCAAACAGGTAAAGCAAAATTTCCATACTTATTAACAAAATGAGGAAACAGAATTGGAGATATTTCTAAAAAAACACAGAAAAATAACAAATAAATGCTTTCTATGGAACGTTTTTGAATGATCAACAACCTGCAACAAAGTATGGCATGCCTACTTATCATTGAAGGTTTTGAACTTAACAAACATGATAACATAGGAGCCAGAACTTAAGTTAACTGCCGCAGTGAGAAAGCAGCGGTGCATCACACCAAAATTTCATGGATTCCTAAAAGATAATGGATAAGGCTGGGGAAAATCATGGTTCCATTGAAGGTCACCTTTCTGAACAGGCTGTGGCCAAATACAATGTGTGGCACTGGCAAAAAATTATAAAACTGGTTCGAGGGGGCAGCAAATTTACAGAATTTGTGTGTAGAAGTAAAGAATCAGATAAGGAGAAAGTGAGAAAAAGACTAACCACTTTCATAAATAGTGACAGGTAGATCCTTCTGGGCAGGATTGATGCAAGGATTAAGTAGCATATAAATGGGGCTTTCATTGATGTCCATCAACTGTTACAAAAGAAGAATATTAGATCATTTTTATTTTTAGCAAATCAGAAAGTGCAAAACACAAGTACAGTGAAGATGCAAGATAGAATGGGTTAAACATAAATAATCAGAAGAATGAAGTTGACTGCTTCGTGGAAATCAGTGAAATAAATATAACATAGAGAAGAAAATAAAATAAAATAAAACAAAGGTAGAAGCATACAGCTTTATGAATATGCATATCGGATTCCTCAGCATCACTTCCAGTTGAATACCAGCCAAGTATGTAAAAATGGGGGAAAACCTTCTTATCTGCAACACGCACAATCAAAAAGATTATCATTATAATCTAGTTGAGTTCATCACAACTTTTATTAAAGAAGAAAGAGAGAAAAGAAAGGAAAAAGAACAACATACAGAGTTCTTGCTTCTTCTCGAGAAAAGAGCGGTCGAGGGAGTGAGAAAGGGGATCGTAGAGAAGCTCGAAGCTGTTGAAGACCTCAACGGTGCGGCCCCTTTGGACTCCGATGACGCATCCGTAGACTCTAGGAGTATCAGGTAGTGTTGTGCAGGTATCGTTGTTATGATTGTTAGTAGTATTAATCATCATCTGAGACTGAGACTTGACCCTAGTGTAGTGATCCGATATGTTCAGTATCACCAGTGGGTGCAGCTTAAACGTCAATCCGCTGCTCGAAGACGACGCCATTCGATCTTTCTCTTTCTTTCTTTTTTCTAAAAAACAACAAAAAAAGATGTCATTAGAAAGGTTTTGAATTTGTATTCTAACTTAAACTACTACTACTTCTACTACACTGCCACACCCAGGCATCAAAGATCAAGGGCATTTATCTTTTTGATTTCCCTTTTCCTTAATTCAATTCAAATGAAGTATATAATAAAAACATGGTCAAATTCCATTCCGCCAGAAAAAAATTAAAGAGGGGTAATTATTTACATCAAACCTAGTTCAACTAGCAGCACTAGCAGGCTCAGGCTGAGGGCGAGGGCGAGGGCGAGGGCGAGCAGCAGGGGCGGCAGGCAGTTGGAAAACGCAGCAGCTACCAAACCATGTCTCTCTCTCGCACTGCACAGAACGACACGACGCAATCAACACACTTACGCAACCAGGAGCCACTTCGCTTTATTTCCTTTTTTCTGCTAAGCTATCAAAACTGCGTCGTTTGGTACTGTTCAAGCTACCCTAATTCGGATCTGTCCGGGCTTAATTGTTTCTGGTGCATCGTAGAAAACAACTATTGCCCCTCTGCCTTTCATCGGAAAATTAGAAGTGTTATTATTATTTTTACTTAATTGGCAATTCGGAAGATTTAATTAAATACCAAAAGAAGGAAGTTACGGCGTCCACGCTGGAAGCAAAAGAGGTAGGGGCTTAAAGATTGTCCGTACTTGGAACTTCTTGCTTCTTAAAAGTGAAAAGTGCATTGATAAAGGTAGAAAAGGAGGCAATAAAGATACAAACATCTATCTAGTTGATGAACTTACTAGAGAAATCAAAAGCTCTTAAATATTGAGAGATGAGAACTAAGATCATTGTTGCTTTATGGAGGAAGAGCGATCCAAGATCAAGCTCAACTAATGGAGAAGACTTTGGAAAGCCTAATAAGGGTTTAACTCATCAATATAAAAAGATAATGGTACCTTTAATAGAATTATTACTATAAATATTTCTTCTACTCGCTATAATTTAACTGGTGTTAATATCTCCCTCCTTAAGTCATACAGACCTAACTTTTCTGCATTCTACGATCAAAGTGGTTAGATACTAGGTTGGTATGAGTTGGGAGTTTGCATTTTTCCTAACTGAGGAGAGAAGGATTATCAAATAAGGGTTATCTTATAATTCTTGTTGGTAGTTTACCATGGTTATTCTAGTAGAGATAATTATATCTTTAATGTTTCCTTATCCTTTTTATTGAGTAATTTCATCTTTTCTTTTATCATCTTGAATTTCGTGAAGCATTTGGATTGAATTTCTAAAAATTTGAGTATTCCAAGTTCATGGAATGCAATATATAAAGATGTTGAAAATGTTGAAGTAAAGGGGAACAGAGAAAAGAATGGAATGAAAAATTGTATTCATTCACTTGACTTTACAATTACATCACTGCAGAAATATATACACAACACTGTAACTAATCTCCTAACTAATTACAAGGAGCCTAGCTAATTAAGTGAAACTTAACTAATTATGTACAGACTGTTATGTGGGAGCACAAATATGACTACAACAATTTAATCATTCTCAACATGCCCCCTCAAGTTAGGAGGTGAAAAGATATCTTTCATTTCTAACTTGGCAATAAGATATTTGTGTTGTGGAATACTTAAACCTTTTGTAAGTAGATCTGCAACTTGTTCATTGGTTGAAATGTGCTTGGTCTGGATGTGCCCCATCTGAATTTTCTCTCTAATAAAATGGCAGTCAATTTCAATGTGCTTTGTCCTCTCATGGTACATAGGATTTGTTGCTATTTGAATGGCAGCCTGACTATCACAGTATAGAGTCATTGGCTAAGATAGTCTAACTCCTAATTCATCTAACAATCCTTTTAACCACATCAGCTCTGCAACTGTACTTGCCATGCTTCTATATTCGGCCTCTGCAGATGATCGAGACACAGTGTTTTGCTTCTTTGACTTCTAAGAAATCAAAGAATTTCCCAGCTTCACACAATAGCCTGTAACAGACTTCCTTGTAATTGAGCAAGATGCCCAATTTGAGTCACAGAAAGCTGTTATATCTGGTGTTCCTGACGCAGCTAAGAAAATTCCCTGCCCTGGATTCTTCTTGATGTATCTAACAATTCTTAATGCAGCTTCATAATGAGATTTTTTGGGCCTTTGCATAAACTGACTAAGGTGTTGAACTCCAAAAGCAATGTCAGGTCTGGTGTTTGTCAAATATAAGAGCCTCCCAATCAATCTTTGATAAA
>JAOQMQ010000196.1:32802819-32817121 GCA_027563845.1 Erythroxylum subrotundum
AATTTTTGTAAAATTAAATATCTAAATCTAAATTCTTATAAGAATATTCAACAAAATACTAAGAAATATAATATTCACGTCCTTATAATTTTTTAAAAAAATTATGCCCTTATAAGTCATTTTACACATCAACAGTTAATACTAAATAGCTAATTTTATTAAACATCTTTAATAAACAGTTGATGTTGTCCACTTGTCAAATTAGTTGAGTTAATCAGTTAATAACTAATGCAATCCGCTGTTTGTCAAACATGGCCAAAGACACATATGCAAACAGATGAAAGATCACAACATTTTTAAGTGATTAGGCATTCGCTTTCATTTGTTTCATATACAAATACAAGCAGTTAAAAATGAAACTGTTTCATTAAGCTAACTCTAAAGTCCTATTTGGCGATCAACATATTGCATTAATTGTTAGTTGATTCTATCAGGAGTTAACTAATAGCGAATTATATCAGTTTATTTGACCAGTAAATAACATCAACTATTTATATAAAGATGTCTAATAAAATTAGTCATTTAGTATTAGTCGTTTATGTGTAAAATGACTTATGAGAACATAACTTTTAAAAAAAGAATTTATAAGGTCATGAGTATTATATATTAGTATTTTTAATATTCTCATAAGAATTTAGATTTTAGATGTTTAATTTTACAAAAATTAAGTTTATAATTCTAAGAAAAACACATCGAACATATGATGATGATGATGATCATAATGATGAAGATGATGATGATAATAATAATATTATTATTATTACCACTACTACTTTCTTTCTCCGTATTAATCCAGTTGAAGTTCATTTTTTTTAATATATTAACTTATTATATCAAGTTGAAGTTTAGGGTACTAGTGTTGAAAAAAAATAATAAAATATGAATGCTTGAGTAATTTGTAATAACTTTTGGGCATAATCGTCTTCTCGTCCTTAAATTTCTCAACCATTGGAAATTAAAATTACTAGTCTAATATTTTAAAATTATATTAATATAAACATAATAACAAGAGTTAATTACTAAAATAAACTTAAATATTTGTCAAATTTTCAATTATAGCCCAAACTTTAAAAAATAACAATAACATGCTAAAACTTTCAATTTTCTTCAATTTTAGTCCGATATTATATGTTATTCTCCCAATGTCCTTAGCCATTTGTTTTTTGTTCTTTCTTTTGACGCCTCAAACTACTCTTGCACATTGTAGCATACTACATAAGTACTAAGCTATTCGTTTTTAGTTCGTTCACTTGATGTTTTTAGTCTAAGGTGTTGGAGTTGTGTAATCCATTAAATCGAAGGGTGAAGGCATCAAGAGAACAAACTGAAAACGAAAGAAAAAACTAAAATCAAAGCGTAAGGTCGTCGAAGCTGCCTAATCTGATTTAGATCATTTTTAGACAACAACGTCATTGTAATTATGTGATTAAATGACATCGTCTCATTAATCTTCATTTGTTGTGTATAATTTTAGCTGACATGTATTAATAGTCAAGGTTTCTGAAACTTGCAGCAAGCCTTATCAGCAAATTTAACGGAAACATTAACGTCACGTTATAATTGAAAAAATTGAAAGTTAGAGCATTTTATTGCTACTTTTTAAAGTTCGGGTTAGAATTAAAAAAATTGAAAGTTTAAATATTTTATTATTATTTTTTAAAATTCGAGTTATAATTAAAAATTCAACAAAGTTTGAGTTTTTTTTTGTAATTAACCCTAATAACAATGAAAACAACTTTATAATATCTTATATTTGGATAACAACTTTTGCATTATCATTTTTTTAAATTTTTTATTACTGCCAAAATTTAAAATTTTTAATCAATTTAGACGTTAAAATATTTTTGGCAATATAAAGCGAGGAATTGTAACATGTAATTCCTAATTTTCATTCTTCAAATAAATGAAGAGGTCGTCGATTGGTATTATTCTTAGAAATTTGAAAACGAAACCGTAGTTGCTACTTGCTACACATCTCTATCACTGTATCTCTCTTTTCCACTACATTCCCTCTTAAATTTAGACTCAAATTTACCTTTCCTTTCAAATTTCACACGTCCCCTTTAAGAAAATTGCCCTTACTTCCACCATTGTGGGCGGGGCGTCACTGGTGCAGCAGTCAACTTAAGAGTTTCTCCGGACTAAAGTTAAGTCCAGGTCAACATATTCGCTTAAATTCATGTTTTATATTAAATAAAACATTAGGCTTAAATTAAGATTTGAGGAGGTTAATGTGTGATGTGTAATAAGTAAGATAATAAAAAATAAAATCCTACCAAAGTATCTAATCTCTTTCTCAACAAATCTTTTCCACATATTTAATGCCAACTATGTACTTATTAATCACATTAGTCAATGTTTATATGTTATTTGTAATAAATAGTTTTGTTGATTGGTAAATTAATCATATTTTATTCTTAAATTAGGTTAGATTAATATTAGTCTCAAAACAACAAAAAAATGCTATATTATCAATAAGACTGCGTACTACTGAACCTCCTTAAACTTTATATCTCAACGAAATTTTTATTTGGTGTTGTTGCACAACAAAAAGCTAATAGAATTTTTTTAATACCCAATAAGATTGAATTTAGGCGAGAAAATATAAAGTGAGTTATAAAGTATATATTTTTAATTTTAATTTTATAATTTATTATGTCATTCAGAATATAAATTTTTATGATTCGGGAAAGTAAGTCATTAAAAAAAAGAAATATAAGTTAATAGAAATTTTGCTGATACGCGAAATCTGAAAAAGTACTGTAATACGTAACTGTTTCTTTAAAATCAAAATTTTGTCATTTCTATCAAAGATAAAATTTACGTAAAATTTGAAAAAATTTAATAGTGCGTAACCATTTCTTTAAAATAAAAGTTTTGTCATTTCTATCAAAGGTAATACGTAGATGAAGTTGAAATTTAATGGTACTAGGGTTTCTTAAGATTAAAATTGGAAAAAAAAAAAAAGAAAAACCTTGTAAGGGTAATGGCGTGTATCGCAATTTAGAGGGTGTATATGGAAATTAGAAATTGACCGAATCTCCAAGTGGAGATTACCTTGCACCAAGAAATATAAGAAAAAAGGAGAGAACATATTCATGTGTATCTGAAAATTGAGGATGAGTGCGGTGCGTGTTGGAAGGAAGGAGTGGTGGGACTGTGGATATTACTTGTTAGAATCTCGCAGAGAAGAAAAGGCGCCTATAAATAAACGGTGACGTGTTTGGCGTGTAGGAGACGGTGGGAGAAATAGTAATAGTAGTAATACTAGTAGGGGCGCATGTATATACAATATACTAATGAATACGCAACGTTTGAATTGGGAATGGGTCCGGATAAGCTTGATATTTTACAAGTGAATAGGCCCCACTAATAATAGTAATTTTTCTTTTATTATTCAGGGAAAAAAGGAATAGTAATAGGGTAGGGGCAGTTAGGTATAGGAATAGGATAGACCGGACATCTGCCTTTCCCTTAAAACATGTTTTGTCTTTTTCCTTATCATTAATTAACTCAAAAAAAAAAGAGAAAGACTGGTTATAGGCTAGCTCCTTTCTTTTATTTTAATACGAGATAGATAGAGAAAATAGTTGTTAGGAGAGAAGGAGAAGCTTATGCCCACCCCCCCTTTGATGTGTGAGTGAGTGGTGCTCTTTCTTTCCCCGTCCTTTCTTCTCTCCTCTCCTCTTTCTCTGTCCCTCAAAGACTAATTAAGTTAATACTTACTTCTTCGTCGTCTTCTTCTTCTTCTTCACTAAGGTTTGTTCAACCTCAACCTCAACCTCAACTTTAACACTCCCTTTCTGTCCTTGGTTTCTGTACTTTGATTTAATCAACACCCAAAACATACTTGAAGCAGATCTGTTCCTCTTCCTTTCTCTTCGTTGGCCGCGTGACTGAGTTTCGTCCTATTTTCTTGGTTAACTTTTCAAAGTTTTGTTTATACTTTGAAACAAAAATTGGGTCTGGTCAAATGTCGACTCTCAGTCTCTTCCGCTTTAAGCTTTGTTCATACCTATCTTATGGATTGATAACCCAAGGGTTTCGTATTTTTCTCTTTGTTTTCCTTAATTCATAACTCTTCATCTCCTTCCTTAAATCTCACATTCTTAAATGATCACGCGATGGCAACAAATATTTAATTAGGTTTCCTTCTCTCTGGCTCAGTCCTTACTCCTTAATATTGTCAAAGTCTGTTCATTTCACTATCTGCTGCTTTGGTTGTTTACTGTTTTGGCCCGTTCTCTTTCTCAACTGATTAAATAGTATTGAGCTTTAGCTTTGGAAATTTTTGCTTGTACTACTACTGTTCCCTTTTGCCTTCTTTCTCTCTCTCTCTCTCATTATTCTATGCAAGCATACGATCCCCTTTGTCAAAGATTTGATATCTCTTTGTCTTGGGTATTGTTGTCTCAAACCCTTGCTGCCTTTTGGGCTGCTTCCCACATAAAATAATGCTAAAAGCTTCACCATCGGCTGTGGGTTTTGGTTAATTTGTGCTTTGCTTGCTTGATCAATCCAAACCCAGATGCTTCGGTTTCCCTCGTTCATTCTCCATCTCACATAAAATAACGTTTAAGGAGAATCGGATTGCAATCATCTACTTCTGTGTTCTAATTCATGCCTCAATATTATATCCTTTTCTTGACGATCTTAACATGACCGTTGCAGGAAAATGAGATGAAGATCCGCTTGAAGGTTGGTTGATCTTGTCTTCTGCCATCGGTAAATAGATAACCGGTAAAAACTTGGGCTTGCTGGCAACTAGATGGAAGTTATGCACGTGTTGTTTGCGACTTTGGTGCCGTTTGATTGAAGTAGTAAAGGTGAGAGAGTTGAGAACGGTATAGTTATCGTGTACATAACTATATATATGCTGAAGGCTAAGAAATTAAAGGAAAGAAGACCCAGTAGTTGTGAAAGTGGCGGTGCTGGTGGTAGTAGTAGAACTGAAGAAGCTTGTGACTGTTGGAGAAACAACAGCGCAAGAAGACAGAAGCTTTGCATCAGATGTTATCCATTGAAAACCCTCCAGTACCAGATCCTTCATGTCCTCGCAAATTTCCACAGCTGAATAGTAGTTGTAGTGATGAGACTGATCAGAGGTTTTCTTCTTCTCCCAACGAGCTTCTTTTGCCAGAGCTAGATCTGCCCAGCCCATCCGTCGATCTTCCCAATTTCTCCATAAGGTAGTCAATTACTCCTCATCTCCTTAGCTGGTTCGGGGTTGTTTTGCGCTGGCTAGCAACTGAGCTTTCGTTTTGTTTTCTTGTCCATCCACCTATGACACACTAACATCTTTCTCTTTTTTGTGTGTTTCTCACAATGATCTCAGAGTCGTCTAGTCTGTTTTTTGGGTTGTTTTTTTGGGTCAGATCCAGTATGTGTTTCACCTTGCCTTATGAACCTGTGGCTCTGAGCAGTTCGACATGGGGCCGTATTCAAGATAACACTCTTATGTTATCTATTCTTTGCTGCTTTTCCTTCGGATGGCACCCAAGCACCTTCTTCTTCTTCTTCTTGTTTACTGTTGTTGTTGCATGTATACTTGTGATCTTGGTCAATGATTTCATTTGCTCTTGCCTTAGTTGATCAATATTGCTTGTGATTTCATGCTGTTTCAGGTTAACAATCCATCTGTCCATGATCTTCTCCCCCTTCACTAGATTATCGGAATTCTATTGTCGCAAAAGTACTGTTTGTTTACCCACTAATATGGAGTTTCATAAAATCAAATATTGGTTCTCTTGCTCAAAAGAATTTGTTTATTGGTGATTTCAATTCTGTTCCCTACTCCTGTTCATGTATCTTAGCTCAAATCTTGGGTGATGGCGCTTATAGTTTATGCCTTTTGTCGCTGATCATTCTTAAATCACTTGAAGATTAATCCTTTATGGTGTTCTGCAGGCATTATGTATTTACATCACGGAGCAAGGATATCAAGAAGAATTGGCCTTTTTCTCCAAAAAACCTGCAACTTTGTCTCAAGCATGGTGTGAAAGATGTATTGCCACCATTTCAGCATCTTGATACTGTAAGAGACCAATCATCCAAGATTTGTGCTGTTGAAATTGATTCCCTTAATGCCCACAAGACGAGCAATTTTGGTAAGGAGCCTTCAAGACAAGAAACTCATGGAACGCTAGATTCGTGCTACGATGCTCAAGTAAGCAATAAGCTTGCAGAAAGTTGCTTGGACATAAATTCATGCAGATCTGGGGAGGAAAATTTCCCTTCTTCAACAACCACAGTGTCTCAATGCGAGATAGAGTCAGTTCCCGGTAACAGGCACTCTAGTACATTGCTACAAACTGGAAGTTTGTCGAAAGCTGCAGTTGAAGTCGAAGCCGCAGATCTTCCTGTGACCCACAAAGCCCAAAGCAGCAACCGACCATCGGGTAAGAAGTGCAGACTGATTGTGAAATTTGGTGGCAACTCTGATCGTAGCTCGTCTGAAGATATTGTTTCCAACTGTACTGCAGCATCAGAAGCAATGGCTTCCAAAGTTTGCCCTGTTTGCAAAACTTTCTCGTTCTCATCAAACACCACATTGAATGCTCACATTGATCAATGTCTTTCTGTGGAGCAAGCACCTAAGGGTGCAACCAATTCTAAGCTCACTAGACATAGATTCAAGCCCGGGAAAACAAAGTTGATGGTGGATATTTATACTACAGCACAACAATGCACACTGGAAGAGCTTGATCGAAGAAATGGTAGAACCGGAGCCAAAGATTCAAACTTGCCTACCCTGGATGCCCAGAACATTGAGACCTCTAGTGAAGTGAGGAAATATCGGTTGTCTCAAGTATATTCGCAAGATGTAGGTGATGTAGGTCCAGTGTATATTGATGCAAATGGTACAAAACTTAGGATCTTATCCAAGTCTAACGATCCAGAACTGGCTTCAAAAGTAGGAAAGGCTGCTGAAGCTAGAAAACTTTTGAGGGGAGTCAAAAGAGGCAAATATGTTCCCAAGAAAATGAAGAAACACCTTGCTCAGAAATATCAGAAGTATCTGAAACTTGCTCCACAAAGCAAAAGGATTCTCTTGGACAAGAAGGCCCATGGTTGTCAGGTACTGCGTGCTTATTTGCTTGTATCTATATGTGCTTGAAGCCTTGAACCTCCCTCCTAAGTCATCTAACATCTCCTCCTTATCTATCATTTATTCATTTTTTAGAACACAGAATTTTGAACTTACGATAAACTGACTACCTATTTCTTAAATGCAATTGTGAACCATGGTTGGTCTATCTCATTGATAGTATGCACTTCCCACTACCAGCGATTTTGAACTTTTCTTATTTTACATATCTTATAGTACTTGCATGCATTGCTGCAAAATTTGTTCAAACAGATTTTTGGACGTGAAGAACAATGCAAAAGGGGGGATAAAAGTTGCAATGAAGAACAACAAATGCCAAAGCAATCAGAGTCCAGTGATTCTGGGACCTTGAGGCCATGGGTTTGCTCCAAAAGAAGAGGATTTACAAAAAGAGTGAGAAGGGAAGATGGTCATCAACCCACGAAGTGCAAATGGCATCTGCCTCAAGACTTATTGGTTGAGAACGAAAATGAGAATCCTCTTTCTGAAAGCGGTCATATTCGGAAATTTACAAATCTGTCTGAGAACCTAATATCTTCTTCTGGAAAAAATGAGAGAATGGAGCAGATATCCCATGATGCCCAAGTTAGTGACGTAGGGATAGGGAAGAAGACTTTTGGGAGGAAAAGAGTCGGTAATCTCTTTACTGGAGGCAAGTCCAATGATGTTGATGTATCTTTTCCGCTGACGAAGCGAAATGCCAGTCAGTTAAGCAAGGATGTCACATTTAACAGTGAGTGTTGTCTGGCAATTCATCCACACACTACCAGAAGGTATGTATCGAATGATAAGAAAATTGGCACTTTGGAGGATACAATAGATTGTTCCAATACCTTTCCTACTCCCATCTCAAAGGATTTAAATGCAATTGTAAATAAAACAATGAAATTTTCATCTTGTAGGAACAACTTGAAGGCCGTGAACAGCCGATCAGCTGTTAGTGATGATAGACCTAATAAAATAAAGAAATGTTCAACCCTTGAGAAATCTCGACTGCTTTCCATGGTGGAAAGAGATAAAGAAGCATTGGCTTCGCATTCCGAGGTTGATCAACCACTCACTTTGATACGTGGCAGTACTAAAAATCAGCTGGAAAGAGAAGAAAGAACTAGTGATATGGATCCCAGGAGAAGCAGTGTTCTGGAAGCTAGAGAGAAAAGAGGACTCCTTTCTGTTTTTCAAACCAAGGAAGTCATTGCCATGGAAAGTTCAAAATCTGCGTCTTGTTATAGCAACGGTGAAGCGGAGAATATTGACTCTTCATATAAATGTGATGCTGAATTTGAACAAAAAACTGAGTTCCAAGAATCTGCCAGGACAGAGATGGATGTCAATGTGGAGGATGCTGGTAGTGGAGCATGTAGCAAGGATTTTGAGAGAAGTGCTAGAAATCTGAATATATTTTTGGGTACAGAACTTTACAAGCTCAGTGACTCTTCAGAAGCTCCAGATAACTCTCTTCAATCTATTCAAGATTACAGACGGCTTTTATGTGAAGTGGAAGTACCGGCAGCTCCAACTGGTCCAGCTTTAGTGGATGATCGAGAGATGTTTTCTGCTAATGGAGTTCACCAAGACATGATGAAGCAAACTGCAGAAATCGGTCTGGAGTTAGATTCTGAAGTTGGGGATGGAAACCCATTTCTTGGGGTTGATCCAATACCGATTCCAGGACCACCGGGGTCTTTTTTGCCAAGCCCCAGGAATATGGGTTCAGAAGATTTCCAAGGTAATTCATCATTGACCACAAGTATGGTTCAGTCTTCTCCGGATCAACATGATATGCTCGATGGAGATCCATCAGATTCCCCTATATCAGCTGCGTCTAGCATCTCTAACTCCACTGCAGGTAGATCCGACTTGAATTACTGTGAACCTTCATCACCTGCAGAACCATATTCCAATCAGGACAAGATCTACTTATGCTCAACAGCTGCTAGGACTTTAAATTCAGTGGAAAGTGGAGGTGCATTTGCAGCAAATACACGACTGGAGAGAGCTACTTTGGATGGAAAATATTTGAAAACTGAGAGGAATCCCGGTGAAAAGGTATATCTGATTTCCAAAAGTGAGCAACCATGCTGTTGCCAAAAGAAAGAGATATTTGCACAGGGTGTTCCTTTAGATAGTCATGAATCACAACTATTAAGGCGTAGGAAAATTGCTACTAGAAAAGTCTCAGCTATGGGAAAGCAAACTAGTGGCAATTCTGAGCCACGACCTGGTGATTTCAACGTGAAACCTGAATTTGTTCCTCTAAGCAGTTGGCCAACTTCCGGATCTGAAAAGGATGCTGCCCCAGTTATTAAGCCCCCTGCTGCTTCTCTTCCTTCCAAAGACTCCACGGGTGGTGAAGTAAGGTTCTTGGCCCGGAGTGATCGTCATTCTTCAAGTCCATCTGCTTCCAATCCCATACTCAGGTTGATGGGAAAGAATTTAATGGTGGTCAACAAAGATGAGGATGCTTCCATGCCTCTTGAGCAGGTTCGGCCAGATATTGATAAAACCTCTCAATCTCCAACACATTCCAGAGTTTGTTCGGTCAATATTCAGAATCAAGATCCTTACTTTTTCCATCACATGATCTCTCAAGTACCTGCCATTTCCAGTCAAGATCCACACAGCATGGTGGGACAAAGTTTTGATGCTGGATTGTCAAATAGTATCAGAAGCCATCAAGTACCTGCTTGTCTGCCAGCTGGTATGTCCGAAGGCCCACGCGCAGATAGTGATTTCATGGCATTGAAGGAGCCGTACAAGTACAAAATTGATCACAATTTTCTAAACCGAGAGAATAGACTAAGCAATGAACGTAATGCATCATCCAGCTATCCAGAGAAAAATCTCTCCCATTCATCTGCCCCTCCTATAAAAGAAGTGATCATCATTAATGATGCCCCCGGAGGTGAAAATATAGTGAACAGTAACGTTATAATGGGTAACGATGGATGGAGGGGGCATCACGTTGATTCATCTTCCATCCCAGTTCCAGCAGCTCCTAGTTATACCCCAAATCGCTTACATCCTTTATCTTGGTATCAGTCTCAAGGACAAACTTATCTCGAAAAGTCGTATATAGTGTGCAATCCCAACTTTCGTCCCAGGCTATTCAACTCAACTCCTGTTACATGGGTTTGTAGTTCAGAAGGTCCAGCTGTTTTACAGCGGAATCCTTTTGTGGCTGCATCGTCCTCAACCGGTCATCTAAGTTCTGAAGCACTTTACTACTCTCAAAGCTATTCGTAATGTCTGGGTATGCTTAAGCTTGGATGGGCAAGTGCATGAATGTCCATTGATTGTGCTGTGAAACTTACTCTTTTCCTATAGATAACTTACCTATGAGTCACTCTAGGTTGAAAAATTACATGGAAAAATAATGAGAAATGGCAGTTTGAGGGATATCTGACAAAGTTTATATTTATCTGTAATGTTAGCAAAGGCTAAGGCTAAAGCTTATGCAGATTTTTAGGCTTCTGTTTAGAAAGAATCGCAGCCAAAGATGAGATATATGTGTAAGCAGCCGTAAATAATAGCAGAAGAGGTGTGGACTTGGCTGAAAAAATTATGAGATACAATGTTCCATCGTCAAATTAATGCAAGAAATTTGGGTTTACGCTTGGTATTTTTAACTGATACGGCATTTGAAGTATAAACAAAAGAGATACAGAGTGCCAATTACTTGCGACAAAACCAAAACCTAGTAATTCAATGGTTTCATGTATGAATATGATATATGGTTAGGGTAGCTTGTTACTTATTTTAAGGATCGAAAAAAGTTGTGGGGTTCATTGCATAATAATGTGATACAGCAATGAGAATTGCATGGTGACTGGTGACCTTGATAATGACTCGCCATATGCCCACACAGTGCACACACTCCTTCTGGTATGATATGGTACGACAAGAATGTCTCCTCATACAATAAATAGACGGCACTGTTTTACTTTTATTTATTTATTGGTTGTTTCCATCTTCGAAGAGGTTACTTACTTTTATTATAAAAATATAAGGACGATGATAGATGAAGGCCGTCAATTATTGCATGCGCATCAGGTACGGGTGGGCACAGGCATGTACACGAAGTGAACAATGGTGTGCAAGGAAGGACCTCTCGTTATAATCTGTAACAAATTAGTTGCATAGAACGTGGGACAGTAGAAGAAAACAACGAAGATAGTACAGAGGACAGTGAAAATGAGATCTTTACCTGACAGGCAGTTGATACAGTTGATTTTGTTTCGATAATGTAAGATTGTTAGGGTAAGGTACATAATGGAAATGAATCGTCACGTCGTAGTGGGTTTACACTTAAACCAGAATAAAACCATGTAAACAGCGGTTATGTCAACGAAAAGGAGTATCAAGTTGGTGATGGTGATGGTGATGGTGATGGTGAAGGTGGTGGGTCACTTACGACAGACGCTCTAGTATATAATGCAAGTGCAGTATTATTTATGTATAATTAGGATTAGGAGATAGTGTCAGAACTCAATCAAGAAACGAAACTGAAGCTGCTCACATTCACAGGATACAAAATTCACCTAATTATTAGAATCCATGCACACGCAGCATACACGATACATGCACACGTACTTACGTAACGTTGAGATCTATATAATTGGCTCTATACTCTTTACGTGTGCTGATATACGTAGGCATATATACACACTATAAGGTTGTGTGGGTGCTTTAGCTATGTAAGCTGGTTGGTACTTGGTCTTGCCTGAATACTGGTAGTTCTTCACTCACCTACAAGTCTGTCTCCTTCTTAAATGGTTGGCTTGTGTCTTGCATGAAAATATAGGTAGAAGATAAAAGGAAAAAAGGAAGGTGGGAATGGGATTCAATGTATTTTGAATTTCAAATGTAAATAAATACTTCAGGACAAAAGTCAATATCTAGACGAGATTACATTCACACCAACTGTTTTAGTTTACGGGGGTGGTTGTCCTAGAAATCAGGAGCCCGAGCCTCACTTCTTCTTCTACCATTAAGGACATTTCTTTTACTTTCTTTCTTATATCAAAACCATTACCAGTGTCCCATAATCAAGTTTTATATAGAAGTTTAACAAAACTCATGCTCATAATAAATATGATCGTTTCAGTTCATCATATTTTGCTTCTCATCCTCGCCAGCTTAGTAGATAGCGTTTCTTCAGCAGCCAAGGTTTGAGAATGGTTGTGACGGAGCACAACTGTCTTGATGCTTAAACAAGTTCTGCAAAACCCTTCCACGTTGTCAAAATGCCCACCTCTCAGCAACAACTGTGCTCTTGTCTCCAGTAAAGCAACCTTCAATAGTGTCACATCTTGTCACACTTACTCGTGTGCACTCTTTGATGCCCTCTCGTACCCTCTTCTTCCAATAGAGTGATTCATGGCATCGGTGTTGTATTTTGGACACAAAATACTTCTCCACTTCCTCCAACACTTTAGCTAGTACAAAGGCTGAATTGCATCTTGGGAAGTTCACGAAGGCTTAACAGCTGAAGGGAGGGCTATTAGGGTGCAGTTGACGCTGTGAGACAAATTGGTAATTCACTGACAAACTATGACCATCAATGGACGTCATCATTTCTTGTCTTTGCTTTCAAGTCCTAAGCCCCATTTGTACATAAAGAAAATAGCAAACCCCCTTTCCTTCTTACAGAAGCTTGAGCTATATGGTGGAACTAAATCCAACACCCAGCCTGCATGTTTGCTCTTCGTGCTAAATCCTAGTTTCACAAGGAAAAGTGTCGAATCTTCTTCACTGTGTGATGTTAATACACATCCAGAGCAGCAGGCAAAGGCAACACTCAAAAACTTGGTCCAGTTTTGAAATCTATTTCCGACGACAATCAAGTTCTTAGCTGTTGTTACCAGTAGAGTTGTTGAAATTGGTGCTGTGAGCAAACTAAGTGCCAACTAAAAGCATTTTCGAGGCAAGAAGGTTCTTTGTCTCATTCTGTTTGCAATACAATGAGACAAAAGCGTAGAAGCTTCATCTAAAAGGGATTAGTGTTACAGTGGTGCTCATCTGTTGCACTAATCTACGAGAAGGCAGAGCATTCTTCCAGTGAAACTTGATTCACAATTTCAAATAATGAGGATGGAATAGTTGCAAGCTCAGAAAGAAATGGTCCTACAACCCACAAACCAAAACTCAACCTTCTCAATTTCTCATCAAGCTCATGAAGAAACTCTTAAACTCCTGGCTTGCGTACTCCTTTTCTTCCTCCCTCTCATTAAAATCATTGCATCAGACAAAGGCAATGGTGGCAAGTACATTATGTCAAAGTTCACCACTTTGGTTAGTCTGGTAGTAATAATCACATGGGAACCACCAGCATTCCTAGGAATAAAATCATTTAGGTCCTTTCCTTCCCACCTCTCTCTCTCTCTATTTCCAGATTGTCAATTATAAGAAGATATAGCTTGCCACGGAACAACTCTCTTCAATGCCTCAAATTCTTGCGCTTCAAAGCTTCGAATTCACCTCTTTCCTTCTCAATATTGGCACTGATACCAACCTCAGAAGCTTCACCACCAACATACACAGAACCATTTTCTATCTCTGGGAATACCTATAATCAAACTCAAGTGCAACTTCCATCTTTCCTAGAATACCATTTATGTTAATCACACTGTTACCCAGGATCCTGCAATTGCCACCTTTTGATTTCTTGTATTTGGATCTTTCCATGAATTCTTTGCCATAATTGGTTAAACTCAAGCCTCTAAAGTTAGTTCTTTGTACTATCCTCCCAGCTCTTAGTTATAATAAATCTTTCTCTGCTGCCAAGTGTCTCACTTTCCTCTTCTGTAAGACCCTCAGATTTTCCACTAGCTTCTCCTTTAAGGGAAGTTGTGGAACAATTCTGTTAAAGACTATGGCAGTATCTGAAAAAAGTAGTTTTAATCTCCATATATAATCTCCTTCTCTCTTCCCACAAAATATCTATTTCTTCAGAATGGAAGTTCCTTAAATCCTTCTACCATTTCAGCCACAGTTTTCCTACCGAGCTTAGCTCTTAATAGACCTACAACTTTGGTTACACAGTTTCTCCAGTTACACTCATTAGCTTCCAGCTTAAACTCAAGAAGATTTTATCAGTCCATCAATAGCTTCTTTGCATATCAGTGGAAGATATTGCCGTTAGTAATTAATATATTAGCTGTATATATTCTTAACATAAGTAAATATTCTGTA
>JAOQMQ010000196.1:32817221-32829160 GCA_027563845.1 Erythroxylum subrotundum
AGTAATAATAAAAAGAATAATAATAATAATATATTATAATAATAATATACATTCGGCTAAGTTAACAGACAAAGTTTTCAAAGCTGGTTAAAGCTTTGGCAAAAACGACGCCTGTGGGTGGGACCCACAAGCATCTGTAGCTTTAATTGCACGGGCGTTAACTTTGCAACGAAAACGACGTCGTTTGACCACTGGATAGAATAAGACAGGGTTATCTTAGACAGACGATCCGCGCTCAAGTCCATCACCACTACAACTTCGTAAGTGACAGAAGTTATAATTCTGTCCGCTATTTCGTGGCTGTGACCGTCCACGTACTTAGCTTGGTCAGTAATAAAGCAAGCAATCCCCTGGAGCTCAGGCTTTGACTTAAGCCACTTACAAAATCGCATAAGATTAGGAATATTGCCATGGAAGCCAATGTAAACGTCACAGCTCCTAAGTTTTGCATTGGAAGCAAGGGAAAAAGTTCCCTTGACAGATGGGGGGAACATGAAAAGAGAATGAGTTGCGTGGAGGAATAGGATCTGATACTGATACACAGGTGACAAACTTGAGCTTTGCTTCAGTCAAATCATCATAATATTCATATTGGTCTACTGGGGAGTGTAAGAGCTACTTGGAATGTCATCTGACTGTGAACCTGTATACGATGAGAATGGTGGTGAAGGGTGAGTAACTGGTGTTAGGTCCAACGGAAGAGTTGGGTTTTCAAAGATTTTAGGACTATATCCTTGGGAGATATGTATGGTGATTGTAAAGCTGATATAAAAGCCGATGATGGCTGGAAACTAGTTGTTAGATCCTTAAGTTTCGGAGCACTTCTCATCAACCTTTATGAGAGGCCTTGGTTGGGGGGGGGAGAGTGGGGGAGGTTAGTTGGATTCACGCATGAGGAAAGCATGCGAAAACACTAAGGCAGACGTGGGCGAGTAAGATCAGACTTGGTACGAATTTTGGTACAGTCTCGAACCTTGTGGAGATTGACTCGACCCAGGTTAGGACTTGACGGACAAAGGACTTAGCCACACTCGGATGGATGAACCACGACTAACGGACTTGTTGTGGGAAGCATTGGATCAGGCCAATGTGCTACGTGGGCTTCAGCGAGATCACACTGC
The DNA here is from genome assembly GCA_027563845.1 of Erythroxylum subrotundum. Taxonomy (NCBI): domain Eukaryota; kingdom Viridiplantae; phylum Streptophyta; class Magnoliopsida; order Malpighiales; family Erythroxylaceae; genus Erythroxylum; species Erythroxylum subrotundum. Next base: position 32,818,343 of record JAOQMQ010000196.1, read on the forward strand.
ATCATCAGTGGATAGAGATCATGGGAGATCTTGGATGATGTGGCGATGACGAGGAGTTAGAGTTACAGTGGAACTAAACATCTGAAGACAGTAGAGTTCTTCGAGGACACGGATACTAGTTTCTTAGTGGGATGTAAACTCTATCTTGTTGTTATCTTATCTTATTAGTTAGAATCCTATTTAGACGGGGTGTCGTCTAATTGGTACACGTGATGTAATTTGATAAGGAAAAGGATAGTAGTGATCTAGCATGACTTAGGCAGTTCAAATATAGTGAGATTTTGAATGTAACTTGGAAGGTAAGTTAGGGTGTCTATATATAGCTCATTCGAGCTCTGCTATACTCACTTGATCAGAGAGAGCATTCTTTGTATTCTTTGAGGGAAAGTATATAAAGTTAGTTTTTGACTGTATCTCTGTGTTTCCTTGTTGCCTTTGTTCTTATTGCTTTACTTAGCATTGTTTCTTCGAGTGTGCGAGGTAAACACTTCGAGGGTTTGTTGAGGGCTGGGTTTTACTTAAGCGGATCTAGGTGAAACTGCCATACAAAGCGTGACTTTTGTAACACTAGTGACGGAGAGTAATATGGGGAGGATAAAATAGAGTTAGTACCCCAATTTGAACTGGAACAAGAACCATGAGGTTTTAAGATCTCCTAGCCAATTTTACTGCAACAAGTTGAAATCTTGATGGTCAGGCCATGGGGTTTTACCAGATATACTGCTGCTGCTGCTTCATCCATACACGGCTGTGTTGCCCTTGAGAGGGAGACAAGATTCTCTGTTCAATATTACTATGTCTTATTATATCTTATGGCCATATTTATTTTGCGGGACTCACATAAGACTTATGTGAGACCCACATAAATAAATGACTAAGATTTATTGGACACAATAAGACACCATAATATTGGACAAAAGATCTGAACTTCTTAAAAGGTTGATAAAATTGACGAATCCAAAAGGCCACGCGGACTTTGATTTGTCAATCATCAACACATGTGCTTTATAACAACTATAAAAGAGTTGAAATAGAGGTAAGTATATTTACTATTTTTATTTTATATATTTAAATTTTAAATTTGAATTAAATAGATATATAACATAAAATAATACGTGTCCAATTTAAATATTTAAGAAATATATCTTTTAAGGGATATTAATAAAATTTTTATGATTAATAAATTTAAAGATTGAATTAAAAATTTAATAATTAAAATATTATAAATTTTAAAACGAAAAGAAACAAAAAAATTCAAACAAACAAAAATTTTAATTAAATTAAAAAAAATATAGAAATAAAATAGAAATAAACTAACTATTCTATATGTAAACCAATAAAAAAAATGAGATGCTCTATTCCGGTTAACTTATTCTTATATTTTTCTAAACTCCACATAAATATGTAGATAAAATAATATGAAATAGGGTAATTAATTTTTCTTAGGAGTATCATCCAGTAAAGATGGCCTTTTATTATACTCTATATATTATTATTATTATTATTACTCTATATATTATTATTATTAAAATAATTAATTAGATGACCCGGAATCCGACAAGATCCATTCATTCCCAGGTTGGGCTGTGACCCACGTTGGCACTCCAAGACTTTCTCTCCGTTCCACATGAGCCCATACTCTCCCTGTCTCTCCCTCTCTGTCTCTCTCTGTGTCTGTTGCTAGTCTAGTCTATGTTGTCTTCGTCTTGCACTCCTTACCGGTGAAAATTGATATTGGAAAATTAATTTATGCAATTATATTCACATGAATCCAAATTAATAGTCGGCCTATTCTATTAATTACTTTCCTAGGTTTTCTCCTCAATTCTCTATCAATCATATCGTCATCCATCGTCATTCGCCTCGGCTCTCTCTCCCTCCCTCTCTGTTGCTTCTTGATTTCCAAGGTTGCTTTCGTTTGATCTGTTTGCTTATCCACCTTTTTCCACTAACCTATATAAGGTACGTCCACTCTCTCTCTATCCCCCAATTTTGTCATTTCCGCTCGTCGCTTGTTCTAAATTTCTGATCAACGATTCTTCGTCCCTCTCGAGTTCGTTCTTGAATGAGCCAAGTTGAAGTATAGGGTTCTGTATTCTTACTAATATACGATTATGACTCCAATAGAGCTCGGTTAATCTCGTCTTCTTCCAGAATTTTAGCTCACTTTTTGCGCATGAGGGCTGCTGGAGTGATTGCTGTTATTCTTGATCTTTGATCTCACACCTATAGAATTACCACCACCAAGACCCACCCAACCCCAAATTTTTTTTTTTTTGGATATAGGAAATACTATTTCAAAAAAAGAACATATGGATCTCGGAAGTGAATGTTCTGCACATGAATCCGTGGAAGATAATGAGTTAGCTACACCCCCTGAATATAGTGTATCAAATCTTCAGGAAGAAGATGACGATGTTGATGGTGAGGAGGGCTCCGACAACAAGGTTAAGGCCAATAATGGGCCATGCTCAATCGAAATTCATGGTGCTGGAAATGCTTGCATCAATAGTTCTAAACAGGGTACACATTTTAAAGGAGGTCTGGAAAGTGAGCATGTCGGGAATTCTGGAAACTTGTCTCCTATAACTGCTAAATCTCCTACTGCTGGCTCACCTCCTGCTACTAAAGGCTATGGGCTGAAGAAATGGAGAAGAATTAAGAGAGGTGTTGTCAAGGATGTTCCTGCCAGTGTAGATAACAGTAAAAATTTGAAGCGGCCTAGTTCTGCCAATCCTGCGAAACCAACTGATTTAACTTCATCTGAAATCAAGCAAAACAGTGAGGGTTCTGTTCGATCAGTCAATGTCTTAAAGAATGTGGCTTTTCCTGATGGGTTTCTGAACTTTGGATCTAGTTTTGATTCTAGATTTGCTGTTGGGTCTGCTTTTATGGTTGGCACAGATTCTGACAACAGTGAGGACCGATGCAGTAAATCTTCAACCGCGACCAGTGCGCCGAGGGGAAGGTATGAGCTTCCTGCAGCTTTGGGTTATGTGCGGGAGAAGAATAGGGTCAAGAGTTTGTCTGGGAAGGGAATAGCTAGTTCATCTCAACGTGCTCAACAGGTGAAGGTACGGGTTGAAGGCTGTAAGAAACCAAGAGGAGAAAGGGTCAAATTCGAGAAGGAAAACTCCCATTCTAGCTTGGAATCTGACTCTAGAAGCTCCAACTTTGTCTTAATGCAGGGAGCTTCTTCTGTAACCAGCAACGGAAAGCAAGTTGGAATGCCAACTAATTCTGATGGAGAAAATAGTGATGAACTCCATGCAGATGACCGGCAGTTTAGTGAGGAGGTTCAAGCTGGTTATCAAGAAGAGAATGCTGGTAAGGTAGAAGATCTGTCACATGATGATTTGGCAGCTGGCTCATCTTGGGACGGTAAGGAAGATAAAGATAACATGACAAACAATCAGTCCTCAACAAATCAGGATCCTTTGACTGATTCTATACTAGCCCTCCAATCTGTTCAAGAGGCTCTTGGAAGTGGTAAGATAATTCTGGAATCTTCTTTGCTCTATAAATGTCTATATACATGTGTGTGTGGACGTGCGTGTTTATGTGTCTCCGTGTGTGTTTGTATCTAATGTTACTGGTTGATAGTGACTCTTTACTCTTCCATTTACAATTGTTAGTGCTAGTTTCCTATTTTTATAGTGGTTAAAATATCCATTTTGTTGATGTTAAAAAAATATAAATCTCATGCATAGCCATCTTGTTGTTCATATAACAGCATGTTGAAAATTAAATTTGGATTTTCAAAAGAATAGGGATTGCATATCCATCTTTTTCCAGTACAAGCTCACCAGACTTGCATTTGAGTGCTAATATTTTGTCTTCTCAATTTATCCCATTTCAAATCATAATATTCTAAGCCTAGAAATGTTACGGTATACGAGCTTTACATGAAAAAGATATGATATGTTGGTTGTCATGTATTCCCCGTTTATGTATGTGAGGGTGAATGATTTGGTGAACAGAGGGGAACTTGATGTATGGAGTATATTTTGAATGTCATTAACGGGAAGCACCAATGAAGCATTGGTGGAAGAATGGAGAATGATTCTACAAGCTATGTATGATTATATATGATGCTTCCAGTTTGCTCTGAGGCAACTCTGTGGGTTTTAGCCTAAAAGTGTTTTGAAAATTAGCTTCACCCAATAAATGAGTAACAGTTGTGAAAGAGTGTATTTTGCATAACATTAACAACTTAGTGGTGGAAAGGCTAGCAAAATTTCTTTTCCCCTTCCAGGACTGAAGCATTCTTGGGCGTACTTAAGAAGTGTGGATGTGGAGTTTGTTTCTTCATAATAATATGTGGTTCAAGTCTAAAAGCTGGAAAAAGTTAGTGAATAACATTCTTATGAAAAGAAATGCTTTGATACCATTGGAAGCCTCTTGAAGGAGAAAAGTTCTCTTAATCAGGTTACGCTTGAATGATGGATGAAGATGGAAACCCTAGAGCTTGGATTGAATCTTGGCATGTTTAGTATCTTTTATTGCTTCACGTCGGAGAATTTGAGTTGGAGAAACTTTTCATGAAGTTAAACATTTCCTATTCGGGACTTCTGTTGATGGTCAATTAGTCCAATTTAAGACCATAATCTAGTCCTGCAATGAGCAGCCAATTTTGTCATTTGTAATTAGCTTGCTGTGGAATGGTGCAGTATGTTTAAATTCAGTTCATGGCTTTGAAATGCATGGGGACTAGTTGAAGTAATGATAATGAGCATCCCAATAGTGCCACGCTCATCACCATTACTTTAATTAAGATGTTGAATAATTACTTCATCTTTTCAGTAGGAAGTTTTGTTTGTGAAAAAATTTTAAAAAATAATTTCTAAGATTGAAACTAAGAGTAGTGTATAAACCAATGCTTCCACAGATTCGTTCTTGGTTGGCAATTTGTGGAAAGTTGTTTACATGCTTTATCATTTTGACATGTTTACATATTCCTAGTGTATGAGGCATATTATGTTCCATCTTAATTATTACTGATTACTGATGGACATTCTGTGCCATCTTAGGAGTATTATTAGAATTAATAGAACAACTTATAATGCTAAATGTGGTAAACCTTTTAAATTTTAAGACTATGAATAAAAGATAGAAGATACCGATTTTTAACATATTCTCCTTGCCTTTCTGATGTTGTTGTGATTATTTGCAACTATTATATCTTGAATTTTTACTGATTAAATGACAAACCATGAGACTTCTTTGAATGTACGAGCTTGATAATGGAGGAGAATAATTTGAAAATGAAGGTAACTTATTTAGCAAATATTGATTGATTACCTGCAGACAAAATTTGTTGAACTTAAATGATTTCTGGCTTCAAACTAAATGTGAGTAGATATATACTCAATGGCCGTATCTGTTGTTCTACAACATTAACTAATATAGCAATGGCACAGAAAACATTGGAAACAATGAAGCTGATATACACTTGGAAAAACACATATCTTTTGACTTGATATCACTGAGACAGTATTAACCACGAAAATAACTTTGGCATCTGAAAAATTATGTTTGCTTGATTACGTTTCCTAAACGGGCCATCTCTAAACTAATTTTGTCATAGAAATACACACCTATATGCATTATGTAGTGTTTTCTATTTGAATGTATCCAATAAGGTTTTGAAATTGATTCAGTGATTAAATATTATGTTAGTGATAAGATATTTATATTCCATCATCTAATTGGTTAGTATATTATATGTCTAAACTTAATCCAGTGTGGCAGAAGATAATATTTTATAACATATGCATGTCTTCATACAATTGGTTGATATTGTGTTTATATGGTGTGTTTTATGTGGCAAAAGATGGGTGACTCTTTTCTTTTTATCTTTGTTTATATAGATTTATTATTGAAATCAACCTCACAATAGCATTTCCTCTTTCCATTGCGTCCATATTTTTTCCTAGAAACATTGAAAATTTGAAATAACCGTAATATTAGCTACTTGTGAATCACTTGGCTAGGTCTTGAATCATCTTCTATTCTGTTCTTTTGTGCAGCTATTGTAAGAACGTGATGTTAATGTTCTGATATGTTTTGTCCTTTTAGTCGTGTACTGATCGTAGTCTGTTTCTTCCAATTCAGGATTATTTCATGATAAATTGATTGTGCCTCTCTTCTGCGATCTTTGATCTGTGGTGGTATTTTACTTGCTTGGAAACTATGATTGGATGTAGAAGTTTGACAATAGATATCTAATCTTGCAGAGATTCAAAAGTTAGGAGAGATTGGAAAGACCAATACTGCATCAGCAGATTTTGTTTCTGCATGCGAAGGAATCGATGAATCAGGTTTATCTGATGAGCTTGAATCTCAAAGTACCAGAAAATTAACTTCCTTGGAATCTGAGGTGTTGTACTTGAGACAGACTGCGATGCATTTGGAAAGCAGACTGGAGGAGGCGAGGACTAAACTGAAGCTGAATGAGTCAGGGGTTGGTCCAGAAGCTATGTCGAACCATGGCGTTTCACTTAATGTGGAATTGGGGAATACTGTAGAACTGGGGCAGATGAACCGTAAGGAGCTTGAGATGGAAATTGATGACCTTTTGATGCAAAAAATTCAGGGTAAGGTTGAGTACCTGGCCCTAGCATGCACTTTAGAGAATTTGAGAATTGATGCGATTAATCATTTTAGGCTGCAAAAAGAACAGCGGCAGATGGTGGAGAGCGAGCAAGCAAAGGAACAAAGCCTTCTCCAAGGAGAAGAAACTAAGGAAAATGTTCTAAGGAAACAAGCCGAGGAATTGGAAAAATATAAGGGAGATGTGTTAGGAACTGAGGAGGTGCTGAAGATGCAGAAGGGAGTATGTAAGGTTACTTCGTGCTTTTTCGTCCAGTTGATTTTATTTGTCCTGGTGTTTGAGCTATTAGTCTTGCAGTTGTCATCACGCTCCAATGGTGTTGTACCAACTTAGGTATGAGAAGAAAGTTTGTTTTTGTGTAGTCCCAACGTTTGTAGACATAAGATTTTCCATTTCTTGGTGGGTGTATTAAGGTAGTGGCAGTTGGTTCAATTTTTAAAGGCTTTTGTATATACATTGCAACATATTTATTCTAGTATTTCTACAGAGAAGAGCGTCTTGATATGACAACATTGGTCCTTACTTATATTCCCATTTGCTTGACTACCTGGATTGAATATCAACTTTCTTAAAACTGCATTAGTTATATCCCCATTTGCTTGACTACGTGGATTGAATATCAACTTTATTAAAACTGCATGGATAAACTAGGATTACTGACGTTGCTTTGTGCTTGAACTGGTTTCATTTACATTATATTCCTCCTGGTTCACTGACTTTGTGGTGCTGCATTCTTAACATTTTTAAGCAGACACTAATCCACTGCCACGGCCACCGCCACCGCCAACGCCAACGCCACCTGATCTATGGTGGAATTTATGTTGGAGAATTTTTTCATTATAGGCTTCTGTCCACCGGCGTTCTTCGGAACTGCAACACTTTCCTGCCTTACTTTGAGTGGAGTTACGAGATTAAATATCCATCTCAAAAATGCATGATTAAGATAAAGCACCATCCACATTAGATTTGAGGCTAACCAATTTCATAAGCATTATACCCAGTTATTACACCACACCCCTGACAGTTTGATCGTCTGTTGTGGTAAAAAGGATAAAGAGAATGAGAAAGGGATAAAGCTTTTTCTTAAACTTCAATACAACTTGAACATGAAGAGGCCATGGCAATAATCAATGGGTGCAATCTTACAAGCACAAAATCCGATGAGTTGTCAAAGGAAGAGAAGTAGTCCAAGCTAACAAACTACTATACTACTTACATGAAGATGTAGCTTCATAGACAGTACATTACAAGAGAGTAAAATAGAGAATAATAATAATAATAAGAAGAAGAAATTAGAAGAACTTGGGGTCATAGCCATTGCTGGTGGTAGCCAAGATGTAGTAGGCAACGATGTGACCAATGGATCCCCAAGCAAGGACATCAACTATGTTGAAGCCAACAGGATCGTTGGATTTGAGAAGGCTAACATATTCCTTAGCACGAACATCTCCAGCCTCGTAGTGGGTAACACCATTCTGCTCAGGCAAGCCTTGTTTAGCCACGTTCTCCCTCTGGAAGTTGAAGAAGACGAACCTACCCAGAAAGAGAGACAGACCGGTGCTAAGGGTGATGACCAATGAAGGGTTAAGCTCTGCTTTGACGGCAAAGCTCCGGTTAGTCCTAGGGGTGGAGATGCTGTAGGTTTTGGGCCTGGAAATGGAAGGAAGAGGACGGAGGCCTTGGAAGGAGAGGTTGGAGGGGGAGAGATTGAGATTGTTGTTGTGGAAGGTGGGAGTAGTTAAGAACATGGTCGAGGTTGCCATTTGGAAGATAGATGTTCGCTTGCAGTTGCCGCTGATACCTTTGATATTGAGAAATCAAGACAAAGAGATGAAAGGAGACTGAATATGGAGAAAAACCAAAGGAGGCCGGAGGGAGAGTGTTAAGTGTGAGGATGAAATTATACGAGAAAGATTTTGGAATCTCACTTGGCTTCCTTTCATTGGCTCTTTATGGATCACAAATCGATCTGGCTCCAACTGGCATTTTATGCAGACTCAATGTCCTTCAGACAGAAGTACTACCCAAGGATCCGTGGCGCAATGGTAGCGCGTCTGACTCCAGATCAGAAGGTTGCGTGTTCGATTCACGTCGGGTTCAATCCCCACTAACTAATGGATCTTTTCCCTTTTTCATGCGTTTTTATTTTGTTAAAATTAAATTTGACCTGATAAATCAGAGCTTGGAATTGGAAAGAAAGCTTCGAGTACATGAGATCATATGCTATCTCAATCTCTTTGAATCAAAACCAGTCATCAATTTTAGATTATAAAATAGGCAATCATTGGTGATATCAAATGGACTATTGATTGCCTTGAGTCTGAAATAGAAATATGAAAAAATTTGAGGTTTATCCATCCCCGTATTGTTCATATTCCTTCTGAATCGTTAATCTGAACATGACAAACTCAAATACTCCCGTTTCCAGAATGTTAACAAAGCTACACTGAAAATAGAGCAAAGCACTTACAAGCATCTTGGCACAGCAAACAACATTCCCTCAAATCTCTTGGATTCTTGTTTGATACAAACTACAATCACAGGAAAAGCCAAGGTTCTCTAAAACATTGTAGAAGTTACTGCTAAAACAAAATATAGGGGCAGAATAGTTGGATGACAATCCAATTTCATGTCAAATACATACAAACGTGCAGATAAATGATTGTCCCTCAAATTTCAGGCATCAATGATTTAATTCTGAAAGGAGAGGCAGCAACTCAATTAGCAAGCTGAGCTTCAGTATGCCTAAGTGACAGTACCACTAGAAAGTTTTTTTGTTTATACTGCTCTTGAAAAGATTAAATACAATCGTGAAGAATTAATTTAATAAAGTTGATATATTCTGCCTTCAAAACAACTTAGATAACAGCAGCACAGTGAACCCACCCAAGAGCGTTAACAGCAAGGAAGGATCACAGATGATGCAATCACTACTCGCGTAATCTGGAGATGCTGAGGGAGGGCAGGCAAGCCCCTCCTTTCCTTCCTTGCATTCACTAGCAAAAAGTCCAGGTGGGTATTTTCCGTACAAGTTTATGTAACTGAACATAGTTGATGCACAATCATTTGTCAAGTCATTCAAAACTTCTGCATATGGGCAGGCAAATTCCTTAAACGCTGAACAGCACCGATCAGGAGGGTATTCAGGTCCTTTGCATTGACTTGTTATGATCGTATAGTTCAGAAACTCAAAGTTCACAGGACAAGCTGCATACGTGGAACAAGATGACATTATCATGGGATGACATGCATGAACTGGTAAAACATAAAATCGCAAAGATGATCTAATCAATGGAAATGAAAGTTGACTTCATTTCAAGAGGTGAGGGCATTGATGAATAGGCCAATCATTAGATACCATTATTCGTTGGAAAAACAAGGAATAACTAGATGCGAATGATAAGGATATAAAAGCTCTCATTTTTCTTACCAAAAGTTCAACACTAAAATCTATAAGCATATCAACGGCTAAAGCTAATCCAAGGTATATAAGAGCATTCAAGGATTCAAAGGCTGAGGAGTTTCTGGCAGAATTAAAATGCAGAGACTAAATCAATTTGATGAAACCCATGTCAATAATGAATTGTTGTGACAAAAAATGGTCAATATGATGTAGAAGTAGAATCTGGCATTGAAAAGGAAGATATTTCCTTATCTATTTCAAAAGGGTTTAGCTCATAGGCATGTACAGGTTGTATATAATGCAGAAATCAATAGCAATTGAGTTGTCCCAAAAGAAGAAAACTATCCTACAATAGTATTTCTGATTCAAATTTCGTGGTAACAAAATTCTTACAATGACAACAAATTTTCGTCAAAGAAAATAGTGAATAATCATCACAAGTTTTGAAAGGTCAAAACTTGTACATTTCAATAGAGCATTTCATATAAACTGAGGTTGACCTAAAGTCATTTCCTTTCTTAGGGCAGCGAAAGCAGTTTCATGCAGAAACTCATGCCCATTGGTGAAAACTGTAATGATATAAGAGTTTGTGGTTCAATTGATTGATTCTGGATATTATTCCCCAACATCATTCATGTTGTTTACTCAGGTAGCATGCTATCATACATTGGGCAAGGTCAAATAAACACGAAAATTTTGTTAACAAAGTTCATTAAGAATATATATATAGACAATAATTGATTTTGTTGATGGCAAGATCTTAGAACACCGATCAGGACCAACAATCTTGACAAGGAAACAT
>JAOQMQ010000196.1:32831599-32847364 GCA_027563845.1 Erythroxylum subrotundum
ACCATACTTCTTACTCTTTATCACACCATTCTTATCAATTACCAAAACTGTTGCCCGCCTGCTTTAATACAGCAACAGCCTTGTAGTCCAGACTCCAGACTACCTAAATAAACATATGAAATGCAAACTTCCCCTAACTCTGTTGTTCCCTTAGTATGGGAAAGGAAACTCTCAACAACCCTCCTTCAAACACAAGAGATGGGAAAGGAAACTCTCAATAACCGTCCTTCAAACACAAGATAAACACACTTTATATAGAAACCAAGTTATAACTAGCGCCCCGATGGCAGTTGGCGGCATAGGCCGACATCAGCACCTGTGGCATGGGAATGTCTGACCACAGACACATCTAACGAGCTCTGAAAGCCCACTAGGCATCCAAATACATCACCCCCTTGTCTTGGCCCTCTTCATGCCAAGGCTGTTGTGGAAGGGGGAGAGGGAGCCTGACATTGGAGAACCCTCCTCACGAAGTGTACCATTCAGCATTGCTAGCTCCCTCAGTTGATGCTTCTTGTAGAAATCCTGGGACTCGTCCTAACATCAAAGGTACCAAATTGTCATTCCTAAATTGTAAATTACGATAGATCCAATCAGAGAATGCAAATGTAACTTACCACAGGCTTCAGTAAGTCTTCAAGTATCTCACGTGCTTGCATTAATCGAGCGTCCACTATTTCAACGGGCAATTCTGCTTCAACTAGGATATGCAGAGGCTCATTTAGATGCTCATACCCCGGTTTCCCCCTCATCATTTCTTCCTTCAAGAAATTGAAACAAGTATCGTTTAATTTATTACACACTATATATATATATATATGGTTTTAATAACTAGAAGAAATTGATAACCAAATCAAACTTAAACAAACATGCAAATGCCAGCTATCTGGGATAGAAATCCTTCAAGCAGGTAGCAAATGCTTTCACAGCCAAATCAATCGAAACAAGAAAAGAATTATAACATATGTAACACTAAAACATGAAGGAAAACCCTTCTCACCCTAGCTGGATCCTTGATGCTGCCACGCCCTCTAATAAGAACACGGCACTCAGCACTAGCTTCCACCCGCTTAAGAGAGTTTCCTCTAGGGCCAATAAGGCGGCCAACAAAGTTATACTGTGGCAAGAGGTTGATGTCAGAGTAGACAAGATAGCTAATATACATATACTGATGTAGGGGTCTAGAAAGATGGTCCATACATTAGGATATTTGCCGACAGGAATGTCTACTCTGATGGTTCTCTTGACAATGAGACCAGATGAGCTACCTTGAGAATTAAGCCAGTTTTGTGCTGATGAGGTCGGTATTAAACCTGGCATCTGCACAGCATAATACTAACTGGTTCAAAAAAAAAAAGAAGACAACTTTGTACTGCTTTTCAGATGAGAACTGAATGGCCAATTAACACCCGAAAGTAGCTCAAGAGAGTTCCTAGGAAACTCCACAGCTTCCTTGGAGAAGCACAAGAGAGTGTTTCAGACACATTATATCAGGAAGAAGGCAACAAAATAAAAAAGGCCCAAGGTGCACTTCGGTGAAAATGAAATTTTAAGACAAATAATTATTATGCTTGGAAGCAATCACTAAGACTACATAAGAAGCTGAACACAGATCCAAGGTTGCTAGCGGAGTATGTTACACGCAGAAAACATTCATTAAAAATAAATTGTCCGCTTTAGATAAGACATCTAACTAACTGTTCATTAAGTGAAGCGTAGAACTGGAACAAAAAGCATACAACAGCAAATTTTTCTTGGCATTCCTACAACTTAAATTTCATGTCAGTATCCTGCACAAGAGTAATTACAGTTACAGTAGAAGTAAGGATTTGAATAATCCATTATGTTTATTTATATTGTTATGAAAGCCAATGTTCATTCTTTATCGCGCTGCCCATCCACAGAATTCAGAATATAGGGACTGGAGAATCATTTCACGAGAAGGGAGTTCTGGGACATTATGCATTTTTTATAAGCTTTTGGCAGCTCAATGATGTTAGGCTCAAACTTGTACCAGCTGTCATGATAGAAGTCCAAAATTGAAACTACACACTCAAACAAAAGTCATAGGTTAGCATAAAATGGAAACATTTTGTCAGTAATGCTTCTAGACAATAGAATAACTAGATGGGGAAAAGAAGGTTATGTTAATAGTTGGTATCCATACTTCTGATTGAAACCGTGATGCCCATCCATTTGAATCAGCTCCTCCATTTGTAAATATTCCTCCCGAGGGTAGAGGGCTACCATGTTCAAGCCCACTTTGACCTAAAACTGATGCATTCCCCAACAGTGTAGTTACACGCAATATTTCTGCTCCAAAAATGTCAATTTTCAAGACAAGATGTACCAGTTAGCAGTAGTTAACAGATTAGTTAGCAGTCACCAGAAAATGGACAGACATGACCGACGTTAACTGAGTTAGTTAAAAAAATTGATGCTTTCCAAAAATAAGTTCAACTTTCAGAAGAACCTGGTCAAAAATGAAAGGTCAATGATCATGTTCCAGACCTATTCTATTAGAAGCATAAACAAATATATGGTATAGATTAAGACAATACGACTATTTAAGTTACTGTTTCACCAAGGGTACTCCAAGTTGCCAAGGAAGAGAAGTCTAATAACTCCATGTATCAATCAACTTAATAATCAGTGTTACGTGTATTAACCAACAAAGACAAAGATACCAGAGTCAAAATGAACGTTTCTTGAAAAAGACAATAGTTGGCAGGAAGATTACTACAAAAGACTCTTATATCGATGAACACCTTTGCCTTTGATGCCATCTGAACATGACTATTCTGCTACCTATATAAGCTATAAAGAAACCCTAGTGATAACCTATTAACAGTACAAGAATCATCACAGTCGAAGTCTTTTAGATGTTACATCACTAAAATAAAACTACTTGATCATTTATCATATAAGGAAGATCAAATGGAAATGCAAGTGGTTTCCTATTTGTAACTTCCACCATAATAATTTGCATGAACTGAAATTTGGAAGTAGAGCAAATTGTCTTCCCAGCAGCAGCTAAATGTTTACGCATGCATGTCAGAATTGACTAAGTTCCCTGATAAGATGACTGATACACATCAATTAAGTAGGAGATAACCCAATGTTATTTATGTTTATCTAAATTAGGTTTATGGGTTAAATGAAAATTTTGACCTGATACTTAGATTTAGAGTTTTAGATAAAGCTTTAAGCACCTCATGAAGGCTATATCGAATTACTCGTTAGCCCTATCACATGTTATATGGAAGTATAATGACTAGAAAACTTGAGGATTAATGTTTCATAGGTGTTCACTAGAATTATCCACAGTCCTCCTCTAGTAGGTATTGCTCAGATCCCATGTTTGTCTAAATCAATGTAAATATGCCCAAACATTAAAACTTTGATTAATACTATCTTTCGGGTGCTGAGAACAATTTGTCTGAATATTCCTAGGCTGTCATACAAATAGGGGGAGGTTAGGGGGATGTCGCATTATAAGGGTAAGATTGAAATCTCCTTCAAATTTTTTATTGGCTATCTTAAAACTTGAGTAAATTCACAAATACCCAGAGTCCCTTTGTTAACTGGAAGGGGTTAGATTAGCAAGAATGAGCACTAACACAGTTAGCTTATGATTACAAAATGTGTTAAAACAAATACGACCACTTAAGGAGTAGCAACTATAATTTCAACAAAAAAGAAACTAAACTATAATTTCAACACATAAGAAACTAAGGTTCTTATAACAACATTCATTTTTCACCCCACACAATGTTGTAGTATGTTTGGCAGGAAATATGTTCTAAATGATGAAAACTGAAATTTCACATTCATCAACCAGAGAATAGATCATGACTATCGATCCAATTCAACAAGAAAAGAAGAAGATTTACCTGAAACGTGCAAACCTAAACAGTCTGGAACTAAATAAAAGTGTGATGCAGAGTGATGTTTAAAACTCTAACAAAAGATAAGCACAAAGAGGATACCAGAATGTACACGAGCTAGTGACAAAGTTTAATAACACAATAACAGAAAATATGTGTTGCATTCGCTTGTTCTTAACCTTAATGCATTAGATGCAAAGACAAAAATTAAAAAAAGGAACTTTTCTAATCTAAACATTTTGCTTCAGTTTATCACTCCCCTAGCTATAACGGAGATGCAGAAATTAACTACTTTGGTGTTTACGTTTGTAGCTGATCTACATAAAAGAAAGAAAACTTAACAATGAAACTCACCCTGACTCAACAAGCGATATGTATGAGGGATAATATGCATAAATGGATTGAGCTTGTTGCGCTCTGCCAATAACTCTGATATATATCTGCATGAGAGACACAGGTGACGTAAATTGACATGTAATAGCTGGTGCTACCAATACACACATGACTAACGAATTGTATGCCTAAAGACATTGATTATCGTGATAAAAGAGTAATGTTATACATAGCAACAGGCAAAATCTTAATCAAAACAATTAAATTTTAGCTCATAAAGATCTGCAGTATCTATATTCAACCAACTACAAATGTGAAGTTGAAGAGTTAAAATCAATCAACCAATCAATCATAGAATTGAAAGAAATGAGTTCCATTAGATCAGTTTTAAGCTACAGACCCACGATCTCGAACACCCCAAGCAGGAAAAGGAGTTCAAATATTGACCAACTAAAGCAGCAGCTGAAAAGTTCAATCACAGCAAAGAAAAGCCATTCCCAAGAATCAATTACGTGATCATGTGGCATAATATGGTAAGACGATGAAACTAATAATAGAAGAGGCAGAATAATTAAAAAAGAAAGAAAGAAAAACTGATCCGATGCACATAACTGGAGGGGGAAAAATCAAGTCTTGATGCAGTAGCAACAAAGTAAGACACAATCAAAATCATAGAATAGAATCATACCAACAAAAAAAAAAGAAGGAAAATAATTTTAAAAAACATAGATCCTGGTGGATGGAAGAAGTGAATTACTTTTCCTGCTCGACGACGAGAGCGGAGGAGGAGGAGGAGGAGGAGGGGGAGCGGAGGCCAGAAAGGTGAGAAGAGTGGGAAGCAGAGGGAGATGGAGCGTATGCCATGTAACGGGCAGCGGACGCTGCGGCGCCGCCGGGAGCTGACATATTGGAAGTGCTCCAATTGATATCCTTGTAAAAATCCAAATGATCAGATAACATAACAACGACTACTACTAGTATTAGTACTGTTATTTAGTATTGCTCAGTCACACTGATACTCGGATATCATATGATATGAGAAGAGAAGAGAAGAGAAGGGTTTGTTCTGTTAGCCAAGAAGACTCTGTTGTGTTTATGTATGTGTCGATCCCGACCACTGGCTCCCTCCGAGCGTCGGTGGATCTCTCCCCCTCTCCGTTTCCCTTTTCTTTTATAACACCACCACCAACACCAACAACAACAATACCAACCAACCCTTCCTTCTGTTTCACATTCACTGTTTTCAACTTTTTTTTTTTTTCACTTTTATCTTCTTATCGAGGAAAAAATATAATAATTAAGGGTATAAGGACAATATCAAATTTGGAAACGATTAAGCTTTGATTTTCCATTATTTTCAAGTCAAGTTTTGAAGAACTGCTACAATACAATTACTCTCAAAGTTACAAATTCTCTCCTAACCCTCAGAATTTTAGTGCGATGCAACAGCCAGACGTTTGAAAATTCATGTAGGATATCTAATGAAAACCAAATCCAAAGTATTCCACAGCTCCTGACTTTCACTGTTTGGCTGATGAAAAGAATCGTAAATTCAAAATTGTATAAGATGGGACCATAATCCATATAGTCTACTCTTACATTAATTGATTGGTGTACATGATGACAGAAACTGGGGAGTCACGTCTACCAACTAACTCAAGAATTCTCGTCCTTAGCCCTTAGCCGCCTTAATTTAACCTATATAGCTTAGGTTTACGTACGTGGCCTTTCTTTTTACAAGTTGGGCCGGTTGTGCTGGTAGGTTAGGGCCTATCAAGCAATTTTCACAAAGTTGGGGGTTATAATGCAAATAAACAATTCCCTCCCAAGAAGAAACAAAGCAAGTAAAAGACAGCATTACTCTGGTCTTGCTACTTTCTGACTGTCCAAAAGAAAAGTGGATGACCGTCGTCGTCGTCGTCTAATTTTGACCGGTGCGGTTAAAGCCAAAGAAGCTTCACTTTTCTTATTGGAGTCCCAGTTAATGGAGGAGAGAGCACCTTTCAAAAATCTTCACAGCAGAGAGTACCTAGGCTAGGAAAATAACGTCTCCTTTCTTTCTTCTTGCAGTCTGCTATGAACATGATGCCACTTCAATTTCTTATTTGTTTTTCAGCATTATCTTTCTTTTTCTTTATGGTGTAAATATTCTGACCTAGAGATTTGGCTTGAAGTAATTGATAGGTGCATTCGGTGGCTTGGAATTGCACTGGTAGGAAGCTCGGTTCTGGTTCTGTTGATTAAACTGATCGAATTTGACACATTGAACTTCATGGCCATGTAAAGATCTTCTTTTTTCTTACTTTTTTTTTTGTTAAATTCTTTTTTCTTACTTTCTTTAAAGTTTAAACCCTTTGGTTTATTTGACTCATGGAGTTACCAAATGGCGATGCTTAGTTATAGTCTTGATGACAGCCGAGGCGGGGAAGAGAAGTTCCATACGTTGGTGTTATTGGTCCACAGCATGGACCTTCGGTGGTCAACCTCATTATTATCCTTTAACAGTTATAATGTTTAGCCATTATTATGCTTTAACGTTCATTTCTCCTGTTACCAATGTATACATTATTTCTGTTATATATAGGAGTCATGCATTTGCTCAATAAGAAGACTGTTGAACACCGCTTATTTTCTCTGTTTTTCTTCTCTCACACATCTTTATTTGCTCCATCCAACTTAAGCATTTTTCTCTGCATCCAAACACTTTACACATGTATTTTGTCTTACACACAAATCCTACATTTATCTGCCTTCCTTTAATTTTGGAGACAGTTCCTACTCTAACCTTTGGAATGCACTGAAGCTGGTGGAAAAGATGTTAAATTCGGGGTCGGATCTCGTTGTCCTACTGCACCGTAGAGAGGGGAATTTCCGACTTAGGGTAATGATTTTTCACGATGCCTTGTATTTCAGATAAGCCATTCCATTTTAATTATTATTGCTACTTTTACTAATAATCTAAATCGAAAAATTATTGTGTTGCTATCATTTGTTAGAAATTACTGCGATTTTGCTGCTACTTTTTAAATTTGGTAGAAGTCAAAATACGATATTGTTTTCTTCATATTTTTTGATTATTTATTGTGAGACATTTCTGCTTTTGAATTTAATATGTCGTCTGCAAATGAGATCAACGTATGTTCTGCACTTACTGTTTCCCATATAGGTTTAGCTCCTATCACTATAGCCCCAAAAATTATACCTGATCTAACTAGATTATAGTCTCTAGAAGAGAGAAATTTTAAACGATGGTCTGAGAAAATTCTGTTTTACTTTTAACAATACGAAATGGATTATGTACTGTTTCAAAAGATTCCTAATGACAATATTGACCCTAAGATTGCTAAGGACAACCGTAGCGTTAGGGGAGTGTTACTCAACCATATAATCAACCCTTTGTTTGATATCTACTGCAAGTACAAAACTGCTAAGGAAATTTGGGATGCTTTAGAAGTGAAATATGAGACGGATGATGCCAGTACTAAGAAATATGTTGTTGTTAGGTGGTTAAATTTTATCGTTGTTATTGATAAGCCTATTATGGACTAACTACATGAGTATGAAAATCTAGTTGCTAAAGTCCTTGTTGAGGGTATGAACATATGTGAGTTGTTTCAAGCTAAGCCCTTATTAAGAAACTACCTGCTTCATGGAATGAGTACAAAAACCAGTTGAGACATAAGAATAAAGACCTGAAACTTCAGGAGTTGATAGCACATGTAAAGATTAAGGATGCCAATCGTGCACAAGATAAGACCAAAATACTCACCCTTGTCCCTACTGTTAAGGCTAATGTGATAGAACATAGAAATGCTAATAACTTCAAGAAGAATGATGGACAAAACAGACCTTTCAACAATAAACAGGGTCAGTTTAAGTACAAAAAGGATTGATGGTGATTGTTGGTGGTGCCATAAGTCTGGCCATCCTGCTACCAATTGTCAAGCTAGAATCAACTATGAGAAGAAAGGCCAAGGACAGAAACCGCGAAAGTTAGTGAAAGGAAACCAGACAGGGTACCAATAGGGTGACCAAAAGAGTTTTGGTAAGCCTCAAGCTAATATAGTTGAAGCTGGTAATGACAAGGAGGTCATTATTGCTATGGTGTCTGAAGTCAACCTTGCTGAAAATTTAGTCGAGTGGATCGTTGACACAGGAGCTACACGCCAAATCTGCACCAACAAAGACCTGCTTAAGGAGTTGAATGATGCTGCTGATAGTGAATTCGTATACATGGGCAACTCCAGTAAAGTTCTTGTCCAAGGAGTTGGGAAAGTCACTTTCAAACTCACATTTGGAAAAGTGTTGGCATTAGAAAATGTTTTATTTGTTCCTAATGTATGTAGAAACTTGATTTCTGGTGCATTGCTTAACAAAGTTGGAGTTAAACTGACATCTGATTATGATAATCTAGTTTTGACTAAGAATGGAAACTTTGTTAGAAAAGGGTTTTGTAATGGAGGTTTATTTGTACTTGATGTTGAAATGAATGCATCTACTTTTTCTACTTATATTGTTGAGTCTTTAAACCTATGACACTCTAGACTTGGGCATGTGAATGTGAGGTCAATTAAAAGGATGTAAAGTTTAAACTTGTTACCTAACTAAATCATTAATGAAATGGAAAAATATCAAATTTGTGTTGAAGCTAAACACTCTAAGAAACCTTTTAAATCAGTGACCGAGAGAGAGTCACAATTATTGGACTTAGTTCACATAGACTTGGGAGATTTTAAGAATTGTATGAGTAAAGAGGGCATGAGATATTATATTACCTTTTTGGATGATTGTTCTAGATTTACTTATTGAAAAATAAAAGTGATGTAAAGGAAATGTTTATGAAATACAAAGCTAAGGTTGATAGCCAATTGGAAAGGAAAATTAAGAGATTAAGGTCTGATCGAAATGGTGAGTATAGTTCTATTTTTCTTGCTAATTTTTGTGAAAAAGTTGGTATTATTCATGAGCTTTTAGCCCCTTATACTCCTGAACAAAATGGAATAACAAAGAGAAAAATTGAATACTCAAGGACATGATGAATGCAATGTTAATTTCCTCAGGATTACCTGATTTTATGTAAGAGGAAACTATTCTTTCAGCTTGTTATGTTCTAAACAGAGTTCCTCATAAGAAACTAGGTTAAACATCGTATGAAAATTGGAAAGGTTATCCACCTAACTTGCATTTTTTGAAAGTGTGAGAGTGTCTTGCTAAGGTTGCTTTACCTGAACATAAGAGGAAGAAAATTAGACCTAAGACCGTTGATTCAATTTTTGTAAGATATGTCTCTAATAGTGCTGCCTATAGATTTATGGTTAAGGAAGAAGGGTCTAGCACTTATGAATTAATTATCGAGTCAAGAAGTGCAGTGTTCTTTGAAGATATATTTCCTATGAAAGGGAGTGTATAAGTCCCTAGACAATTTGTCCTTAATTCTTCTACCAATGATGACATAGAGGAAGAGAAAATTGTTGAACTAAGAAGAAGCAAAAAAGCTAGAGTACCCACTAGTTTTGGTTCTGACTTTATTACTTCCTTTGTGGTGATAAAACCCGAGGAGATAGATGGTGTTTTTGTGGCGACTTATATTATTGAGGAAGATCCCAAAACTTATGAAGAAACAATAAGATATGTGGATGCTACGTTTTGGAAGGAAGCCATAGATAAATAATTAGAGTTAATCATGTCTAATAAAACTTTGGTTTTAGTTGATCTACCTCAAGGGTGTAGGCCTTTGGAGTGTAAGTGGATTTTCAAAAAGAAATTTAAACCTATAGGAACCATTGAGATGTTCAAGGCAAGACTTGTGATTAAAGGCTTTAAACAAAAAGAAGGATTGAACTTTTTTGATACTTACGCTCCTGTTACTAAAATTGCATCTATAAGGATGTTATTTGCTATTGCCTCGATATTTAAGCTTCATGTCTACCAAATGGATGTTAAGACAACTTTCTTGAATGACAATCTAGATGAGGAAATTTATATGGTCCAGCCCGGGGGGTTTAGAGTGTATGGTCAAGAGCAAAAGGTGTAAGTTGGTGAAGTCTTTGTATGGACTTAAATAAGCTCCCAAACAATGGCATGAAAAATTTGAAAGTGAGATTTTCAAACATGGCTTCATCTCTTGTGATGCTGATTCTTGCATTAATGTGAAATATGATGCCAATGGTTGTGTAATCATAACTCTTTATGTGGATGATATGCTTACTTTTGGTACTAGTTTATCTATTGTTGATACTTCTAAGAGTTTCCTAAAGTGTTCTTTTGATATGAAAGATCTTGGACTTGTGGACTTTATTTTGGGAATCAAAGTTGGTAGAACTGACTTTGGTTTTAGGTTGAATCAAACTCATTATGTTGAGAAAATTTTGAAGAAGTTCAGCTACTATGATTTTGATCCAATCAAAACTCCCTCTGATGCTAGTGTTGCTCTAAAGTAAAATCTTGGTGAAAGTGTACACCAAGTTGAGTATGCTAAAATTCTTAGTAGTGTGATGTTCTTAATGAACTATTCTTGTCATGATATTGCATACTGCGTGAGTAGACTTAGTAGGTATACTCATAATCCTAGTCAAGAGCATTGGAATGCATTGATTCTTTTATTGAGGTATTTGAAAGGTACTATGTATTATGGATTATCTTTTGGTGGTCATCCTCATGTATTGGAGGGTATTCTGATGCTAACTGGGTTACGGAGAGTGATGATATACACTCTACCAGTAGTTATGTTTTTACCTTGGCAAGAGCTGCAGTATTTTAGAAATCATCCAAGCAAACATGTATTGCGAGATCAACAATGGATGCTGAGTTTATGGCATTGGAGTTGGCAGGACGGGAAGCTGAGTGGCTAAGGAATCTCTTAGTTGATATCCCGCTTTAGGAAAAAACCAATTCCTTCTATTTTCCTTCATTGTGATTTGCAGGCTGCCATTCATGTTACCAAGAACAAGGCATATAATGGTAAAAGTAGACATATAAGATTTAGACATAAAATTGTCTGTACTTTAATTAGACGTGGTGTAATTTCTTTAGATTATGTCAAGTCAGAGAGAAACTTAGTGAATCTGTTTACAAAAACTTTGAGTAGAAAATTAGTTTCATAGTATGCTAAAGGGATGGGGCTGAGTCAATTGTGTAATAACCTCATGATGGACACCCGACTTGGGAAACCAAGTTCAATGGGTCAAACGAAGTCATATGGTGACTACTTACTTGTACTTTGTTTGTGGAATAATACTGAGATATATTCATTTGTTGAATTGCATCCCTAGCATGACTTTACTGTGTTTGATGATGTTGAATTGTACAATCCTTAATAAGTTCCATAGCCCAATTTTGGGTGGTGTGAGCAGTATACACTTGATGAACTCACCTACGTATTATGGGGGGCTAGCCACCCTCCTGTGAGAGTATTTGGGCTATCTCTCTAGAGCGATTATGAGACTAGAACATTTTAAGGTTGTTAATTCTCTAACAAGTTTTGTCTTTAATTTTCTTGGACAACAGGTTCAAGACTTAGTTCACCTAGTTGTTCACTAATTTTTCTCCTAAATTGTTATAGTTTGTTTCTCAAGTTTTGGACCAAGTGGGAGATTGTTGGTGTTATTGGTCCATAACTTGGACCCTACGGTTGTCAACCTCATTATTATCCTTTAACAGTTATAATGTTTAGCCATTATTATGCTCCAACGTTCATTTCTCCTATTGCTAACGTATACATTGTTTCTGTTATATATAGGAGTCATGCATCTGCTCAATAAGGAGACCGTTGAACACTGTTGATTTTCTCTACTTCTTTTTTTCTCTCATACATCTTTATTTGCTCCATCCAACTCAAGCATTTTCCTCTACATACAAACACCTTACACACGTATTTTTTCTTTCACACAAAATTTGCATTTATCTGCCTTCCTTTAATTTCAGAGACAGTTCCTACTCCACCCTTTAGAGTGCACCGAAGCTGGTGGAAAAGGCGTTAATCCTGGGGTGGGATCCCGTTGTCTTGCTACACTGTAAAGGAAAATTTTCGACTTAAGGCAACGATTTTTCACGACGCCTTGCATTTCAGATAAGTCGTTCCATTTTAATTATTATTGTTACTTTCACTAACACCCTAGTTTCTACTGAATGGCCCCACTTGTTGATCTTTGTGATTTCCACAATTTAAGTTATTAGTTGGTTTTCGATTATAGAAGGAGGGTAATGTATGGAAACTTTGTTGTTGTGTGGTCCTAAGGTTTCAGGTTGATATCACGGTTTATGTGAGATCCCACTTCTGTTGAAGAGGAGAACGAAATACGTCTTATAAGGGTATGAATACCTCTTCCCCATATACACGTTTTTTGGGTTACGGAAAGATCAAAATCATGAGGGTCTTGGCTCGATGGGCAACCCAAAGTGGACAATATCTGTGGGCGAGTGATCTGGGCTATTACAAATAATATCAGAGCCGATTCCCGACCCGTTGAACCAGTGAGGATGCTAGGCCCGAAGGAGGTGGATTGTGAGATCCCACATGGGTTGGATAGGAGAACGAAGTACACCTTATAAGGGTACGGATACCTCTTCCCCATAGACGTGTTTTCCCGAGTACGGGAAGAGCAAAACTGTGAGGGACTCGGCCCGATGGGCAACACAAAGCAGACAATGTCTGTGAGTAGGTGGTCTAGGCTGTTATAAATGGTATCAGAGTCGGTTCCCAACCTGTTGTGCTAGCGAGGACGCCGGGCCCTAAAGGGGGTGGATTGTGAGATCCCACATCGATTAAAGAGGAGAATGAAGAATGTCTTATAAGAGTACGGATAGCTCTTCCCCATTGGCACGTTTTTTGAGGTGCGGGAAGAGCAAAACTGTGAAGGCCTTGGCCTGATGGGCAATCCAAAACAGACAAATCTGTGGGCCAGTAGTCTGGGCTGTTACAGTTCATGTTAAATATGCTTATATTGTGGCTTTTGAAAAACACTTTCTTGAAGCTCACACAAGATGAGTGTGCAATCCTTTTGAAGCAAGGACTTATTGAGCCCATAAAGTTGGATTGGGCTTGTCAAGCATTATATGTCAATAAACATTCAGAGCAGAAACGTGGAAAAAAGATATTAGTCATTGACTATAAACCTCTGAATGCTTTCCTGCAAGATGACAAGTTTCCTTTACTAAAGATAAGTACTTAAGTACTATTTCTTAAAGAAGTTGTTATCTTTTCAAAGTTTGATCTTAAGTCAAGATTTTGGCAATTAGGTATTGACCTAACAGAACGATATAAGGTTGCATTATGCATTCCCAATGCATAATACCAATGGACGGTTATGTCATTTGGACTTAAAGTCGCTCCATCACTGTTTCAAAAATCCATGACAAAGATTTATGAGCCTATCCTCAACAGTGCACTAATTTACATTGATGACATCTTACTGTTCTCAAAGACCTATGAGGAACACCAGGCTCTTCTGAAAAGATTTTTGGATCTCACTAAACAGTATGACATTATGCTATCAGCCTAAAAAAGCATTATTGGCACTACAGAAATTGAATTCTTAGGTATGCATTTCAAAGATGGATTTTAACAACCAGGTCCACACATTGCAAAAGAGCTGTTACAATTTTCTGATGAAAAGCTCACTGTCAAACAAATACAACAATTCTTTGGAATTGTCAATTATATTCGAGATTTCATACCACACGTGGTAGCTTACACTTCAAGCTTATCCAAGCTTTTGAAAAAGAATCCACCACCTTGGACAAAAGAACAAACAAAGCTTGTCAAGCATCTAAAGTAGACATGTCAGGATTCTCCACCACTAAAGATTCCTGACATAGGACAATGTGTCTTACAGACTGATGCTAGTGACACCCACTGGGGTGTTATACTCCTCGAAGAAATCAATGCCAAAGACATTATTGCGAGCATGCAAGTGGTCAATTTAGTTCTGCTGAATGTCACTATCACATCAGCTATAAGGAGATTTTTGCTGTTAAACTAGGTATTGAAAATTTCACTTTCCACCTCACTCCCTATCATTTTGTCATTGAAATGGATAACACCTCCTTTCGAAAAATCCTTGATCAGTCCAAGAAAAAGATTTCCAACAGTCAATTACTTCGTTGGCAAAAGTGATTTCCTCTTATAAATACTCCATTCGACACATTAAAGGTCACAGAAATATCCTTGTTAATTATCTCTCTAGACCTACAAAACCTATCTTGTTCTTCTCTTCCTTTCTTAAACTTCCCATTCCATTATACTGGTTATTGGAGTTTCCCATATTTGCAAAATATAAAAAGGAATTTCCTCCTTTGTTTTCTAATCCTCTAACTACTGTTTTGGAGCTTTATCCACTTCTGCATTAGAATTTGCTTTATTATTTGCATCTAACTCTTCTCCAGCATGACATTTTACCAGTTCCTAGATTCTTTGATCCTACTACACCTTATAAAATGATGTATCATATTTATGATACCATCCATGACTCCACCTTGTGGCATCTCTGGGCAATGTCAGCCCTTTATGCATGTTCAATTGCCTTTTCACCTCTATTGTCATCTCTTTGATCCAACTAATTCAAAATCTCTTCTATAGACCTTTCTTGAATGGTTCCAACCCCTAAATAAATGGACAATTGATATGTCCCAACTTTTAACATATCATAGATTATGGGATTCCTCTTTGGACGATCAAGAAAACTATGTCATTCATCTCATTCATCATCCTTATGAGTGATTCTGGATAACTCTACACATTCAACCATCTCTAGCATTAGCAAACTTCTACTTCCTGGTCTATAGATCAAACATGTTTCCTAGAAGATTTATATTCTCTTTTAGACCGGTTAAACCAATATTAGAATTCAGACTTCTCAGTAATGTGCACTTCTCTTAGACCTTATTATGGAGATACTGCTCTTCTTGAACCAATTACCACTCCATCAATAAGTCAGTGGGCTCCCATCGCTGGTCATGTAATTCATATTAGAGCTGGTGAAATTCCTTGCTCAATCTCCAGTCCATCAATAAGCCCATTATGTAGTCTAATACAAGAATTTGATTTTGTTTCTGGTCCATGGCCTTCTAATTGGGATACGACAAATATCCATCACCTCATCGACCAACTTAACAGAACAATGGGAACCACGGGAGATAATGACATACTGGATGACCTCACTTTAACCCTTTAAAGTGAGCACACCTTTTAAGGCAACCACCTTCACGACTTTTGATGAAAGATGGCCCCATAAATTACTGTTTAAGCTACTTTTCAAGATTCCATCTTATCATCACATTGTGTATCTTTAGGCTTTTGATAAAGTAGGTTACTTTTGTCAAAGTTAGGTAGCATTATTGTTTAAAGTAGTCTTCTTTTCAACAAAAGTAATGAGTTTATCTTAGGTTGATTTACATTTCTAACCTTCGCTTCGCCTATAAAAGCAAGGTTTCCTTTCGATTGTAAGCATGCTTAATTTTTGGTTTTGAAAATGGATGCTTAATCTTAAGCTTTCCTTAGAGTGTATCTTAGTGTGAGATAAATGAAGTTTGTTTCTTTCTAAGTCTC
>JAOQMQ010000196.1:32865639-32877967 GCA_027563845.1 Erythroxylum subrotundum
CATCAATTACGGTTTCAACTCTTTTCCATCTGCAAAATCACATCTGACACTCATATTCTCTAACAATACAAAATTCCATACAACCAGAACTTCAATTTCCTCCAAACTAAATGCATAGCTCATGTGTTGATGCAATGAGATGTTCACTCAAAACAAAAGGAGTAGAGGGAGACCTTTTGAGGTAGAGTCCTCATGCACAAAAAAGCTGGCAGCAACAATGACATAGCAAAGAATAAGCATCAGTCCTTTGAAGTAATTTGATGTTCCTTCCTGCAAACATGTCATGGCAGCTTCTGAAACTATTTTAAGTAAATTTAATCTAAAACAGAAAAGCTCCAGAAAAAACAATTCAAACATTCTTAGTTTTCCCTGGCAATTATTAGGAGTCACTCCCAACAAAGTTCAGACAATAAATATTTATAATTACTCCTTATTTTCCCATAATAATTATAAAAAAAAGAAGTTGCTCTCAAAACTTAATCTTGATAATCTTTAGCTAAGAAAATGTAAGAGTTCTCTGGATCCAGATACAGACCTGCAAAAAGAAGGCCACCACTAATACGGTAATGAATAGAGTTGCTGTCTCAAAAAGTTGGAAGTTTAGGTCGATGGGTTGACCTATCATCCAGCCAATCACAACACAGAATGGTATCTGAGGTCAAGACAACAGTTTTTGACAAGATTTTAGAGCATAATAATGACAAAATCAAGAGAATAAAGTTCAGAATTATCAATGACATCTTGCAACAATCAACTACCTCTAGTTTCCTTTTCTACTTTTATCGGTATATTGTTTAGGAGGTTTAAAGAAGGGGAAGAGAAAGCATTTTTCTTCACACTTTTTTGATGAAGGAAAGGAGAGGGGGATTGTGGTGAGACCCGAGTCAGGGGAGGTGTTACCTTCCATGAGTAAGTAATGCAGAAGCCCACCAAAAGGCCAAAACTATGATATGTATCAAAGTTCTACCAATCTCAGTATGACAGAAGATAAGGTGAGGACTAAAAAGAGAAGAGCTGGATTGTCCTAGAATCATTCTCCCATAATATATGGGTCAAAAGACTTACCCCGAACATGGATATCTGTGTTGATGATCCTATTGCCACTCCAAGTGATATATCCTGGAAATGAAATTCAGTATCACAATTATGGAATTACAGCTAGAAGTGTAAGGAAAGAAAAAGGAAGACGCTCTTACAAGTTTGTCTTTCATGGCAAACATAATAGCACTTGCATGCTCTGCAGCATTTCCCACAATTGGGAGCAAGATAACACCAATGAATGCAATGGGTATATTTAGTGCATGAGATGCTCCCTACAAAGCCATCGGTCATCAGAAAAAGTAGGGCCGAATTCAATCAAACGGTCCCAATAAAAAATCAGTCTAAGACAAAGCACAAAAAGATGATCATGCCAGACGCAATTATATAAAGCATTTTTGACATCAAATTGTGAGACCCCCATGCTGACCAATGATAGGTGATGAATATCCTCCTTTTCTCTCTTTTGTAAGTTGGTTGAGATGGATGGGTACATGCTAAGATAGAACATCAGACATGAAGTGGAGGACTGGGGTTACCCACTGGTTTCCTAACAGTTCATACCATCAATAATCACAACCCTGTGCCACTGTACCCTCCTAAGTGTGTTAGGTCAACATAGATAAATTAACATGTAGGCCAGCAACACATAGATATGCAAGATGCGTGTTTGTCACAGTATGCTGCATCTAACACATGGGAAGCTTCAAAATTTCTAAATCTTACATCAATTGCATCGACTAAATAATCTGAAAGGACGGATATCCAAGCTGTAAGAACTGCAAGCCAAACCACTGACTCCACTTGAGAAATCTCTGGTTTTTCATCGTCCACTGACTCCACTTGAGAAATCTCTAAGCCCTCTCCATTCTCAGGCTCTTCCTGAGTTCACACAGTATAGAACAGCATTGATTATCCCATCTCAAATAAATGAAATACAGACACTTAATAATGCTACACTAACCAACCTCATTAAGCGGAAGGTATGCCTTCCTTTGACTCTTTAACTGGTAAAAAAGATAGGCAGCATACACCAAAAGCATAACACAACTACTAAATCTCGAAAGTGCCATTTCTGATTTCCCATAATGCACTTCCGTGTGTGTATAGTGCAGAACAGCAGGGAAGAGCAGCCCCATAACGGCCATTAACAGTAACCCTGAGTCCACAACAGCACTTGCCTGCAAACCATCTTAGCTCAGTCCAGGCTTGGAGAACAGATGATAGAGGTCCAGAAGACAAGTAGGAAGGAAGGAATGCTATACCTTGTTAAAAACTTGTTCCTTCCCATAAAATGCAAGTCCACCACAGAAGAAAGCACACCCAAGCACCAGCAGCATGTTTGACAATATGGATCCTAACAATGACAACTGAACTATGCGTATCATTCCATTTTTCATTGCATGGATTGCTATGATAAGTTCTGTTGCATTTCCAAATGTAGCATTTAAAAGACCACCGACTGCAAAACCATTTCAATTTCTCAAAAATGGACCAAGACATAAATCAATTAATGATATAAATCAATTAATGATATATCCTAAATAGATAAACCAAATTTGTGATTGACATAGATGATCATTAATTAATACCTGTTGGTCCTGTAAAAAAGGACAGCTGCCTACAAAAGAGCAATACACTAGGGATATTAACTACCAAACCACCAAAACAGTAATCACAAACATGAGTTAGAAGTATTAATTCTTACTCCGTAGCAAAACCTAACCGCTCAGCCAGAGGTATAATTCCCAACAAACTAAGAAGGAAGACCCATCCCTGTAACCAGACTCAAAAATTCAACTGAAACTAGAAACAAGAACCATAATTATTTGTAAAGAAGTCAAACGATCTCTACTTACATTATGATGTGTTAATAGATGGATCAAGATTGCAAGAGGTCCAAAAGGCATAAGCCAGTTTAGTTTACTAGAGAAAACTACAATCTTTATGCTTTTGTACACAAGGTATCCCCAAGAATTACTACCAATGGATTGGAAACCAGCAGAAGCTGTTCCATATTCAGCTATATGATTAGCTTGCATTTTTTGAGCTGCTTGCCGAGGACTACAAAGGCTCTCTTCTTCAAACTCGTGTGCTATACGATTTTCAGATAGAGATCCCATCTGTAAGGACAAATCAACGCTGTAAAGGTGACTATTTGTCGGCAAACACTGTAAACAATGTTCCTTTCTCCCGTTATTAGGTAGCAAACCAGCTATATTAGCCAATTAAAGTTATGATGATAACAAAAGGAAAAAAAAAAAAAAAAAAAGGGGGCGCCACACTGAGAAAGGGGATTTCCCTTCCTTTACTGATTTTTTGGTAATGAACCTGGGAAATTATTCAGCTTGACATGCAGCAGAAGAGGATGCTTAGATCAATTGGATGCTAAAAGACAAAGGAAGCAGCTTACTTGGAGTTGGGATTTAATTCCTGCCGGCTGTAACTTGTGATCCATCTTCTGGATTATAAGCAAAAAATTCTTGCCATATCCATGAATGAGCACTGCCAAAAAGCGTGCTCCCTGTATTTGCAAATCAAGTTAATAAAACCAAACGGGCAAGAACACTCTGAACTTATTCACGGTGTGAAAATTTCTATCTTGACATTGTAACAGTTATCCAAGAATCAAGATTCCTCCAAACGCATCAAAAACCTGACCTTGAAGACAAAGTTTGAACTTTTATTTGAAATTCTCATGCATTTGCATTTTACTTGGCCACGCAAAAGATATTAACAATATAAAGCCCACTAATCTTTATAACGAACAATAACACAAACCCCTTTGACACACAAAACCGGAAAACCAATCAGAAAAAAAAAACTGAAAAGGAAAAGAAAAAACGAGAAAATCGATATGGGATCTGAGAAAGGACAAACCTTTTCAAATCAGAGAGATAGGAAGGAGCAATCCAGATGAAAATACCTCCCACCCAAGATTTAAAAAAAATCTATACCTTCACTAGAAAGTTAAATTAAAAAAGGGGGAAAAAGAAAAGCATGGCATGGTAAAATAGTTGTCAAAAGTGGACCCGAGGTTTGGAAGTATGGAGGGCAAGTAAAAGTTGCCTTCTTTCTGTGGTAAATGAATCCTCCGCCTTCTTCGGTTTAGATTTGGTGTTTTCTGGAGGCAACCAAAATAGGCTGTACGATAGATCTACACCCGCTCTGTTCCCATTTTACTTGTATTTTGGCTGCTTAGACTTGGATGTTATTATACCTTACCCAGTTACCCTATTCTTTGCAATGAAGTTCAGACATGAGACCTGAAAATATAAATAAAATATCTGCCCACTTGCACACACTGCAAGGCTGCATCTATACACATATCGGGACCCTCAGATAACAAGTTGACTTCTAGGAAGCTTTGTAGCCTTCAAAGCTCTCTAAGCCACAGCCTGTCTAACATTTGAGCTAAGAGGAAAAAAGGCAGGTAGGATAAGAAAAAGGCTGACTTTTTAATCTTTCTTGACAGTTACCTGCATGACAAAGTAAATTTTAATGACATTAGAACGAAGTACAATTCCTTTTGAAAAATTTAAATTTAAGGTAATATTTAATTTAATGTAGTATTAATAAATTACTTACGTGTCAAATAGGTTTAATGGCATGATTTATCACGTCAACACTAAGCACTAGAATAATTTGAATAAAAACTAAAATTGAGATATTTTATTATTATTTTTAATAATATTCATTATTTTTAATAATTTCAATGAATGTTATAAAATTAAGTAAATTTCAAAAAAATTTATAATTTAGCCTATTTTTTTTAATTCAGTTCATTCCACTCCCTCGAGTATTCATACAGAAGTAGTTAGCTATATACTAGCACATCAAAATACTAATGCTATGAATATCGTACCGATATCAGTACTAGATTTTGTTCTTGTATGCTACGATACCGGTACTAATCAATACTAAGTAAAATTTATAACATAGTCTCTAAATTTTTTTAATTTTCAAAATAGTCCCTCAATATACTGTGCTATATAATTTTTAATTTTATTTCAACATTGTCTCCAAAAATCATAATTATATAAATTTGAAATAATAGCTATCTCTTTATTTCTATTAATGTTACTTTTCACATATTTTGCATATAAAAATTATCATAATTAATATAAGAAAAAGAGCATTTAATCGTTATACATATATAAAACTAAGAATAATATAAAGTCCTTAAAATATTACAATTTACAACATATAATAAAGAATAACTACATCAAAACATTATATAGTAAGAATAATGAAGGTTTATGACTCCATAAGTATTACAATAAGAGTTCATGCTAAAGAACACAACCAAGTAAAAGCGAAACCTGAAACAAAAACACTTACAGTTAAAAGTTTGATATTTATATTGCATACACATAATTTAACATATGCATCAAACACAAATGAAATTAAAATAAAAGAGAAGAATTGAAAAATCTGGAACTTTATTTAATTAAATATTTGCTCAAATTGTATTGATCTCAATTTTCATTTGATAAAAAAATCTCATCATTGAGAGAAGACTCACCATTCAAAGTCATTGCACCGAATAACATGTTAATACTTTCTCATTCAAGATTATCTGTTAAGTTACTCTCATTTATCAAACTTAGTTCCTCGTAAACTCAATTATCTAAAACATCGATATGGTCAAGACAAATTGGATATATAGAACTACTTCTTCTATTAAGAGTCTTAGTAAACAAATAAAATTAAAATTATTAAGAAATTAATTAAAAAATTATATTCAACTTAATAATGATAATAACATAACTTTTTTTGAAACTTTAAATTGTATCGAATAAAGACCAAATCATTTAATATTTTGTATTCTAATCTATTCATGTCTTTATAATGGACGGATTCAAATGTACTCTAATTTCTTTTGCATCTCATTGCACTCTCACATTGACTCAAAATTCAAATTACAAATCTTTGCAATTTTGAAACGCCATTTCAAATCCACTAAGCAACTGTAAGACAACAAAGTAATCTTATAAATAAAATAAAATGATAATTAATTTTTAACAAGTAACAAAAGTAAAGAAACATATACCAGCATTAAGTTTGTCTCTTTAACAAATTACAATGGGCATCCTAAAATCACTAAAATCATCCTTATAAACCTTTATTTGTGAGCATAGGAGATCTTGAATCATCTCATGGACAACAATTATTGTAATATAGTTAATAGCATTCTCATATTAACTAAAGCTTTTTTTAAGAAAACTTGGTCTAAAATAGATACTAGGATTCAAAAATACTCCAGCTGTAAACAACAGAGAGTAAAGTTGTCTTTCCCATCTTTCAGTGATGATTGTAAGATATGTGTATACAAAGAAAGTATATTTTCGTATTGTCCTTGATTGTTCCTTTGCCCTCTCTATGACATCATAAAAATAAATCATTGTTGCTTTCTCATTACCATTAGTCAGACGAAGTATTCTCACAAGAGACTTACAAAATCGGATGACAAATTGATATTAGAATCAAAATTCATGATCTTTAAGTATAATTCTTGTATTCCAACATTTGACCTGGCATATTAAGATGCAACTCACTCATCATTTGTTAATATTTATTTGAGCTCCTACTTTAATAGAACAAAGTATTGAAGTAATAAGAAATTAGCCACAAATATTGTAACAGTAGAATAAGACAAATTTTTACCATTGATGAAACCCTTTGTCATCAAATTAAGGATTAATGCATGATTATAGATGAACTTAATCGCTTTTCTTACTTTCATCATATTTTCATCAATGACATGAAAGTATCTAGGATCTCATATATTTTTCAACATCAGGTCAATAAAATGCGCAACACAAGGAGTCCAATAAAAAATTATACCTACTTTGCAATATTTTCTCAGTTGCTTTGTAAGTATAATCATTATTAATAATGAACTGAATAATATTTTCTGGCCTTACTTCATTCACAACTTCATCAAATATCTTAAACAAAGTATTAGCATTTCTAACAAGGCCAAATGCATCAATAGACTTTAAAAATATTGTCCCTTTAGCATAATAAATGAAAAAATTGATAATACGCTCATCTTTTATTTATCCAACCGTCACATATGATTGCATACCTATAAGTTGCCAAAATCATTCTTCTTTCAACCAAATAACTATTTATTTCATAAATAGTGCTACACAGAATTTCACCCCTATAGTCATCAATTGAAGGAGCTTTATATCCTAAATCATAAATGGCAACAGTATTCATCATACGATAGTAATAATAAAACTAGGTGATGTTGAATGATACACTTGAATCAAACCACCATCTAGTCATTGTCATTTCCATATTATGAGCCTCTTCTTTAAATTATAAGGCACTATAGATTGACGGTTGAGTTTCAACAGTTGTTTATTATGAAAAAAAGTTAGACATATATCTTATTCTTTTCTTCACATTGGGTACAACATTACCTTCTTTTTAGGTAGGAATATCATTACCTTCAACATCCCCACTATCATCCTAACCACCAAAAAAAAAAGTTCCACTACTAATTTTGTAGTTCAGTTTTTGTCTTCTATCTTTCATATGTTGTTACTCTTCAAGCAAAGTCTTCATTTACTATATCACATCATAGCTAACTTTCTTACAAGATTCTATATCACGTTTGATCATAACTAAATGCTTCTTTAATCTAGTGATTCTCCTACCTTTTAAATGCTTTTTTACAATACAAATAAATGGTATGGTTCTTCATTTCAAGAATTAATCTATCATAATCCTAAGTAGGATCATCAAATCTTCCTAAACCTAAAACAACTAAATTATTAGAAGTTCTCTTACCATAGGCTCATAAACTTAGATGATAAATTTATATTGGAACCAAAATTCATGATCTTTAGGTATAATTCTAAAAACCTTCATTTCAACATTAGTCCTGGCATACTACAATGCAACTCAGTCATTACTTATGTTTGATTCTTTTCTTCATTAAAATGAAGCACTGAAGTGATTAGAAATTAGTCACAAATCTTGTAATAGTAAGACGACACAAATTTCTAACATTAACGAAGCCTTTGGTCATCAAATTCAGGATCCATGCATAATTATAGATGAAATTTGTCACTTTTCTTGCTTTCTGCATGCTTTCCTATAATGAGTCCAATAAAAAGAATTATATTTACTTTACAATCTTTTTCCAGCTTCTTTATACGCATAATCATTATTAATAATGAACTATACAATGTTTTCAGGCCCAAATTTATTCACAATTTCATCAAATATCTAAAATAGAGTATGGGCATTTCTAACAAGGCCAGATGTATCAATAGACTTCAAAATCAATGTTCCCATAGTAGATAAACCAAAAAATTGATAATAGACTCATATGTTCTATTTGTCTAACCATTACACATGACTGAACATTCATAAGTTGCCTAAGTTATTCTTATTTCATCTAAATAGCATTTTATTTCATAAACATAGTTACATAGAAGATTACCTCTATAGTCATTAATTGAAGGAGCTTTATATCATGAACCATAAGAGGAAATAACATTCGCTAAATGATATACCTACATAATACCACCGTCTAGTTATTACCATGTTCACATTATGAGCTACTTCTTTGGATTGTAAGGTACTAAGATTTCAAATTTGAGTTCTAGGAGTTGTTTGTGGTGCAAAAAATTTAGACATATGTCATTTTCTCTCCCTCACATCAAGTCCAACATTCCCTCCTTATAAGGCTCCACTTCGCCTTTGATCCCAACTAAATGTTTTTTAAATCCGGTGATTCCTCTACATTTGCAATTTTTGTTTCAATATAAACAAATGATATGATTCTTTATTTTAGGAACTAATCTAACATGAGCCCAAGTAGGATCATCGAATCTTTCTAAATATGAAAAGATTGAATTTTAAGGATTACTTGAACTTCCCTCCATTTATCTATAAAAAATAAATAAAGATATATGTCAAAAATAAATTAATAACTTCATATTCAAAAAATAAAGTCTTTGTATGTAACATATTTACATAACAAATTCAATAGTATATAACTATATAACATCATTACATCTTTCTTTAGATAATGCACATCGCAAAATTAGCTTTATTTTACAAAATAAAAAGAAAATTCATTACTTAAGCATTCACATTTTCATATTATATTGAGTAAAAGTACACTTTAATAAATCAAGACACATCTTAAAAGTCATTTATATAATCATAAAGAAATCTATTTACCTTAGGTTAAATATTAATCGCGGTTTTCCAATATAAGTAAGTTTTAATATTTAACCTCAATATTCAATAAGCGTATAAGTCGTTCGCGTAGTACTTAAAGTGTCGATCCCACGAGAATGGTTAATCTAATCCTAGAATCTAAGGTTAGAAACTATTAAACATAAATTTAACAGACAATGAATTTAAACACTAGAGCTAAATAAACCAAACAAACCAAATCAAACAACAAAATAATAATTGACAATTAACAGTTAACGAAAACAATCAACAAACATCGATTAACAATTTCATATTAAAAATGAATAACAAATAGCACACCCTAGAATTCAACCTAATGAGTTAACCAAAAGAGAGAAAAGGAAAATTATCTCTCTTTAATGCTAACCTAACCAATTACGATTTATCAAATTAATAGTTTTAGATGATCCTAGGGTCAATTATTGTCTCTCAAGTTATAATTGAACCTTAAAGCATAAACCCTAATCAGATTATGGGAAGTTGTAATCTCTCAATTAACAACCTATCCAAAACCTAATTAGTTCTTAAGTTCTCTAATAAACAATTAGAAACCTATACGTGATTTCTCTACACAAGATTTACCAACCTGATTTAATTCTGAATCTATTAAATTACCTAACTCTCGTTAGCCCAATTTAATCATTTTTTATCGATTCACCCTCACAGTTTATTATCGAGATATGAAGTGCATAATTAAACTACAATTAATTCAATAAACACATAAAACAATCAGATTTCATTAAATCAAAAATAATATTTCAAAGGTGAGTATAGAACATCAATCAACAATTCAATTCTATCATCAAACTATATATCTTAATTATACAATCAAATAACACTGAAATACATAGGAAATAGAACTCGAATGGATGATGAGAGGCCGCGACTTCGAAAAGCTTCTTATTCCGGGAAGCACATCGGGTCTTCATCGTCTTCCTCTTCTCTCTTCCTTCTTCTCTTTTTCAATCTCTCAAAGTTCTCTCCTTTAGGGTTTCATTGTCGTGGTTGATCAAAAGCTCTTGTTTCATCTTTTGTCTTGTTCTTTTTATAGTTAAGGATCAAAAAGGTCCGAAAAATCCTCAAATTTGGACTTTTCTATGTGTACGCGTCTACTCGATGCAGGCCACAATTGCGACTCAGCAGGCCACAATTGTGGGCCACATGTAAGCTCTCTATCACGATCTTGTCAGGAAGGCCATGATCATGGGCCAAGTCTGATGCTTTTGTCACAATCGTGGCAATTTGGCCACCATCGTGGGCTATCTTCTCTCGCTTCTGTTTGCTTCGGTCCAATTCTTTCCGAAACTTCTCCGTTTTTCGCTATTGACCCTGAAACACTAACAAACACATCAAGATATCTCAAAAACATAATAATTAAGCTCAAATGCTTGTACTAACCCATAAAAACACTTGAGCACAAATAATTCACAAACTAACACAATTCTACCAAAAACACATACTAAACAATCGAATAAACGGATAAATGCATATCAAACTATACCCTAAAACATTATGCATTTCACACTTATCAACATCCTCGCACTTAAACATTTGCTTGTCCTCAAGCAAACAAAATAACAACACCCAAAATTTCACACACCACACAATGTAGTAATGAGACAATGGCTTCAACTTCATGAAATGAATTTAATTTAAAACACAATCATCTAAGTCATTTCAAATCATTAATATGCAAAATTTGTGTCCTGGGGCTTTGAACTAAATATACATATTAATCCAGACTCAATTGTTAAATTATTTACCGTTCTCAATTGCACACACTCATTAATAATTCTTTGGTCATTTAACTCTGTAACTAAGCCTAAGTACGTTTTCACAAAAAGTCAAATTATTACAAGTTCGGTAGGTTTTATTCAAAAACTCAATTTTATTTTTATCATGAACTTAGTCTTTTTACACGGAGGCAAACTTTGGTAATGAATGTTGATCCAGTTACTCAACTAAGTCATGATTTTTATTAAGCTGCTTGGTTGGAACGTCATTTTAGCCTTTTTACGTGAAGGCACACATTTGTGATGCGTGTCGATCCGGTTACTCAGCTATATCACGTTCTTAATTGGCTACTAGCTTTATTCATAACCCGAAGGCCAACAAAATAGTTACTTATTTTAAAATAACAATTTTTTTAATTGTCTACCCTGTTGCTTTAACTACTAGTTTCCATGAAAAAAATACTAGCAAAGCTACTTAGGGTAAGACGCCTCAAATTATGAATGAATGTGACAATTTAGAGGGCTACATTTAAACACTAAATCCTAATCGAGCAGCATATTTAATCAAAGAACCCCCAATTCACTAATTCTGCAAGCTAATAATTCTCTACAACCTAATAGACCATGTTCAAAATTAAATCAATTTCGATTCATTTGACACATTCACACGATTCACAGAACGCAACTTAACAATTATAATATGCAAAATTCTCATTCAAATAAAACACATAACCCTCCCCACACTTAAACAACACATTGTCCTCAATGTGAGAAGGGGACAAACAAACACATAAAGACAGAAAAAACATGAATTAAAGTAAAACAAAAAAACAACAATAAAAATAAATATAAAAATAAAATAAAATAAAATAATGTAAAATGAAAATAAGAATAAAGACTAAATTTAAAAAGAAGGGGGTTAGAGCAAGTTTTATGGGTAATGGAGGTGGTGACGGTGATGGAGGTGGCAGTTCAACGCCCTGAGATTATTGTATTATCCAAGAATTGCTTGACAAGAGTGAGGAATTATGGTTATAGATCAATTAAATTTACTAAAATTTTATTGGAATTCACAAACAACTCTAACGAAACCTAACGATTTCAATAAAACTACTAAACGTGCTAATTTATGGCCCTTAGCTTGACCTTGAAACCCTATAGGCATTTTAATTGTTTGAACAAAAGGGAATCATTTCCTTGTCTGTAACATCCCGACCCCAAAGGAAGGGTTCCATTGGGAGTTCTGAGTCACTTGTATAAGTCTTAGAGGGTTGAAGGTCGGATTGGGCGAATGGCCGACCGACCAAGTGAATGCCGATCGATCGCCCGTG
>JAOQMQ010000196.1:32894476-32916971 GCA_027563845.1 Erythroxylum subrotundum
CTTACAACTGCCAGTCCGAACTCACCTATATGTGTATTATCATTATGTAGAGTCATTGATTAGATGGGGGCAGTCCTCTAGAAGAGTATGAAACGACTTGACCGCCAAGTGATTTATGTTCCAGGCGAAAACACGTACATCACTACCGGGGTTAAAGGATAGATGGGATGGAGACGGCAGAGTGGCACGCGGAACGAGAACAGTGGATTTTATGTTTCATTACCGACTATTCGGAATCGGTTCCCCGTTGAATTGTTTGATTCTTAAACTAATAAGGTAAGTATTTACAAATCCACTAACGTTGACCTCTGATCTAGGTAATTAGGATATGTGTTATTAAGAAAACAAAGTAGACACTGAAGTGGGTCCAATCAATAATCACCACTTTCTTTCTCTTTCTATTAATAATAAATGGTATCACTATCATAATATAAGGTACAATCAAGAGAGAAAAAAGGGGGTGATAAGAGTTACTTTGTAGATAATGAGGAGAAGTGGGAGGTTACGGTAGTCCACAAACTGGTGAAAGCAGGGGTAGGGTAATGGCATCACTTAAAAGGAAAATAATTGAAGCCCATAGGATGGGATGGGATGGGACAAATTAAGTGCTTCTAGAAGGGAAGGGAAGGCCTCAAAACCGAGAAAACGCAAAATGCCATGTATGGTGAGTAGTTTGTTGGATGAATTGTCGCAGTCTGGTTACAGACAGTTGCTGCTTAATTTTTTACTAGCCAACCCAATGTCTTGGGTTTCTAGAACCTCTAGGGCACGTGCCCGCTTCCCTATTTGTTTTTACTTAAGTAGCTTTACATTATATAAGATTAAATAAAATTGAGTCCAAAGTAGATTTTTTTTACAATTAAATAAAAGAAATATGAAAAAGTAGTTAAAATTCATTGTATATAGAAGATAATAAAGAGTAGTTTTTGTTTTAACTTTTAATTGATTTAATTTAATTCAAGAGCAGGAGCAGCCCCTGGAATATATGTATAAATTAAAAACCAATTGACAGACCCCACCCATTGTTTTGCTTTTATTATTATTATTTTCTTTTACTTCCACACACCTTCTTTCTCTCTCTCTTCCTCTCTATATATAAATACAAATCCACGACTTAAAACCCAATCCGAACAGTACCCCACCTTCCTTCCCTCCTTTCTTGTTTACTTCTTTTGTCTACGGTAAGATGTATGCCGCAACTTCTGCGCCTCACCGTCTTCAATTGAGCGCCAAACAGGAGCCCTTCCGATCCCCGAAATTCCGTATCAAAGCCTTGGCCCAAGTCAAACAGAAAGAGTCGCTCTACGAGGTTCTGCAGGTAAAGCAGTCTGCGTCACAGAGAGAGATCAAGACTGCCTACAGAACCCTCGCTAAGCTATATCATCCCGATGCTCTCAAATCCGACGGCCAAGATTTCATAGAGATTCACAACGCATACGAGACGCTCTCTGATCCAGCGGCCAGGGCGCTTTATGACATGAGCTTCTTCTATAAGACGAAGAGAGCGGTGGTTGGGGTTGGATATTATCAAACACGGAGATGGGAAACGGACCAATGCTGGTAGATGCTAGACCCTAGACTAAGACTAATTGAGAGATGAGAGGAAATGTCTGATCATCGTTTTCCTGTTTCTTTTTGTTTTTCATTTCCTTTTAATTTTAATTTGGTGATTCGTCCATTTATCATGATGATTGACAATGCGCAACCAGGGCTGTACATTCTACATTAGACCACACCCACCGATTCCTGGTTCTACATCAATGAAAGTAACTGACCTTATATGTTAGCACATCATATATTTTGTTATTCCTCACCACTTATTTGCTTGTATAAAATCGTACTCTTTTTATTATTATTGCATAAATATTATTTACTTATTTGTAAACTAATGGATCAAAATTAGTCAATTTAACTATATTTGAAATGACATTGGCTTTGAAGCTCAAAAAAACTGATAAAATAAAGAAAAAATTCGGAGCATTACATGTCAAAGAAAAAAGAAGTACAAGGGTTTTCTTGTCTTATGCTCCCGTCCAACATCAATGTTTCCCTAAATCCTTGTTTATAGCCTAAAACCTACTTGATCACAGACCAAAAGAAAAAAGAAAACACTATCGTTTCATTTGACCTCTACATAGGAATTTGTGAATAGAAATTTGTACATAGGCAGGCACAGGGCAGGAGATAATTTTCACTTGCAGCTAGACAGGATGGAATTGATAACATGCACCAGAACCCGGAAGTTAGAGAACGTAGGTGAAGTGCAAGTGCGTTGATGATGGTGTATGATCTGATAAACTTGATCAACGATGGGTCTGACATGCATTGCGATCATGGGGTCTGCTGGGTTTATGACAGACCCAACATCTGTCATCCATCCAACCTTTTTGGCAGTGTCCTTGTTCAGATCGCAGGCCAACTGTTGTAGAAGTGAAAGCAGCACTCCTTGGCTCAAGGGCATAGGATGCAATGACAATATTCCACTCAAATCAACCTACATTTTTTGTATGCAGCAGATCAGATCATAACTATTAAGAATATTTAAAGACTTAATCAATTTACATCGAATATATGCAGAGCAGCACCTGAGAGCACAGCCATGACACAATTGACACGTCACTTCTTTGCAGGGCAATAGTAAAAGCTTCTTCATATTTGTGTTCAGAGACCAATCTTGACAAGTCTTTTGTTGGATCTAAGTGCGTCTCAACCTTAAATCATAACAAAGATAAGGGTTAACATTTATCTCAACCCACCAGATATCTGACATTTACAATCACAAAACTAAACTAAATTTCAAGCAAACCTACCTTCTCATGGAGACCAGCCAAAGGTCCATTACTAAGCTGCGAAACCAACGGATTCGCAGTACTTGAGTTTGCTCCAGCAGCCGCAAGAGCTAACAGCTTTCTTTGACCATCAGCCAATTCCCCACTCAAGGTTTGGGTTATGGATGACACCGAGTTGAGGGCTTCCTGCATTCAGTAAATAAACTGATATCATAATGCTAGCAGAGATATCGCTTGAAACTTGTGCCAGACTGTCTAAACTACAGAATTCTACACTTGTTAACTTCAATTCGGGCAGTAACAAACAGCATTCAAGATATCCCCCTATCCCAAAGCATAAAACATAAATACTTAAGTGGTAAAGAAGCAATCACATCTTCAACCAACCTAAATGAATGCCGGTTATCAAACAATAACCTCCAGCCTTCCAAGACATGGTAATCCAGAAAGATAATTAGAAGGAACAAAAGCTTAGCACGTTAATAAATATCATCGATAGTTGGTGTAAGTAGATGTCAGGTAGCGAGCAGATTTATTTTGAGCTCAGAAAGATGGACATCTGTACCCACTATCTACACTATATTCATAAAATGGCAAACTACGTCAGATGCCATGTCATTTTCAGAACTATAGCACCAATGTCAAGAAGCACACACCCTTAGAGCAAGTGCCAAAGAAGAATGAGCAGCATCAAAATGCTGCTGGGCGGCAGTTGTATGTTCTTCCATCCCCTTCCTAAAAGTAGCATTTACTTGCTCAAACATGGCTTTGCATGTCATCTCGAAGGCAGGGATTAGTGATGCTTCCAGACCAGCCTTCAAAGAATCCTGCAGGATTCAGTTAAAAAGATCAGAAAACTATTAGAATTAAATCTAGGCTCCTGCAAATAATCCATTTTTCAGCTAATGCTAAGGTCCCTGATGTAAGTCTGCCCTTGGGAAGTTCATAATCTTTTACCTCCTTTAGGGGCTTTTTTGTCACGAATTATTTGCAACTGAAACCTTACCATTGCTACAGGTGAAAGCTTACACATACCTTCTCTTACCGACCACTACCATAACTCATACAACTGAGCACAAAACGCACTTGAGCATACCTGCAGAGCTTGTTTGCCAGATGTTTGAAACTGGGCTTGGATTTGGCGAGCAACTGTAGCTTCCAGTTTTGAATTAACTGATTTGTCCAGTTGATTCACTGCTTTATCTCCAACTCCTCTCTGGGGCTCAGTTTCAGTCAGAAAAACTGAATTTCAAAATGAAAACGGAAACAGATATTCAGATTTCTAACCTGGAAGGACTCTGTAATAGCTGAAGATATGGTCTTCTCGATTACTGGGGAAACTGTTCGAGTTATGACAGGCCCAACTGAAGATAATTCCTTCTTAACTGCTTTTTCCAGTATGGTTGCTAAATCCTTATTAATAAAACTAGAAATCAAATTTGATATTTGCTGCGTACGCTCACGCAATAACTTGTCATTTTTAGCATTCTCTTCTTGAAAACGAGCCCACAATGCCTCAGTATTTGACTTGATAGCTTTTTCAATGCTCTTTCCTAAAGCTGCCTCCAGTTTTCTACATTCTTTAGAAATAGGAACAGCAACCATATTTGACATCTGCTTCTGCATTTCCTTTTGTGAAGCCACAAGCTGCAGAAAAAGGTGAAAATATAAAGATCGTAGAAGGAAGGAATATTAAACGGCCAGGTAAAACAGCGTAACAGTTTGATACCATTGGTTAGATGACACCTAGAAAATCTTTACGAAGGAATGAGAGTATAACGACAAATTATGGATATCATGACCAAAAAGAGACTCCAGGTAGATACAGAAGTCTTTGTTATTTTTTCATGGAAACAAAGAGGACAATGTACTCCACTAAAATTAAGAACATCATTATGAATTACCATGTCCAATCCACTCAAACAACAAGAAACAATAACTTTAGTGCTGCAAATGTGAAGCATAGAATATGAGGGGGTGATTTGGACTGCTGATCCAGAATACCATTAGTTGATTTTTCTTGGGGAGAAAGAAAATATTTTCATTTTAGTTTTTCTTCACTAAGAAAAATTTTCTATTTTAGTTTGGCTATTAATTCAGATTTTAAGTCAATGAAGGAAAAGTAAGAATCACTATTAAATATGATTTTGAAATTTCGGATGTTCCTATCTGTTAGGACTAGGGTCTCAAGGCATTTTCTATATACATGTTTATGTCTTCAAT
Organism: Erythroxylum subrotundum; assembly: GCA_027563845.1. NCBI lineage: Eukaryota > Viridiplantae > Streptophyta > Magnoliopsida > Malpighiales > Erythroxylaceae > Erythroxylum > Erythroxylum subrotundum. The sequence goes on from JAOQMQ010000196.1 coordinate 32,899,489, forward strand.
GTTTCAAGGAATAAGAGACTGGTTTTTCAAGTGTGAAATTTTCTATCTCTAAGAATGATTCTTAGACACCTGAGAGCTGTAAAAGTAAGTTCTAGGAATCTACTGGTGTGATTTCGATAGTTTTTTTTTAAATCCTATGTGTCGTTCCTAATTCTTGACACAATCCTAAGAGTAATTCCTCTTTTTTATTTTGCAAGTTCCAGTCTTAACATCGTAGATTCCAGCGCAATAACAATTTCCAGTAGTCATAGTTCTACATTTTATTTCATCAAATTGTTGTTATGTCCTCTGCCCATCCTACACCAGTTGCAGTTTGAGGCCAGTTGTGTTTCAGCTAAATCTGTATGATATGAAAGGACAGGAGACTGTGCAAGATGGTACCTACTAGACTTCTACCATGAACCATGATCCACCCTTGAAAAATGTTCAATACATATTTTCTTAATATATTAAATTAGCAAATGCATAACACAACACATATTACAATAAGTATATACTGTAATATCTTACATAGATCAAGCGTAACAATCACCTGATTAAGTGTCTCCTGCACTGCAACGATTTGAGGAAGCACAGGTTCTACAGAGCTTAGACTTGAAGTCCCACCCACTTCATTGTAAGAATCTGTTGAATTAAAAGTGCTAGGAGACGGTGAAGACGGACCTGATGCTTGAGCATTTTTACCTTTCTGTTTTTTCCCTTTTGTACTTGGAGTTGTCGGTTGCGGAGTACTTGCAGGCAGAGCTGTCTCAAGAACTCTTCCATTTACATCTTTAGAGGAGTGATTAACTTCCTCGTCTCCCATATCAGTACATTGAGCTATAAACTCTGCTGCTCCTATACTATTGAGTTGCTGAGGTTCGTCCACAGCATAATTTTCAGCTGATACAGCTCGGAATTCTCTGGTTATCTGCATGCCAAGATCAGATGCCTGAGAGCAAAAAAATTTTTCTTTGTTTTCGGACACAAGCTTTTTAGCTTCTCCTTGGCCAAATTCATCACTCTTAGCGGATCTTGTTTCATCAACTACTTTAACCTCCAATTCTGTATTGCCAGCATCACTATTTACAACCACTTCTTGAATATTTGTATCAACCTCACTTCTGCTACCATTAGCATCAACAACATCAGAGGATGAAATGCTCCTGAACATCTCAGGCGTCACTAAAGTTGGATGTTTAAAAGTAACTGGAGTGAGCCTCTCAGAATCATCACTTAGTGCAATTTTCTTCTCTTCATTTCTTGAATCACTAGTCATTGAAGGCACATCAGACACGTTCGCATGAATTTCATCCATTTTCCTGTCAATGGGATAATCATTTAACGGTTGACTTGAGCCTTGGTCACTGAATGGAGGTCCTGATTCAGACCTTACTGCAGCTGGAACCTCAGAATGATCCCTAGATAACATAGGTCTTAGAGGGAGAGGAGATGACAGAACACAAACTACATTGGCATCACTAATTGTCGGAGATGAAGTATGAGCTTTAGCGTCCACGTTCAAAGTGCCAGTATCCTGCAAAGTGGCAGCATCACTTGAAGTAGAGCTTATGGGAACATCAGGATATTTGCTTCCACTCAATTCCAGTGCAAATCCTTCAGTACTAGGACCATCCCGTGAAACAACAGACTCTTTCTCTGGACCCAAATTGTCCAGAGGTGGTGGCAAACATTGGCATAAGTCCAAAGTGTATTGCTGAATAGCCTGGGTTTGAACACAATAAATTTGGGCAACACACTGGCCAGGCAACACATCACTTGTCCCTGTCAGACTCAAAATTGGCATTTTGACAGTAAATTCTGATATGTAATCAAAGCGGGTTGCTGCTGGATAAGGACCATAATCTAAATGAACGGCATATATAGCATTCTTCTTTGCATTTGCCAGTAAAAGAAGACCCCCTTGAGAAAGAGATACAACTTGGTTAAAAAAAGCCTCCTCAACGTTAGGCTCTGCTGAACTCTGAAGCTCCAACGTATGGATACAATTCAGTGAATCAGCATCACTAGGCAATAGCCAACCTTCTTCATGGTCAGAGGCCCATACCTTTATTTCCCGATTTTGAGGCCCCTGCAAGAATATGACGGGCAACGATTATTAACAACAAAGAAACAATCCTAAAAAGTCACATATTAAATCAACTTGAAATGTTTACAACTCTACACTGAACAGATACAAAATATAGTTACATAAAATAAACCTTAAAAACTCCATTCCGCCAAACAAAAATCAGTTATTAACTACAGAAAATAAGGGCCACCAAAGTTACAATGCCCAGCACAACTGCAAACATAGGTCTTTAGATAAAAATATCTCAAAGATGAATTATGCATGTACCGCAGTAACAAGTATGATGTGGTCTGGCCGTTCAGCAGCTGTCAGAAAGATGGAAGAATAAACAGGAAGGCCATCATGAGGTCTCAACACTGCTAGAGGTGATGCCTTGAGGTCTTCCCATATCTTTATCTGTTACACAAAATTGAATGTACATGCATCTTTAAATTTCAAAATCAATACTGTGTGCAACCAAATATGAGTATGCATGCATATCGCACCAGTATGATGAATATTGACTTATAAGCTCTAATTTTTTATTTTGTTTCTATTCATAACACATTACTAAGGTATGAAGTGCAGTTTCTTGCTTGGTTTACATAAAGTGGATCAACAATATAACAAATGTTAACCTTTCTCATCGCATAAGTGTTCACTAGTCCTCCAAAAATACATTAGTTTATCAGAAACACTACGAATATATTTAAACTAGAAAAACAGGCATATGGTCGATGAGTCTGAGAAGAAACAAGTTTTATCCCGACCAGTTAATTAGGTAATCCCCAAATGATTGCTCCCTCCATATCTGATCTGTATAAGTGTGAAAAGCACAAAATACCGAAAAAATAATACCAAAACATTAATACTGAGAAATGAAGGTAAGCTTGCCCAACTAGAACAAGAGTGTTGGAGGAAAGATTAAAAGAAGGGAAAAGTCCTACTTTTTCTGGAAAGAAACCCTCATGAACAGAACAAGAGGCACATTTAAAAGGAATAATATAAAAATCAAGACCAATAAAATGAAAATCTAGATTTTGGAGAAGTAGGGCTTTTTACCACTTTAGCGACCTATTAGCTAAGAAGTGACTTCCAGAATATTAATAAGAACTCCAAGGCTAGCTTCTGAACTCCAAGGCTTCGTCATCATGGTCATTTTTCATTTCAATTTTCTGCTATATAAGATTTTTATGATGCCAATGGAAGCTAATCGGCTCTACTTTTCCATATTTCACTCGGAGTTTAACCCATGCCCACAGGAAATGTAATTTGCATTTTAAAGTTTACATTGCAGATCGTAAGTGTGTTTATTAAAGGCTTATGTTAGGAGCGTATATACAGGCATACAAAGAAATCAAAAGCATGGGTCAAAGATTTGAGGTCAAAATACTAACCATGCCATCCATAGATGCAGAGACCAACCGGGTAGTCATCCACTGGCACATTGACAAATCAGTAACTTCCCCATCATGTTTACCAACAAGTTGAATCCCATCAATCAGCTTGTCAACATGACACTGTAGAGGTGCCTCTGGAGAGTAGTCATCTCCCTTTCCAACTTTGTTGGTATCAATTCTCAAAACACGTTTTCCAACTCCAACCACCAAGATTTCCTAAAACAAAGGCGTTGAAGGGGCATAACATAGATGGGAAGCAAAGTAAGAGGCAAGAGTAATGAGTCAAATATTGTACGGGAATAGTAATAGTTAATCGGGAACAAGTCAAAATCCATTAAAAAAAAAGGGAGAAGTTAAAAATTTGTCATACTTGCTTGTAACAATGCCAACAAACTCGAGGATTTTTAATATCAGATTCTCCAATAATTTGAATGGCAATAACAGTGTTTCCAGTAATTTGTGGTTTATCCTCTTCATCAGAACCCTCAGAAATCTTCCAAACATTAATGCGCCCATCTACTCCGGCACTGAAAAAAAAGAAGCAGATAAAAATGTAACCCTACACCAAGACAAATTTAGAAGAGGAAATGGTAGAATTCAGAGAAGAAGCTACCTGGCCAGAAGATGAACATCCTCGGCAAAGAAAGTCATGTCTGTAACCCTCTGAGAGAGGAAGGCATCACATAGGTTAGCATAAGAGTAGAACAAAAAATGTAACGAATTAAATACATTTCAATTTATCCATCCTTTTGAAGAACAACCATTGAACCAATCTTCTTCTTCTTCTTCTTCTTTCTTTTTGAAATAGTAAATGCTGAGATGCATACATACATAAATGCACAAGCACATCAAATAGAGCAAAACCAAGTCATGCCAATGACATTCGTATAATGCACCTATAAAGTAACAGAAGAAGTGAAAAAGACAAGAGGAAGAAAACTTCGAAATGAGAAAAGAATAGATAAATTAAGCGAACCTGAGAGTGGGTGCGAAACAAGGAGCGGAGAGCAGTATTAATATTGAGAATTCGAATGTTTCCTTGCTTGAGTCCATAAGAGATATAAGACTTATTAACAGCAATTTGGCGACCCAAACAAAGTTGTGGATCTGTTGTATACTTTGTGATGGGAGTGACCTCAAGCTGAGGCTGAACCTCTCCTTGTAACCTCATGTCCACGTCATACACCACCGAAGGTGCCGCCTTATCGATCCGGCGACCACGCGGCATCTTGCTGCTGGGCATCCGAGCAACACCTGGACCCGGAGGAGGAGGAGGGGAAGGAGAGGGACTATTGGGCGAAGGGCGGAGGAGGGCCATGATTTCAGCGCCGCGTTCGTTAGAAGGATTTGGGTTTGGGTTTGGGTTTGGGTTTGGGTTTGGGTTTTGGGGTTGGAGAGGTGGGGTAGGGAAAGAGAGTGAGCGCTGGGCATGGTGGTGTGTAGTAGTATCAGTAGTAGGAGAAGGTGATTGAGGAGGGTAAGAGGGAAGATTATGGAGGTGATGGTGGTAGAATTGATGCTGTTGTTGAGGAGGAGGAGGGTATTGGAAGAAACCAGCACCTGGGTATTGGTGATTAGGGCCGGTTGGTGGAGGATAGGAAGAGGTTGGAAGTAACGTAATCGGAAGATTGGGACCTTGGCTAAGTGGGGATGGTGGGTTGGTGGTGGTGGCGGTGGAGGTGGAGGCGGTGGTGGACATGAACAACTTGTTCATGTCAAATTGGGTAGGGGAAGCCATGACCTACAAGATTTGGGGGGAGAAGGGGGAGGGAGGGCTTTCAGATTCAGATCTAATCCTCGAAATGAAATGAAATGAATAAGCACCGAGAATGAATAAATAATAATAATAATAGGAGTGAGCGAGTAGTAGCAAAGAGAGTGGAGAATAGATTGCGTTTTGAGAGAGAAAGAGAGAGGTGTTCAGTGTTTGGACGCTGGAATGAAATAACTGTAATTGGGAACGAAAGCGAAAACCCAAGTCAGTAACACTTTAAGAAGAGGCAAGGACCATGGAAAGACCATGACCAGTCCTAAAAATACACATAAATTGCAATTATGTATATAAATAAAAATAGCTTCCCCCGCCCTAACCCTCCGAATATTCCACGTTCTCATTCTTTTTTTTTTTTGAGAATTGCTTATCGATTGAACATATTATTATGTTAACTTATGGGTTGACTTTTATTTGCAAATCTAGAGTTAAAATTTTTAATATAGTTCTATTTATAATAAATTTTAAAAATAATTTAATTAAATTTTAATTTTAATTTTAATTTTAATCAATAAATACAAACCTAATAAGAATAAATATTTAGAATTAGTCTTTATTTATAAAAAATCTTATATTTAATTATAAAATATCTAAACTTTAAAATTACAAAAGAACGAAACATTGAAACCCACAATAAGCAAGATCATATTTAACCCATAAAAAATCAAACCATGTTTTGAACAACAAAAACTTGGACTCGAGCTTACGAAGAAGCACAAATCAAAGTTAAAAAAGGATATGAAGGCTACACTCCTAAAATAGATGAGAAGGAAAGTGATAATCGAGTATTGAATGCCACAAGATTGAATTAATTTTAATAAGTTTAGAAATTCAATGAAGAACACAAGATAAGTTTTTTCTCAATTTTCATAAAATACCAAGTTTGATTTTTTAGTATAATAACATGCCTATTTATAGGCTTCATTTTAATTCATAAGGAAAAGGGAAACAATTAAGTTTTTTGCATATTCAAAAATACCTAAAAATTCAAATATTACCTAGAAATTAAATAATACCTAGAAACTCTGTTAAGTCCAAAAATTCAATCAAGTTTTTCTTGGAAACTCAAATAAGAATGCCTAAAAACTTTAGTATGTCTAGGAAACATTTATGACTCGTTGACTTTAAAAGATGTCTATTTAGCACTTAAGCATGAGAATTATATAATGAAAGCATTTTCCATCTTCCATGTTTGTTTTCTAGCCTAAAATAACTTGTTTGGTCCAAATTTCTATAATTATCCCATTTATTGCTTCCTTGATCTTGTTAGCCCTTGATTTTGTAATAGACCATCTAGAATGTGCAAATGGTCAATAGCAACTTTGTGTGCATTATCTCATTGGTTCACATCATTCCCCCTCTCCTTAAAAGAATTTGTTCTCGCATCTTCCCTGTATCAAAAGGAGAAAGATCAAAAACATTGAATATAGTGCTAACATTATACTCATCTGGAAGGTCCAATTAGGCATTGTCATTGATTCGTGCAATAACTTGCAATGAACCATCGCCTCGAGGATGCAACTAGGATCACCTTTGTGTGGGAGATTGGTTTTTTTATATATACACATAATTTTTTAGCGTCCTTCATTAGCTTGAGTAGTCTACATACTGTTCATTTCATTTTCTAAATTGTCTCACCTTTTCATACATCTTTTTCAACATTTTAACCTTCTTTTTACTATCCAAATCAGCTATCTCATCAATTGGAAAAGGTGAAAAATCCAAAGGAGTTAATGGATTAAATTCATACATAATCTCAAAAGGTGAAAAGCTAGTAATAGAATGCACATTTCGATTATAAGAAAAATTAGCATGTAAAAAACACTCATCCTAATTCTTCAAGGTCTTTTGAATAATAGAACACAATAGAGTAAACAAGATTTGACTTACTATTTTAGTTTTGCCATCTATTTGTAGATGGCAAGAAGTTGAAGAGAGAATTTGGTTCTCTACTTAACCCACAATGTCTCTTAAAAGAAACTAAATAATTTTGCATCACTATTAGAAACTATGCTTCTCAGTATGCCATGCAAACGAACTGCTTCCTCGAAGAACAAATTAGCAATGTTGTTGGCATCATAGGTTTTGTAGCAATCAACGAAATGTGACATCTTTGAAAACTTGTCAACAACCACAAACATTAAATCCTTACACCTTTTTGGCTTAGACAACTCCGAAACGAAGTCCATAAAAATATCAACCGAAGATTCACTAGGTACAGTAAAGGAGTATAGAAACCATAGGGTAAGACCTTAAACTTGGCTTGTCTAGAAGTGATGCACCTTTCACAAATTCTCTCAACATCACGCTTTATGTATAACTAAAAGAAATGTTCATTTAAAACAAATAAAGTTTTTCCCACACCAAAATGACCTATTAAGACACCACTATAAGCTTCTCTGATAAACAAATCCCTCAAAGAACACATAGGCACACATAATCTATTCTCTTGAAACAAGTACCCCTTATGCCTATAGAACTTTCCAAAAGCAACCTTCTTACAAACACCATAAACATTAGCAAAATCGAAATCACTAAAATATAAGTCTTTAATGTGCTCAAATCCTAGCAAATTTGTATTTAAAGTAGAGATAAGTGCATACATGAAAGTTAATGCATCAACCACCATATTCTCCTTAACTTACTTATACTTGATCACATAAGGGAATGTCTCAATGAACTCTATCCATTTTGCATGCGTTTATGCAACTTCCATTATCTCTTCAAATGTTTAAAGTACTCATCATTGGTACTACTCCACTCAACTTCTCACTGAGAAATGCAATTGAACACTGCTCCTGCATAAAAAAAACTCCAATGCCAATACTTAAAGCATCACACTTAATCTCAAAAGTTTTAGCAAAGTCAGGCAAAGTAAACAATGGTGTAGAAACCTGTCATTAATTAAATTGAATGCCCTGTTTTGCTCATCACCCCATTTGAAATTGACATTCTTTTTTGAAAAATTCATTTAATGGTGTGACTTAAGGATGACAATAGGTCGGGTCGAGCCAGTCCCAAATTTTATTTTTTTAGAAAAGCAAAATGATGTCTTTTTATGGCAAACACAATGTCCTTTTGTGTTACCAGGCTCGGACAATTCGCAAAATAATGTCATTTTGTGTTACAGGGCTTGGGCAATCTGAACCCTAGCCTGGCTCAAGGCTTGGTAGTCTAGGCTTATGGTACTAAACTACTTAACAAACATCCTATAAAAGCTAGTCAAACTATGAAAATTACGCACATCAGTGATAAACCTAGGTGTTGGCCAATCACAAATTTCCCTAACCTTTTCCTCATCAACCAAAATTCCCTTAGCACTAACAATATAACCTAGAAATATAATAGGATTCGTGCAAAAGGAACACTTCTTAAGGTTAGCATACAACTTTTAATCACGTAAAACACTTCTCAAACGATCAATATGTTCATATAAGCTTTTTCTATAAATCAAAATATCATAAAAATAAATAACCACAAATCTACTAATGAAAACACGCAAAACATGTTCATTTATCTCATGAAAGTGCGTGGAGCATTAGTTAATCCAAATGATATAACTAACCACATATATAAACTATATTTTATTTTAAAGGTTAGTTTTCACTCATCTCCCTCACATATTCTAATTTGATGATATCTAATTTTCAAATCAATTTTAAAGAATACACAAGAAATATAAAAATTCATCAAGCATATCATGTAATCTAATAATAAAATGTCTATACTTTACAGTGATTTTATTGATGGTTCGAAAATCAATATACATCCTCTATATCTCGTCCTTTTTAGGCACAAGTAACGCCGAAACTGTGTACAGACTCATGTTTTCTCTCACGCGTCCCTTTTCCATGAGTTCCTTTACTTGCCTTTAAAGTTCTTATATTTTCTCAAGATTACTTTTGTAGGCTGGTCGGTTCAAAATTGAAGCACAATGGATAAAATCAATTGATGTTTTATTGCCCGAATTGGTGTGAAAACACTTGGAACTTCTTTAGGAATCATGTCTCTTAAGTCTTTCAAAAAAAAAAAAACAACAATTAGTGATGAAGAGTTAATGTCATTAGTGTTAATTAAGGCCTCTTTGTACAAAAGTATAAGCCTATACTATTTAGAATAAAAAGCTCTCTTGATATCACTTTCTTTTATACAGAAATTCTCATGTTTCCTCTCGTTTTCTTTTGCATTCTCTTGTTATTTTCTTTTTATGTTTTACCTTGTTTTATCTTTTCCCTCTTTTGCAATTATTTTTTTCTACTACTCTTGCCCTCACTCACTCTTTTCTTTTAACTCTCATTTTTAAGTCTTAACTGATCCTCATAGACTTGTTGAGGTGTTAATGGTACAAGAGTGATTGTTTTCTATATATTATTACAAAGGAATATCAATTTTTGAATCCAACATGCATCACGCACATATCGAATTTCCATAGCCAGCCTAAAATAATGTAACCAGCGTGTATAGCACCACATTGCAGAAGACCTCATTGTAATATCTTGCAATGGAGAATGAAACCAAAACCTACTTATCTACCTTCACTTCTCCACAATCATTCAACAATTGAAGTGTATATGGTTTGGGATGCTTTAAAGTAGGCAAATTTAGTTTCAAGACCATCATCTCACTAGCTATATTAATGCAACTTCCTCCATTTATAATCATACTATATGCCTTGTCTCGGATATGACAACAAGTATGAAAGATGTTTTCACGTTACACATCATCCTCTTCCTTCACTTGCACATTTAGTGCATACCTTATGACTAAGTCTTCTTCCTTCACTAGATATTATTTTATGTCACTCTCAACATCATTTGGTTGCAATTCATCATAATATTCAGTCTTAAACTCAATGCCTCCATTTTCCCTCAAAATCATTGTGGGTCGATCAAGACATTGAGAAGCAATATGTCCCCTGTCCAAACACTTAATATCTTTTTATAAAGTTTAGGAATCAGAATAATCTTTGTCCCTGCTGAAACTCACATCCTTGCTCTTGGAATGCTTAAATTTAAGCTTGTTGTCACCGTTGGAATTGTAGTTTACTTTCTCCTCCTTTTTAATCTAATTTAATTTCCACGAGGAAATGGAACTCACATTCTTCTTAACTCATATGGAACCCTTTCTTTTGAGTTACTACATTAATTTTATGGCCATATAAACCATGCCCTCAAGCTCTATTACTACAACTCAACCATATTAGCTATACTTCGGTTTAGCCTATGTGTCATGGTTGCCTCCCTATCCTCTTCTACATTCGCTCTAATCGCGGCAATCTTCATCTCTTTATAGTAATCTTCAATATTTTTGTTGCCTTGAGTGAGACCTTTCATTTTTCGATACAACTCTTTATAATAGTGATTTAGAAATAACCTCTTTCTTATGATAGCCTTCATTTCTGCCTATGTACTAATGTCTCTCTCAGTTTGTTATTCTAGCCAAAACAATATGATCCTACTAAATAATTTCATAATCGATGAATTTAACATCTGTAAGCTTAAACTTCTTCTCCTTGAAATAACTACGACAATAAAAAACCAACTCCACCTTCTTCCTTTACTCCATTAAGCTTATAAGTCATAAGCATCACACCTCCCTGCAAACCTCCTACAGCCTTTTATTATTGTTGAATTTAGCTAATTAGTCATTATCGTCAAGGTCAACATCAATTCAGTTGTCATTATAGGACTCATTATAACCATGCCTTTCTGCCTTCTAGCATTAGGGACATCAAGAACTTGCACTCTCTACAAATTTGCAATTTTGGCTTCTTGTTTATCCATTATATCCCTTATCTCACTAAACATATCAATAATATGCTCAAATTATTGTTAGCATTGTTTTGAGTATGAATGATTCAATTTTGTTCTTCTTCCCCAAATACACATTTATCTTTGAAAGTCATATTTATGAACTTGTAAGAAAATCCTAAAATACCTCATCAACACTCCCTCACGTACTTTCCCTCAAATTAATCACTTAGCCCTTGTTTTTGAACTCTTGAATGACTTTTGTTGTAATAAGCTCACCTTCCTACCTTTGCCACTCAAACTATCGAGAAAATTAATCTCAAGTGAACCAACTCATAATTATGAAGCAAACAAGCAAATTTTAGGATGAGTGTGGCACAAGGATAAAAAATGAAAATGGAGCAAAACAAATGTTTAAACTTGACAAGATAGTGACTTATCCTGCTTAAGGAACAAAATATACATTTTGGATTGCACAAAAATTTGACCACCTTATATTCAAATGTTCTGGTATTATCGAAATTAAATAAATTATGATTTGCACTTGTTTTCTTTTTTTTCTTTGCTTTCTTTTCTTCTTCTTTTTTTACTACAAATCAAAACTTTAACTATAAAATAAATAGATAATACTATAATAGCTTTCAAAATTCAAACAAACCTTTCTAGCAACAAAAAGAATAAAGAGTATAAATAGACACTCAGAACAAATTCTAGGTCTGTAAAATGCAAATAGACTTAAAACTTGAGAAAACAAAGAATTTCAAACAAGAAAAGAACATAAACTGAATATGACTAGAAAATGAAGAAAACACTCCTATAGAAAATGCAAAGTCATAAATGAACATACATATTTTTATAAATGAAAAGGATTTAGAGGCTAAAGCTTTGAGATAAATTGTTGTGAACCCCAAATGGACAAAGCCTTGAAACCCACAATAAGGAAGAACATATTTTACCGAAGAAAGCCAAACCAGGTTGTGAATAATGAAAACTCAGACTGAAGCTTATGTAGAAGCACGAACCTAAGTTAACAAAAGAAGATATAGACACCACACTCTAAAAATAGATGAGAAAGGGAGTGATAAGTGAAGAAGTTCTCTCTCAATTTTCATAAAATGTCAAGTATGATTTTTAAGTATAGTACCATGCCTATTTATAGGCTCCCTTGCAATTCCTAGGAAAAGTGGGAACAATTAAGTCTTTTGCATGCCCAATAATACTTAAAAACTCAATCAATACTTAGAAACTCAAATAACTCTAGACACTCAAATAACTCTAGACACTCAAATAAGTTTTACCTAGAAATTCAGATAAGACTGTCTAGAAACTCCAATTTGCTAACAAAATTGTACAAGGCGTCCAAGGTTCATTGCTCAAGATATTTATGACCTATTTGATTTAAAAGAGGTATATTAAGTACTTGAGGCATATTAATGACATGTTGGCAACATTTTCCATCTTCCATATTTGTTTTCTGACCTAAAATAACTTGTTTGGCCCAAATCTCTTGAATCAACCCATTTAGTGCTTCCTTGATCTTCTTAGCCTTTAATATTTTAATTGGACCATTTGCAACGTGTAGCGGGTCTTTGGCAACTTTTTGTGCATCATCTCCTTAGTTCTCATCATAAATTCAACTTAAATAATATTTTTCTATCTTTAATTATTATTTGAATATGACATATTATGTAACTAAATATATTAACAAAAAATATAGATAATTATCCTAAATTATATTTACAGTAAGATAAATTAAAAGTCCTAAATTTATTGTTAATTATTTAATTAAATATTTTATATTTATATATTGATTGACGTTTAGCATCATATCGTAATATCACACACATTAAAAATCTTAAAATGGCACTAATCAACTTTTTTGTATATGATTTTTCATACAATTTAATTATTTTATCATACAATATCTCGATAAGATATAAAGTATAAATTTAGTATTCACTTTATTTGAGTCAAATCATATTAGTTCTTTACTATTAGTAATTACTTATTTTAATGATATTTGAAAACTAATTTTAAGTGTCATTTCACATTAGTTAAGAAATTTTTAAATCAATATTATTAAAGAATAATAAAATGTTCTCTTTAATTATATTAAGGCGATGAATTATAGACCACTCAACTATCTCCATGTATTTCTTGTCTAATAACTATCCTTTAAACTATCATAGTTACGTAGTATTAGAAAATGTCAATTCCTATACTAGATACTTAAAAAAAAATTAATTTGAGCGACTACTTTTACAATCATCACAATAATTATTTCTATAAATACACAAGCAATGTTTTGTATGAAATTCTCGTTTCAGGTTAGTTCAGCAAATTTGTTATTTTACAAATACTTACAAGTTTATTTAAATATATTTATATTTTAGCCTATAAGATAAACTAGTTAAAAGAAACATAATTTGTGTTAAATTTCCAACTTTAATAAAGCAATAATTATAAATGATTCATAACGAACATATAAATGTATTATGAATCTCTCAATTACGATCATATTATATTTTTACTTCTAAAGTAAAATCTTCCAATAGAGTTTATCTTACGAGTAAGACAATTAAGCAAACATATATTATATAAATAATATCTTTAAATAAATATGTTATAAATATATAACATAATAATTGACCGAATGACACTAATTTTTTGTTGTTGTTTAACCTTTACTTATAAAATCTTGTTAATTAGAAATAAGCATCTTATGAATTGAAAATATTTAATTTTCTATTAAACATATATCAAATTATTTTAATAAAAATTATCAAATGATTGATTATCTTTGGAATTATATATAAGTGTTATGACCTAATTTTAACAGTAACTTATATCAAAATAATTAAATAATAATAATAAAAATAATTTGAAGATTTTAATAGTATAAAATATTTTTTAATTTAGATAAAAAAATATTTTTAATAAATGAGTAAAATTACAAAGAAGACTTATGTTTTATCTTAAAATGTTAAACAATACGAGGCAAATATTTGGGCTTTCAAAGCCAGCCATGTTTCTAAAAGCCGGCCCAATGATTCAGAGGGAGTAGACAAGGTATTGGCCCCAAAGAAATTACAACTTTTGGAGTAAACGCTTTCCCAATTTCTGCAATCAGAGGAAGCCACATCAGACCAATTTCAAAACGACTTTGAAAAAGGAGTAACCCTTTTTCATCCTTCGTCTAAATATAAACAAAAAGTTGGTGTCGTCCCTGAAAAAGAGGAACAATTTCTATTTCTTCAAAATATCTTGATAGCTCCGAAGTCCCAGTCTTTTCACTCGTTTTACAGTTAGAGAGTTTGCTTTCCTTTTAAGCCAACATCCTTATCTCTATCTACCTCTGTAACAACGAGTCCACCGAACCCATTAACATTTCTTCCACGTTTCTCAGATCAAATCCGCGTTCCTCTGCTTCCAATTCGAAATCTCACCCGTCACACAAACGCAAGATCCAAGAGCTGAAGAAGCTTAACAAAACAAGAAGATGTGCTGCGGATGTAGGATTTGTATGCTGTGCGTATGCCTCATAGCTGTGGTGATATTGATCGGATTGTTGTTCGGGTTTGGGGTGTTCAATCATGGGTTTCACAAATTGAAGGACACCATTCATGTAAGTGACCATCCATCTTCATACTTCTACAAGATCAATGCCAATGGGTGATCGTTCTCCTCTGCCGATGGAGCTCCTCCTCCCCAATTTTAATTTACTTCCGCAGCTCTTTGTTCCAAGTTCGTTTATTCTTGTGTTGCATTGTTTGGGTTTGTAGTTGATGGTGATGCTATGATTCTTGTTATTGGGATTTCACATATTGATTCTGTGTTCTATACGTATTCCGCTTTGACGAGCGTGTGATTCATTCGTTTCTCTCCAAACAAAGTTTAGGCTTAGAGTAAGGAAATTGCTCCCATCGCCCCAACTCAAATCATCATACCAACTTTTTTTATTTCTTGATAAAGCATTGGCATGCATCCCATGTTTGACCTTATTCTTAATATAAATTGTACCAGAAAATAAAGCTATGGTTCATATGAATTTCCACTGATTAACTCTTCGTTGACAATATTTTTATCAAATAATTATCTATTTTTGAAATCTTTTTATTTTAAATTTTGATTTAATTATAAAATAAATTGAATGATATTAGTTATATTTTTTATATCTTTAAAGCCTATAAAAAACGAGATAATTTTTATATGTTCTAGTTGTACTAAGATAACAACTTGCCAACAAGCCTTTGGTAAGTTGTGAGAGAAATAGTGACCAATGTCTTTGATCTTAAACTATCTATGAAGAAAATTCTTCAACTAATTTATAGCATCTATACTAATGAGCAAAATTGTGAGAGAAATAGTGGTGGTAGTCCTCAAGAACAAAGAGCAATTAGACTTAGATCTAACATGTCCCCTACTAATTAAGGTTATAGTCAACTTCTCATTCCACTAAAGACTGGTCTGGTTAAGTCCATAGAGACTTTTGATTAACTTACAAACTAAATTAGGAACATAAGTATCAAAACTAGATGGTAGCTTCATATACACTTTCTCATATAAGTCTCGTTATAGAAAAGCATTGTTTATATCCAACTAGTGAAGAAAACCAATTTTTAGTAGTAGATACAATAAGTAAAGTATGCAAGATATCTGTCTTAGCAATTGGGGATAATGTACCAAAATAATCAACTTCTGATTGTTATATAAAGCCTCTGGTTATCAGCCTCGCCTTATATCTTTCAATAGCGCCATCAGAATCATGCTTCATTTAAAAAACCCATTGGTAACCAATAGGGACATTCGAAGGAGGCAATGTAACAATGCTCCAATTATTATTAGCTTCCAATGCTTGTATTTATGTTTGCATTGCTTGTCTCCAGCATTCAAATTTGATAGCCTTAAAATAAGAGTTTGGTCTAATAACTACAAACACAATATGAATAAATTCCTAATATGTAGAGAAAAGTCCAATAAAACTAACAATAAGATTATGTCAACTATCTAAATAGCTTTAGTAGGAGAAACAAAATCCTTAAAAGAACACGTAACTATAGCTTCCTTTGCCTCGCAAGAAAACTTGGTAGTTGTAAAAGAACATTATTACTTATAATAACATAACCTCTCACTGCACCGATTATAATGTCAATAGAATCATTAGAATCCATTTCTAAATGAAAAACAACATTTACACTACCTTTGCCATATGCTTTATAACCAGGTCAATAGCCATGTTTTTCGCAACATTTGTCCACTGTATGACCAGTAAGACTAGGATAAGAACATGCATTTGTTACTAAAACGTCTCTATCTTTGATAGGCCATATTACAGTTACTTACATTACATAACTCTCTAAAAGCATTAAAAAGAATCTTTTAAAGAAATAACCTTTCCCATAGTGGCATAGAGAATAATAGATTCAATAACAGTTTGATTATCGATTGCTAACTGCCTTTCATATTGCAAGGCTTTAGCAAAAACTTTATTTAAAGAAGGCAAATGATCAATCAACCAAATTTATGATTTTATCATAGGAAAATTATCATTTAATTAATTTTAATTCTAAAAACAACTTTTTAAAAATTAATTTCAAGAACCAATCTAATTATTAATTTTAAAATTAATTTTTATTTGGTATCAATTTTAATTTATTCAAATTTAGAATACATTATTCTATACTTGAAAAATAATTTTATTAGGATTATATATTCCTAAACAAGCCTTACTCTTAGTTTAGGTTACATTGACCTTATAATCAAATAAGACAGATACTAATCTAGAGTCCAAACTCCCTCAAATCTTATGTCAAACACTTCATTCTAACCTTAGGGTAATTTTGTCCATGTGTTCAAACAATCTCTTTTTACCTCAAAGGACAAACCTAATTTGTCTGGACCCTAGCTGCCACTCTCATACCATCAACACTTTACCAGCTGTTGCCACTGCTTGACCAATCACGCCGAAGACTAGTCGTGGAGCCACATCCTTCCAATGCTATCAACTATGGAAGCCTCACACAGTTGCTTAGCCCCATCATCTCCTTGTGTCTGCCATCATTGCTCCAAGTGTTACAGCTTTTACTTATGCCTACATCAACCTTTTTCATCGGGCACCTCGACAACTACTTCTTCTCTAATGTCACCTATCCTCGCTGCCAGTCACTTGCACCTGCCGCACCCCATCTCTGCAACTTTCAGTTGCCATACAACTCTCTAATACCACTAGCTTATTCAGTCGTAGTTGCTCCTTGCCTGATTTCTCGGATCAATACTGTTCGAAAACAATGGAACATTCTCCGTAATTATTTTATGGTGATGAATCATATATTGATTACTCAACTATCTTCATATAGTTCATGTTATATCCAGTGAATACCTACTGAGCTACCTTTGACTAGAATAAGTCACATGTAACATCCCGGTTCTTTCGGGAAGGGTAAAATAGGAAATATAAGTGAACAGTGAGAGCTTAGTAATGCAATTCCATGTGCATGCATTATGTGATATAT
>JAOQMQ010000196.1:32917071-32930640 GCA_027563845.1 Erythroxylum subrotundum
CTGCATTCTGTATTTTATTGTTTGATTAAATTGTATTCCGCAATTTTCTGTAAACTAGTGCTTGTATTTATAATGGGTCCGATTGGCTATTGAAATTCTAATGGTTGTAATTGATTGACTGAAAATGTTGACAAATGAAAGTGGACCCAAATGGGTTATTGGTTTCTAAGCATATGTTTGTTTCAAAAAAAATAAATTTATATCGACTTTTGAATGATCGAGTGCTCTAGCATGCCACCCTCGCGGGGCACGGATTCGGATATCACCATCGATGCCGGGTTCAGGTCTTGCGGGAGTGAGATGTTACATCACAAGTGTTATCAAAACATAACAATTCCTATATGAGATCCGTTGGTGATCTCAAGTCAAATAATTACTTATACAATATTTACAATTGGAATTTTCATAGATATACAATTAATGTTTCAAATGAAATTCTCTTATGGAGTCAATTCAATGAACTTGTTCTCTAACAAGCAACTAGACGTTTGTTTAAATATCTCCATACTTTAGTCTACAAGATCAACTACTTCCTTCATAAGAAAGAAACATAACATGTGCTAGTCTTTTTTATTTTATATTAATGTCCAATATCAATAGAATAATAATAAGAAACAATTTATGGATAATACATAAATGCAATATGGACCTTATAATTATGATCTCTTCATAATTTCATTGACAATATATATTTATTCTATGAATTTTATCATGTATATCTAAATATGTATAAGATAAAGAATGTCTTTAAATAATTATGTTACTAAACTACAAGCAACCAATTGACTGTAGGGTATAAACCATCATTAACAACTAGACATAACATTGGTCACCATTACTCAGCAATTGTAGTTAGATATTCCTCCTTCCAAACCCACCATTGCAAAAAGAGCATAATCCTTTAGCTAATAATTTGAAAATTTCCTCTTTCTTCTTCTCCAAATCGCCCAACCTTATTAAACCTGATAAAAGATGAGGATTCCTTTGTGTTTGTTACTTTTCCAATTTTCTTTAGAGAAGAAAGACATAGACATAACTACAAAAATAGTAATAATTATTGACGAATACCCACTATGAGCTTTATATGTATTATGCAACCATCCCAAATCTTAAAATTTCTAACATGAATATAAAATGCATAAAGATTATTAATGAAATTATAAATTGTATATAACTATAGAAGATATGTCAAACAAGGAGACCTAATGCATGTAAAAGTTTTGGCATTCTTTTTGTCTTTAAAAATATTTTGTAGTAAATATTGATAGTTATTAATAATTTCTTAGTTGATTTTTGTGGTTAAAATAAAAATATTTACTTTTTAGGGCTTGGTTTAAATGATATGAAAAGATTTTATATGAGTTTTTACATAATAAAGTCCTTGATCTTACGCTATATAATTTCTTGAATTCTATAAATCTTATATCAACCAATAACTTAATTTGAAGTTATTGTCATTCTTGAACAACCTAATTAGAGCACGGTAAACATGGTGAAATAAAGAGATGAAGACGAGTAATTTATTCTTAATTTTTGTCATTTTAAAATTAGTTACTTATTTGAATTTTAATTTGTATTACAAACAAACTTACTTTTGGGCAAGTTAACAAAATGTTTTCTCTCTTTAATCTCTCTCTACAACCCCATACCCTAAAGATGGGAGCTCTGTCCCTTAGGTTTGTTCAACCTCATCCAACACTCTAATAACCATAGTCAACCACATCCTCCTTCTGTTTTCATTCCCCCATATCATCAATCCAAAATCTCCTATAATCACCTCCTCTTAAGTGCCCTCCTTCTTTCCTTTCCTCCCTTATCTCTAAGTGAACCAGATAGTGACATTTAGATCCTCCAATTTCCTTTGTATTCCCATCGTTGAATAGTTACCATATTTGGTAACAAAAAATTGAAAATATCTTCATATCTTTGATCAACTTTCCCCATAATACTGATCATTATGTAAACCCTTGAAGCTCCAGCCTTTTGTGCAGAATCACCAGTTGATTTTTCCTTATTACCCTCTCGAAACCTTGCTCTTGACCCTACCTTTAAGCCAGTTGAGAAGGGCTCTTTTTCCTTCTTTGAAGTTAAGAAAAGTTGGAATCAGGTGATTACTATGGATGAAGATTAAACATTCCATATCTACCCTCTCAAAGAAGAAAAGGGTAGACTCATTATCTCTCCTGGATTGGAAGTTCTCCAAGAGGGAGCAAGAACCTAGGAAGCTTCATTAGTGGGCTTCTTCTTGGAGAGGAGACCTTTATTTCTAGTGTTGCAAAAATGGGTAAACAACGTATGGAAGAACAAAGGCCTAGTGGAAGTCTTAGTAGCTGATAAAAATTTAGCTTTATTTACCTTTCCCTCTAAGGCTCATATACTCAAAGTCCTGAAGGAAGGCCCCCAACATGTGATAAATCTACCATTGTTTCTTCAAAGTAAGAAACTTGGCTTTCATGCTGAAACAGAAAAATACAAGTTAGTTCCTTTATGGATTAACTTTTAAAATGCCCCCTTGGAATATTGGACTACCAAAGGATTGATAGAAAGCTACTTGGAGCAACCTTTATATATGGATGAAAACATAGCAAAAAGAAATAAACTAGGTCATACTTGTCTATGTGTTAATATAGATATCTCTAAGAATTTACCATATTAAATTCGTGTTATGAGAATAAGCTTAAATGGGATAGTATATGAAGACAATGTAACAGTGGACTACCATTGGAAGCCTTCACTAAAATTATAGGGTAAAATGTGGAAGCCAACTGGAAAATTATTTGAGAAAGGGGATTATATGGAACCGATGAGACTAAAGCAGGAGGATAAAGAATAAAATGAAGAGATGAACCAAAGCCAAGAGGTAACTGTAGAGGTTCTAGCTCAATTTGCTTCAAATAAGCGACGTTAGCCTAAGGAGAAATTAGAAACAACCATCACTAGTGAAGATCCAATAGAGGATAAGATGATCCTTTGATATGGAGAACAATTAGATACTAAATAGATGGAAAGGGAGGCAAGTTCCTCCCCTTCAGCCTCAAGTCATGTTGGGGAAAGGAACTCAGGGAACAATTCACCAATGTCAAAAGGATAAAAGCAAATAGGAGCAGAGGTAAGGGCTCCAAAGGCATTTCATTATATCCATTATAATTTGGAATGTTAGGGTTCTTAATTGCCCTAAAAAACTTTTGGCTCTAAAAGATTTTATAACTAAGGAAAACCCTTGGATTTTTACACTACTGGAAACAAAAATAAAATATGAGAATCTTAAGTTTCTAAATAAACTAGGACATAAGTGGAATTTAATCTTAAAGTACCAAGCTCAAGCATATGGTAGAATTATAGTTGGATTTGATCTAAATAATATTGATGTTGAGGTATTGGAAATAGAGATGCAGGTTATGTTGGCCCCCGAATTTTTATTTATTTATTAAGCATGATTTAAATAAATTTTAAGGTCTTGATAGATTAATTATTATATTTTGAGGAGTCAATTAGCATGTTAATGTGAGTAAGATTATATGACATGAATTAATTGAATTAAGGTAGTAAGATGGTATCAAGGGCAAAATTGGCAAGTCACTTAAGCTTAAAAGACATAAGGCTTTAGTGAAGGGGTAAAGTGGACATTTTAGGCTCATTAAGGGTATAAAAGGGAAGAAGAATTTTGTGTCTTGCATTTGAAGAAGGCAAAAACATGAATGAGAAAAGAGAGAAGAGAGAAGCACGAAAAAGAAGAGAAGGAGAGAAAAAGAAGGAAAATCAATTAGGGTTCCATCTTTCTTAGTTTTAAGGGAGATTTTGAGAGTGTTCAAGAAGGAAAAAAGGAAGAGGAGGATTAGAGCTTCCATTAGAGCCAAGAAACTCTTCATTTGGTGAAGAATCAAGGTAAGAGCATTTTTGATTGACTGGATTTTTGGAAAGATTTTGGTTCATAGAGCTTAGGAAATACATGAGTTTAAGCTTTCTAGGATCAATTTTAGTGAATATGTCTTATGGGTTATCCAATTTGAATTCCTATTGAATGGAAGTTTTGTCTTTGATAAATGGAATCAAGGAAAGGCAAGGGGAGAGGCATTTTGAACAAGCATTAAGCAAGGAATTTCAAGGTGGGTTACATTTTTATAATTGAGTTAATAAGCCATTAATGTTTCTTTCAAATAAATGGAATTAAATGATTTTTCAACTACCTTATAAATGTGCATTTATTGTTCTTTAAATGCTTGAGAATGTGCCACATGCTTTTGTATGTGAATTTTGTGAATAATTTTGAGCCGATATGGGAATGATTTCTAATTGCTTCATAATTGTTGTATTTGTTGCTTTTGAATGATTTGAGAAATGACTATTATGTTTGCTATAGGAATTTGGTTGATGAATTGTGAAATGATGATGGAAATGCATATGAAATATTTCATGTTCATGAAAAGCAAGTTTTCGAAATTTGTCATTTGGGCAATCGATTTTCAAGTCATGAATTACATGTTATGTGGGTTTGTGGTGGTCTGTTCTATCTGCCAAGTGCACTTTGACGAAAGACTTTTCTTGCCTGCCCGCTAGTGGCATGGAGCTCCTTCACGGACTCCTCTAAGTTCACGGCTACGCAAAACTAGTTTGTGGGATTAAGATAGTACGTTCTGTTTACGACTACACAAGACCCTTATGAGGAATGTGCTAATACATTCTGTTACGGACTGCCTAAACCATTCTGATGTGTTTATGTGATTATAATGTATTGGCAAGTTTGATGGATACATGACTTATGTGAGATGTGAATTGGTTAGATAAGTTGAGAATTTGAGAAATATATGTTTTATGGATTTTTATGAGAATTTGCTATAATCATGAATGTTTCAATAGTTTTTGCTTGTTACCGATTATAAAACTATTACCCACGAGCTTTTAAGTTCACCCCCATTTTCTTCCCATCTCCAGGTGATTAGGCAAGAGATCGATTGAAAGAGAGACAAGACATCACTCTAATTATGCATAATTTGTATTTGAAGTTAATTCATGTAACACAAGGCTTTAGTCGCATTTCGAGAACTATTAGCTGATGTATCTTTTGTGTTTTTGGATTTTGATATTGATGATGGAATGTGGCTTGGAATGCCATTAAAGCTTTGTAAAACTCTTATCTTTTGTTGTTAATGAAATATGAATTAGGTATGAATGATGTGAGATGAAATTAGATATACTTGAAGAAGTTATCCACTTAAGTTGATAAACTTTGAACATGAATGGTTATTACTCATAAGTGAGATGTTACGGAAAATAAAAATAGGAATTATGAATAATGAGATGTAGTTGAATGTGATGAGTCAAATGAGTAGAGATTAGAGAGTTTAATGACATAAAAATTGGTAGTTGAATTGTTATGAATGATGTTGCATTAGAGGAAGTGAAGTTGAGATAATTTTCAAGTCTTTCATAAGAGTAGAAATTGTGTTTTGAGTGTCAAGGAAAAACTGGATTAATTTAGGTTGAATTAGACAAATTTTTCTTCTTGGAAGTTATAGCTTATCCTCTTATCTTTCCAAAGGTATAAAGTATGTGATTATTGGGTAACGTAGTTGAGAGTTATGACCATTACAAGTTAGGAGGTCGCAGAGGATGTATATACGGAACAACTATAGTAAATGAAGTGATATCGCACTAGAAAGAGTTCAATTTGGGAAGATTATGAGTGAAAGGGATGTTAGAATGGATGTAGGATTCATGGGAGAGGTCTTGGAGAAGGAAAATTTAGCAAAAACCCGAAGGTTACACGGTCAGGCCGTGTATTCCTGATGCAAAAAAATCGTCAGACCCATGGGTTACACAGTCTGACCGTGTATATTCACACGATCCGTGTTTTAGCCCTCCAAATGAAAAAATATCACTTCAGAGTCTTCACAAAATTTGTAGGTCTAGAAGTCCTCTTTCAAACCATCAAGAATGACCCTAATCTGATATCTATAGTGAAAGTTATGCCAATTGTCCTGAAATAGGTTCAGTGTGATTGAGGACAAAACCATGTTCGATTCTTTTGGCCATAACTTCATCATCCGGCCTCCAAATGAAGTGATTCTTAAACCAATAGATTCATAACACATTTATCTATCTTTCCATAAAAATTTGTATCCTTTGGTGTTGAATTGAAAAAGATTGATGGAAAGAAGTGAGGGATCGGTTGGAAGAGCATGACTTGGTTATGTACTTCGGTATTTTGATGATATCTTGATCTGTAGAGCTCTAAATGAGAAGTTTATTATTTCAAAATAAACTAGAGACATAGAGCTACGATTTTTCTGAAGAAGTCAATGTGTGATTTTGGTGTTTGGCTAGTGGGGCATGCCACCCTTGTGGGATGATGGCTAATGAGGTTACATTGACATAACCCTACAAGGAAACCCGCTCACGCTTTATGACTTCGGATTGTTGGACCCCTGAAAGAACCCTACAGGTTAATATGCTAACGTTTCATGATTCAGCTAGAGTTGGGCTCCAGAAACGGGATCCGACAGGTTATCCATATGAGGTAACATTTTATTGAGGAGAATATGTCCATCCTTACCTTTATAGTTATGGATTCAACCATGCTTTTTAGAGGAAGGATCTTTTGGGGAGTTTGTTAAGTTTTTAGAGAAGAGTGGTAGGACCTCGGTTAATTATAAGTGACTTCAATTCCATCCTTTATAGAACAGAAGCTAAAGGGTGCTTTTCACTGAGAAATTACTCTCCAAATTTTAAGGAATGTGTTGATCTATTAGGAGTCTTGGATGTTGATCTATTAGGAGTCTTAGACCTTAAGGCGTATGGGCACATCTTCTCCTGAGCAACAAGTAAACTGATGGATGGTCCCTAAAAAAAAGCTAGATCGAGCTATGATCAATTAGACATGGTTACAACAATTTCTAGAAAACAAGGCCTCCTTATTAGATCATATCTTCTCTGACCACACCCTAATTAAAGTGTGTGGTTTGTTCTTAAAGGAGAAAAGAGGCTTCCCTTTTAGGTTTAACAATTATCTGGCTGAATTTGAGGTGTTCCTGGATACTTTAAGGAAAGGTGTAGAGGCAAATGTCAAGGAAACATTCTAATATAGATGCGTGTAAAAGCTTATGATAATCAAGGAAGGATTGAAGTCTGGCGTTCTTGGATACCTTAAGGAAAGGTGTGGAGGCAAATGTCAAGGGAGCATTCCAATACATATGCATACAGAAGCTTGAGATAATTAAAAAAGTATTGAAGTCTTTCAAGAAGTAGATAGGAGAGAGGACCTCTCAAGCTATTACCATAGCCAAAGACTAGCTCTCTCATGTTCATATTATCATGTCTTCTAAACCTGGAGATAGTTCTCTCTTAACTTTGGAGAAGACTGCATTGAAAGATTACTTGCAAGCTTTAAATAACGATGCCGGTTTAATGGAGTAGAGGGCTAGGATTAGGCGGCTCAAGGAAGGAGTTAAAAGCACTAAATTTTTCTTCAACTCCTTAACTGCTAGGAGGAATTCTAACTCATTAAATGCTATCACCACATAAGATGAGATAATGATATACAAATAAGAGAACTGTTGAAAGAGGCTAAGATGTATTTTAAGGAATTCTAATTGCTCTCAAAAGAAAACATTACATAACTCCTTAAATCAGTTACTAAGAACAAATTATCTAATATGGAGGTGAAATCAATAACCAGGAATATTGGGGGTTCTGAAATAGAAAAGGTGGTCTATCAATTGAACCCTAAAAAGGCACCAGGGCCAGATGGATTTAATGATCTTTTTTTAGAAGGCTTGGCCTGAGATAGGACCAATGGTAGAAGAAGTTGTCAAAGAATTCTTTTCTTCAGGAATTCTTTTAAAGGAAATCAATAAAACCCGTCTATGCCTGATCCTTAAACTAAATAACCCAGCTTCCTTTGAGCATTGCAAACCAATAGCCTACTTCAATTTCCTCTGCAAAGTGATTGCAAAAATTATTGTTAACAGACTAAAACTGGTTATGGGATCCTTGGTTAGTGATAATTAAAGTGCTTTTATATAAGGTAGGCAAATAGGAAATAACATATCCATAATGCAATAACTTTTGAGATGTTATTCAAGGAGGAATTTTCCAAGGAATTGTTCCTTCTAAATAGACTTCAAAAAGGCATTGGATAGGAATGGAATTTCATATTAAAACTCCTTGAAGTGATGGGCTTTCCTAATAGGTTCACTGAATGGATTGAAGCCTATATTACTTCTCCAACTTATGCTATTATGGTCAATAGGACCCTAACAAGTATTTTCCATAGAGAAAGGGAGTTTAGACAGGGGGATCGCCTATCACCTTATCTCTTCATATTATGTATGGAAGCACTAAGTTCTTTATTAAATTACAATATTGGCAGGGAACACATTTTAAATATAACAATAGATGATTTATTTTTATTCTTTAAAGCTGATTATGACTTAGTTGATCTCTTAATGTCTACTTTTAATCAATTCAGTTTCATGTTTAGATTGACAGCCAACTATACTAAAACCCATTTTGTTCTATATAAAAGTGAAGACCAAATGGAAGAGAGAATTGCACTATAGTTGGAATAAGAAGAAAACAACCTTTTATGTTATCTAAGCTACCAATCACAACTAAAAGAATCCAACTTAGTGAATGCTATCCTCTATTTGAAAAAATTCAAAAGAGATTGACCTCATGGACTAACAGAGCCTATGCTTTGGAGATAGACTACAATTAGTCAATTCAGTTCTCAACTCCAAGCATATCTATTGGTCTTTCAATATGGTACTGGCAAAATGAGTCATTAAATTAGTGGAAAACTCATAAGGAATTTCTTATAGGGAGGTTGTGATTCTAACAGGGGATATGCAAAAGTAAAGTGGAATGATGTTTGCAGACCTAAGGTGGAGGGAGGTCTACGAGTTGTTCGTATAAAATCCACTAACAAAGCTCTCATGATAAAGAAGTTTTGGTCCATTTTATATGTAAGGAAACTTTATGGATCAAATGACTCCATATTTATATTCTAATAGGGAGGAGCGTATAGGCTATTAACTCCAAAACTTCCCATACCTGGTTTCTAATATAACTACTGAAGTTAAGTGAAATATTGGAACCTAAAATTTCTTGCCAAGTTAGTAATGGAGAAAACGTTGGTCTTTGGTATGACAATTGGTCAGAGAAGGGCTCCTTAATTAGTAATTAGATAGCCACTCAACTCTAAAGCCACTTCTCTTTAAGTGCTAAGGTAAACTCTATCATAAGGGAAGGGCAATAAATTGAATTCCCAAAGGAGTTTCAATTCGTAAAACAACTATCTGCCAAATCTAATGTCCCCTAATATATACATTTGGAGAATCCATCCCTGGGGACAATTCAATACTAAGATCTGTAGAGAGTGGCTGATACAGAGAAATGACAAAATAGATTGACATATAATACTTTGGCATAAAGAGCTTATGTCTAGCTACTCATTCATTTTATGGCTAACAATCCTAAATAAGCTAAGCATAGTGGATAGACTTTCCTATCTAAGTCTTAATGAGGAATGTGTTCTGTACAACTCAGGAAGTGAAACACAGAGACCATTTATTCTTTAAGTGTCAAATATTTAAAAATATTTGGAACTAGATCAAACACAAATGCCTTTGGGGTTTAAACACTCACCAATTTACATGGATTATGCACTGTTTATCATATTGAAGTCAATTTCAGAGCCTAATACAATTATCTATCTTATTTCCTTAATGAAGCCTCAAAGGTTTTAGGACACAAGTAGAAGTTAGCAACGAGTTTTTGATTGTGTGTCAATTAAAGTTAAAGAGCAAATCATCTCCTCGAATTTATCAAGTAATGTTCACCTCAATTAGCAAGATTACGAAGAATATAACTAATGTATGCTAATCATATACAGTAATCCCCAATATCATGTAGAACTACTAACCACCTTATATAAAGAAATGGAAGCATAAAAATTAAGGGCTTACCTCTAGGAGATTGATAGAGCAGAGATGGAGGACACATTATGGTTGCATGTGAACCCAACTAGTAACTAGCGAGAGTGCAATCAATGGCTTAGTGAAGGAGAAGGAATTGTTTCAATACTAAAAAGTGACCGCTTTTAGGAAACATTGTGAATCCAGAGCTAAAAGAAGAATTCCTCGTCTGGAGATTGAAAGAAGTCGGAGCCAAAAACTTAGTCTCCAAGTAACTTTCTTTGATAAATGTGTATTTTTACCCTTAGGACACGTTGATGCCAATTTGGGTGGGTCTACTTTTATTGTTCTATTTGTTTTAACTGATGTAAGGGAATTATAGTTAGCGGGCTGATTTGTAATTCTACACGCCTTTTATTAACTAAAAGTTTCTTTAATATCTAAGAAAACATGCTATTATTGTTCTATTTATTTTATCTGAGGTTAGGGCAAGGTTTTGGATTTCATACCGTACCAGCCAAAAAACGATACGAAATCTGGTTATTTGATACCGGTAATTAGTACCAGCAATTTTGTTTGGTACCGGCCAATACCGACTGATATTTGAAATACTAGCCAAATACCAATTAGTATTGTAAGATTTTAAAAATTGAGGGACTTATTTGTAAAAATAAAAATAAAAAATGCCCCTCCTTCCTCTCGACAGTCGCCTCTCATTCTCTCTCACTCCTCTCTATCTCCACTCTCCAGCCGATGTGCCACTGTGCCCAGCCGAGCCTCAGCATTGTACTTGCCGACCACCACTGCCCTAAGAGTCGTCGACCACCACCTGCCATCGCACCACACGAGTCACCGACCACCCCCTCTATCTCATTAAGAAAAACATTACTTCCAAATCTTCCAATGCATAAGAACAGACACACACACACACAAACACACACACACACAACATTAGGTTCATAACATTAAAAGCCAAAAAAAGCATCTCAAAATCCCGCATGCAAAGACACAAAAGACTAAAACTTTGCTTAAAAAATCGTGACCACAAACCATTTTGCGCTTTGGAGACAACATTTATGAAGAACCTAGAAACGGAGCCATTATCAGAATGAGACTTATCGAGTTGTTTAGGCGGTGGTTGAACTGGAGGCGGAGAAACCACTTTCTTTAGTAAGTCGAAGAGGGGTTGTTGGTCTACAGGCTTAGGAATGGAAGGAGAGGTCTTGAAGACGATGTACGGACCCATTTTGGCAATCATGGGGGTGGGATAGAAGGGTCTTTGTTGATTGGCATTGTCGCTGTAAGTAGAGCAAACGAGAAGGAAAATCATGGATTTAGCTTCAGTTTCGAAAGAGAAACAATAAAGACTCAAGACTACGACTAGTGACGTTAAAGCAATGTACTCATTTACCTCCTATTCCTTGGCCATTCCGATTTCAATCAGCATGTTTGACACATGACTGCTTTACACAAGTTGTCGAAGAAAACTGGAACTCGACTACGACTAATTTTTGCAGTGCAGTTAAGCAACTTTCGGAAAAATTGCAACATTGGAATTCTTTTATTTTTGGCAATATTTTTCATCTCAAAAAGAGACTCATGGCAAGACTTGTGGGAATTCAAAAAGTGCTAGAAGATGAGGAATCTGATTCTCTTCGGGACCTGGAGACTTATCTACAGAACAAGCTTCGAACAAGTCCTATGCCAAGAGGAACTCTATTGGCATCAACAGTCAAGATGTCAGTGGCTAGCCTATGGCGACAAAAACATTAAATTCTATCATGCGATTACAACGGCTAAACGAAGGCAAGCGAGAACTGACTCCTTGAAGGATGAAAATGGCTACGTTGGTTCGAATACAGAGAGTATCAAACGTATAGTTAAGACGTTCCTTGAAAAATTATATACGGTAGAAAATGATGCTCATATCAAACTTCTTACCAGAGGCCTTTTTCCTCCACTTTCTCAGAGGGCTACCAATGATCTAGCAAGTCCAGTTCTTCCTGAGGAAGTCAAGACGACATTCTTTAATATGGCACCTAATAAGGCGCCGAGTTTTGATGGGTTCAATGCTTTATTCTTCCAATCCCAATGGGACATCATTGGGCCTTCACTGATACGCTTAATACACCGAATTTTCGGACATGAAATATGGGAGTCAAAACTGAATCATAATATAATGGTTCTCATACCCAAGATTCCCTCACCCACGTCGATCATGCAATTCAGGCCTATTGCTCTATGTTCCGTGGTTTATAAGGCCATTTCTAAGATTGTTGTTAACCGTCTAAAGTCGTATTTAGATGATCTCGTAGTCCTAAATCAATGCAGTTTTGTTCCAGGGAGACTGATTATGGATAATATTATTATTGTCCAAGAGATCGTCCACATTATGAAAAAGAAATCGGGCAAGAAAGGGATAATTGCTATAAAGGTAGATCTCGAAAAAGCTTACAATAGGCTATCTTAGGACTTTATCAAAGATACACTCATCGATATTGGACTTCCTGACTCGTTGATTAACCTAATTATGAAGTGTGTTTCTTCAGTGACTATGCAAGTGAAGTGGAATGGAGAACTTAGTGATGAGTTTACTCCTTCTAGGGGTATTCGACAGGGTGACCCGCTATCACCATATCTTTTCGTTCTATGTATGAAACGACTAGGGCACCTAATTAATAATTCAGTTTCTCAAGGTAGATAGAAGCCTATTAAACTAAGCCGACGCGGGCCTCCTCTATCACATTTGTTTTTCACTGCAAGTAGTCTCTCTAGATTTTTTCAATCTCAACACTCATGATTGGATAGCATTGAACCTTTAAAAGCAACGGTTAGTTTTTGGCTTTGACTGGTCCCTTCTCTTTGGTACTGCGTGTTGGTTATTATGGTCATGGAGGAATAAGACCCTCTTTGAAGAGCATTTCTTTGGCCGATTTCTCCAGCATCATATGTCCTGAAATATGTTCATCGGATTAATAACGCTTCGATCTGGTAAGGGAGATCTTATTTTAGCTATTGACCTCGGTACGAGCAACTTATTAGATGGAGTAAACCTCCTCATGGTTGGGTGAGATTAAATACAGATGGGGCGTGCAAAAGCTCGGCTGCTTTGGTGTAACATCCCACTCCCAATGGGAAGGGTAAAATGGTAATTTGGAAATGACCGAAAGTGTTTAGTATTGTGTTGCAATATTCATGCATACCATTACACGTGAATAGTGAAATTGCACATGAAAACAACTGTACATGCATTCATGACATTTCCCGGTATACGTGCCTAAATGTAAATCTTTGTGGAAAAATATGAATTTGTGCTTAAAAAATTATTTGGAGTGGACTATTATGTGTTTTGCATTTTTAGGCAATTTTGGAAATTTTTTGGAAATTTTCGGGAAAAATTTCCGGACCGAAAAAATCGTCAGGCGGCGAACCGATTGGTTTTCGGTACCAAAAATTTCTATCCAATGACACTGAAATATTGGGTACATTATTTTGGGATTGTAATTGGAGCCATTGGAATTGAATGGGTTAAAGATTTCATTTATTAGGGTTCTTTTAATTCAAATTCATTAAATGGCTTTTGTCTTTTTCTTCCATTAAATTGCCAAGTGTCATGGTGACACACCTTAAATTCATTTAATGCTTGTCTTGCTTC
>JAOQMQ010000196.1:32930740-32943056 GCA_027563845.1 Erythroxylum subrotundum
TACCACTCTCGTGAGGCACGGACTCGGATATCACCCACGATATCGGGTTCGGGTCCTGCGGGAGTGAGGTGCTACATTTGGCCATAGCTGGTGGTCTTATTCGTGATAGCTCAGGAGCTTGGCTGGGAGGCTTCGCACAGAATATTGGCTGGTGCTCCGCTGTTTCTGCCGAACTCTTGAGAGCTTTTTCTAGTCTTAGGCTTGCTTGGGATCTTGGATATCATCGGATGGAGCTCGAAATGGACTCTCTAGTAGTACTGAATATCCTGTCAGACTCCACTAAATGAACAATGTCTCTCAATCTATTAGTCCTGGGCATCAACGAGCTGTTTGCTCGAAACTGGGTAGTTGTACCTCGACATACCTATCGGGAGGGTAATAGGTGTGCAGACTGGCTCGCCAACTTTGTTGTACATTTGGAATTAGGGGTTAATACTTTTGTTAACTCACCTATAGGGCGCCTCTCTATCTTTCTAGAAGATATGGCTGAGATTAACTTCCCTAGACTAGGCATGTAATTTGTCTCGTTTTTTTCTCCCTTAAAAAAAGAAAAAGACTTAAGTGACACTACTTTACTAAAGAAATAGAAGTAACGTTGTGGACTATTTGAATTAATGATGTTAGAGAGACAACAGGGGAGAGAGGGGGAGAGAAGTTACAAAGAAGCTGCACTATTCTTCACTAATGATTTTTACAGAAATTAAAAAATTAGGATTTTTTGGTGATTTTTGTTGGAAGGTAATAAATTTGGACTATATTATAATTTTAAAAAATTTAAGAACTAATTTATAAATTTTAAAAATTGACCGATACCGGTACAATACCGTACCAAAATCAATTCTGATATAAGTTCTGGTATGATATTCGTAACATTGGTTAGGGCATTCTAGTTGAGGATTGATTTGTAATTTTACACTCCTTTTATTAATTAAATTCTTCTTTAATATCTAAAAAAACAAAATTTAAATTTAATTTCAATACAAATGAGAGCGAGAGTTGGTGAAGTAAAAAGTTTATCGTTATCAATCGTCTCAAAGAATCCTAGTTCAAGTTAACAAGACATGGAGTTTCGATGTAAAAGGAACAAATAACCGAAAGACCAAAACTATACTAACAAGCCCACCAAGTTACCAACTTTATCTAAAAACTTACGCCGTCTGGTCAACGTCATCGACAAAAACCCCTTCTTCTCTTGCAAGAAACCAAAAAGATCAGTTTATAATCACAACCCAGAGATTGTAACTGGCAGACATCTATTCCCAGAGAGAGAGAGAGAGAGGGAGAGAGAGAGAGAGGAAAGGAAACATGAAAATTACCGTAATGACAGCTGACGAACAGATCATATCTCTGGATGTGGATCCTCATGAATCTGTACGTATTCTACCCTCTCACCCGTTTTATTGCGCATATATGTATTCTGTTTTTTTAGTTTTGTATTTGTCTGTATATGCTGACCAACATTGATGATTTGCTGTATTGGGATTCGTAATTCAATTGTAGGTTGAAAATGTAAAGGCTCTACTCGAAGTGGAGGTGGGTTTTCTCTTTTTGTGTTTAGGTGAACTTTTCCTATTTTTCGCTGGTCGTAATTGCTTTTGCAAGAAAGTATATTCAAAAGGGAAGGAGGAAAAAAGTTGAGATTTTATTGATTCAGATGTCATTGTTGAGTACAGGGTTTGTTCAAGAATCGAGTTAAAAGGATATTAGATTCCAAAGTATTACATTGTCTGATTACTAAGCTCGGGGTGCCGGTTCTTTTAGTCTAATCTTTGTTTTAATGTTGACGAGCAGACACAAGTGCCGCTTCAACAACAGCAGCTGCTGTACAATGGGAAGGAGATGAGAAATAATGACAAATTAAGTGCACTGGGCGTTAAGGATGAGGATTTGGTTATGATGGTTTCCAATGTTCCTGGATCTAGGTACAATCTATAACTGACCTATTAATCACTTAGTCACTTCCATCTCCTCACTTAGTGGAATATCCTAATTTCAGTCGGTGTCTTGCTGGTTGTGTCCAAACATTAATATTCTTGCTTAAAATTTTTGGTTGGATGGATATTGTAATTTTACCAGAGTACCACACTATTTTTAAATTGAAGATGGAACAGAGCAATACAAGGTCTGAACTATCCATAACGTTGTTTCTCAATAAAATGTAATTAAAATATTTTGATTTGTCAGAGCGTAACTTGAGTTGAACAGTGGCAAATAATCTAGTGGCACCAAATATTTGGTAAAACAGGTCTGATTTTTTCACTGATGTCATTATATTTGGTTTTGAGGCCACTTATTGTTGATTGATCTGTTGTCAAATCGTAGTTAAAGACTAAGCCCTTGTAATTTTTAGGGAGTTGGGTGGTTGAATGGTTTATACAAATAAAAAGGAAGATGTTGATATGCACATCAATGAAAATTCAAGTTATGTAGCTGAACTTTTGTGGATTCATAGAAGTGTTCCATATATGCTGTATAGTGTATAGGATAACCTTAATTATCAATAAGTTTCCAACAGTTGATCTTTTACTGACTTTTGGCTATTCTGTTAGAAATTCTTATAGTTCTGACATTTAAAATCGTTGCTGAACTCCATAAAGTTTTTCTCAGCACATTATTTCGGTAGAATATATATGCATCGTGACATCCTTTGCCTCAACTAAAGAATAACGGAATTTATTTCAGTGCACCTGCTAATGATTTGGGGTTGAAGCCTGATGGTTCTGCTCTGAATCCTGGAGCTTTGCAACAACACATTCGGAATGATTCTAATATGATGGCACAATTATTCCAGGTAAGATCAGTGGTCAATTTAGACAAAGTTCCTTGGTCTCCCTCTTTAAATTGTAATAAAGAGAATGAGCATACTAACATTCCATTAGTGCTTTTCTATTCTGATGGGAAAAGTTCTGCTAGTCATTTGACTAAGTTATTTTTGTATTCTTGGAATGGATATGGCTTCTAACATTTCTTATTTCTTTGCTGCATGGTCTGTCAGCATTGGATGCTTATAAAATATAAAAAGTGTTGGTTTAAGTTATCTTTTATTGTTGTGTTTTCATTTTTTTTGACTGTGGGGAGAGATATCTTAATCAATATTTCAATTTCAACTCTTAAAACACATGATCAAATTACCTTTTCTTTTTTATATTGGTTCAGTTATTTACATGGGATTTTTTTTCATACTGTTGGTTTACATTTGAACTCACAGACTGATCCCGAACTTGCACAAGCTATTCTTGGAAATGATCTCAACAAACTGCAGAATGTTTTGAGGCAACGACATGAACAGAGAGCTGTATTACAACGGCAACAAGTGGAAGAACTTGTGAGTGATTAACTATTATTAGTAGTCAATCACATAGTTTCATATGCTCGAATTTATCTGTGTAGTCAGTCCACTAATGTTTGTCATGTTGGGTTGCATCTGATAATGATTCAAGGTAATTCAGTGCATTTAACTGACAAGTATCACATTTCTATCCTTTTACTTAGTTTAGTATGTTTGAATTAACACATTAAAGGATGTTATTTAGGCTAATCGTCCCCATATTAGTTGTGACTGGTAACCTGAGAACCTGATTTGCTTCTTTTTTTGTACCATGGTGCATTATAGGCTCTTCTAGCTGCAGATCCTTTTGATATCGAGGCACAAAAGAAAATTGAAGCTGCCATTCGGCAGGTATTGTTTGGCAACAAGTAGTGTTCCTTTCTTTCTTATAAGCATTTTTATCACCATTCTTGCTCTCTGCATTCTTTATAACATCATTGAATTGCATCAGTCCTTGAAAATTCTTTCCTTTCTAAAGATGGAATGAGGATGATACACGAGAGGTTCTAATTGTCACATTCAGACATGATGCATGTGATGATGTCTCTGGTTTATCGTCTCACACTTGTTAATGAAATGTAATGCTGCTCTTTTAACTTGTATGCACTTTTTTGTTTATCATATTATCTCCAATAACATGGTTCCAGAAATGATATTTCCCTGAGATGCTGCATCTATTCATTTCAGTGGTCATCCTATTGCATTTCTTTTAACATCTTACAAACTGATACGAATGCAGAAAGGAATTGATGAGAATTGGGCAGCAGCCTTAGAGCATAATCCTGAAGGTTTTGCTAGGGTGGTATGTATTCCTTCTTGGTGCTGAAAAATGTTCACCAGTGCAAGTGCACTGGCCATGTTTTTATGTGAAATTTTTTATGCAACTTCTCAGGTTATGCTGTATGTTGACATGGAGGTCAATGGCATCCCATTAAAGGTAGAGACAAGATGAAAGCCTTCAGAATGCAACCGTGATAACTATATTGCGTTTCCAACAGAATCCTAGGGTTATTTGTGTCACCCTTATTATTCTTTTCATGTATTATTCTTCAGTATATCTGTTATCTTCGATGTGTTGTTCTATTATTCTTTATATCTGTTCTCACTTATATACTCAATATATGAGTTCATTTATATTGATTTTAAATTTGACTGAGGCAGAAACTTGTATGCATAACCTATTTTCTTCCAGGCTTTTGTTGATAGTGGAGCTCAGTCTACTATAATATCAAAAAGTTGTGCTGAGCGGTGTGGGTATGTACTCTTCAATATATATTTAGCCCTTTCTGGAGTTTCCAGCTATCTGTATTCATGGTTTGGAGGATACTTAAATATTTCGGTCACTAATGCTGCTTTATTCAAACACCCCAAAAACCTCCTTTATGCTGATCATATGTAATATATCATGTACACATAAAGCTACATTTTCAGTTGTACAGCAAGATCTATGAGTGTACTATATAAGTTGTTATCCCTTGTAAATTACCTATTGAATTTGTCGGACCAATATGAACTGTATGTTGGATTACTTTCCTCTGAAGTTCTGATAAGCTCTATTTACTAACATTGACCTAAGAGCATGTTTGTTATAGAATAGCAAATGTTTCTTTTTTGTTGGTATGATACAGAATGTTGATACTTCCTTTTATTTTGGATTCTGCAGATTGTTGAGACTTTTAGATCAGCGTTATAAGGGAATTGCTCATGGAGTAGGTCAATCAGAGATATTGGGGCGTATTCATGTAGCACCAATCAAGGTAGGATGTTCATTTGCCTTTTTAGTGAAATTTTTGGTGTTTATGCATCTCTGAATGTATTCATCTGCTTGAGGTTCATAAAATTAGGTCACATGTTTTGTCCTTTTGTTCGTGCTTGTAGGTAAACATCGGAGGGCGGCCCTTATCTCCATTTGGGAAATTTGTTTAGTTTTGACCATATACTTGCTATATCCCTTTTTACATGACTTGTTGCATTCTGTGCTTCTTCACTGTTCTTTCTCTTGCTTATTGGTATAACTGTATTTTGGAATTGGATTCATGAAATTGCTTATTCGTTCTTAGTTTTTAAATTTCAGTCTTACCCATAGTTTTCTATGACTATGAATAGCATGTAATTCTTGCTGTTTGAATGATACAGAGGAGTTTGATGAATTGATATTCTCATTGATTCTTTTACGTGTGTAGATTGGCAGCATATTTTATCCTTGCTCCTTCTTGGTGCTAGATGCTCCAAATATGGAATTCCTTTTTGGGCTTGATATGCTTCGCAAGCACCAGGTAGTATTCTTACATGTCCTTACTAATAATCTTCCTTAATGTTCCTTGTATTGATAAATTTAACTCAATCTAATTTCTGCAGTGCATTATTGACTTAAAGGAGAATGTTTTAAGAGTTGGTGGTGGGGAAGTTTCTGTACCCTTTCTGCATGGTTGGCCTTCTAACTATCAGATTTGTTGAGATCACATAATGATGGCTTGCTTGATTTGCTTTGTTTATTGAGATGCTGCATGTTGGTGTTCATTGTTTTCTTTTCAGAAAAAGACATCCCATCTCGTTTTTTGGATGAAGATCGGTACTCCAAAGAAACATCCAGCTCGGCAAATCCAGTAAGTTTGCTCTTTATGATTCATGCTTTACCAAATACACTAATCCTTGTAATTTGCGCACCTAATTATTTTGTATTCAGACATTTGAAATGCTATTTTTGTTATTGGATGAGTTGACTTCTGTACTTGTGTGATGAATTACTTGGGATTCTTGTTCATTTAACTCCGATAAAAAGGTTTTAATCTGCTTACATGCGAACTCACAAGGAGAGCGTGCATATATAACCTACCAAAGCGAACCAATTTAATTATCAAGAATTCTGGAACATTATATTTGATATCGGCTTCTGCGGCTAACCTGGATATCTCTATCTCTCCCTCCTTAACTCTTCAGCTGGCATCGGAAAGAACAGAGAAGAATGCACCAACAGGAGGTCAATCGTCTGGTTAGTTTAGAAATTAAATTTTCTGGATGGACGCTCCATTCTGCTGTTGTTTTAACATAGTTATTAAGTGTGCTTTTGGTGTGCCTTGAAAGCACAAGTGATGGATTAACTTCTACGATTTTCTTGACTGACTATACTTCTTATGTGTTTCTTTCTCTTACTTCCAGGCGTTGCACATGGAGCTGCCACTCAGGTACTCTTAAAACTGTATTTTTTAAACACTGTTAGCAACTTTTTGCTTATATGATTTGGCTGTAGTTTTTTAAGCATTTGCTTAGGTTATTTTACGTGAAATCTTCCTTGAATATGTTAGCATTAAGGGTGAAAGTATGTGATTTTGAAACCAAGAGCTTCAAAGCTTGGATTATGTTTGTAAATGCCTATTAACGTTGTCTGAGATTGCAGGGTCCAGATTTTGAAGTAAAAGTTTCAAAGCTTGTTGAGCTTGGGTTTGGGAGAGATGCAGTGGTGCAAGCTCTTAAATTATGTAATGGGAATGAAGAACAAGCAGCCTCATTTCTTTTTGGCGGCTGAAGATGAGATTTTTATTTTTGGTATGCTTAAACAATTGAAAATTTCAAAGTTTGAGGAATTGTGTACTCAACTTCATTATACCACAGCCCAGCATTATGATTCAAAGAAAAGCGAATAATCAAACTTTCTTGGATCCCGTTGCTCTTAGGCCGTTGAGTTTCGTTGTGTTGAAGTGTATATAAGTGAAGTTTCGATGTGGATGAATTTGCCAACCATATGGAAGTTTATTCACTTGTATGATATTTTGGAATCTGAATCTTGGTATCAACATGCTACCTTTTCCAGATAATCTCACTGTTACTGATATTAAGGATGACTTTATACACTATTCTCAATCCGCATTTGTCTAGCGAGTATGCAGAGGCTCAAAGTTGAAGTTTTTGTTAAACTTGAAACAAAAACTTCATATCCAAATTGCTTGACAAGCTTTATATGTTATTGCCAAATACTCAATTTCTATAGATGAAAGAGTGACAAAGGTTGTATTTTAGAGCTCCAAAGTTACAATCCTAGTACAAATAGGAAAGACATAACCTGATATGCTTTTTTCTGTCATCAAGATATGCTGTAAAATCACCATCTAAATAACATGTCAGCTTGTAAGGAACAACTTTTTTGTAAAATAGACCATTGATCATTATGCCCTTGAGGTGTCTTGATATCTTCTTTAATGATAAGAGGTGTTGATGCTTTAGTTTCTTCATGTTCCTACTAACTAAGCTTATTATATTTATAATGTCTAGTCGAATAGTTGTCACATAAATCAAATTGCCAATTATTTGCTTATATAATGTGCTATTTATAAGCTGCCCGCCTAGATCCTTCACTAATTTACAATTTTTCTACATTAGTGTAGCTACTGAATTGCAATTTCCCCTTTTTTTTTTAACATATTAAGAATCTCATGCACATACTTCTTTTGACACAAAAATTCCATCATCAATTGGCAATACTTCCATACCAAAAAATGATGCAGTAGCCTCAACTCAATGATATTTTATTGAATTTTTAAAATTAATAAGCATTACTAAATCATTTTCAGTAACCAACATATCATCCGCTTATAAACATACTGTTAATATTTTATCATCAACATGCTTCACATGTAATTTATGCTTATAAGGATAACTACAAAAGCCTTCTTTCATAAAGTACCAATCAATGCTACTATATCAAACTTTAAGAGTTTGTTTTTCATATAATACTTTCTGAAGTCTATAAACATTATGTTTATGATTTGACTTAATAAATTTAAGGAGTTACTTAATAAATATTTGTTTTTGTAGTTCACCATGATAGAAGTTGATTTTTCATCTAGCTGATGTGCTATTAAAGCCACCGTCATTCTTACAATATTTTAAAAACTGGACCGAAAGTTAAACTGATAAGACAAAAAATTTAAAGTATAAAAATTTTAACTGGTATTAGACCATCATAAAATCGGTTTAATATTGAATAAAATTAAAAATTTTGAAAGGAGATTGTCTTTATCCATTGAAGAATTTAAAGTTGAATCGAAAAAGAAGATTGTTAATTGAAAAGTGTTTTTTTTGTTTGTTTATAGAACCGATTAGTTTATAAAAATTGACTAAATTAATCAATTTTTAACAATAAAGATTATTAAAGTAAATTGAATTACAAAGTTGAAAATTGAACATAAAAGTTAGGAGTTTTAAGGTTTCCACGGTTGAACCGGCTGAATCAATTTAAATTTTTAATCATTACATTCTCATTGTGTCAAGGGACGTTTTTAACATTTTATAGGCCCTGGGCAAAATAATTAGAAGGGCCCCAATAAATTGACAATATATAAATATGTAAACTTTAAAAACATATTTGTATTTTTAAAATTTAATATCCATAAGTAAGTGACTTAATTTATAAGTCTACATACTAAAAAAAAACTAAAAGATCATAAAATCAACTAATAACATCTTGCAAATGTTAGCAACAATAAAATCACTAAAAATAGTAGCAATAATAACAAAATAATAGTACTAGCAATCGAACATCAATATCAGATTACAAAACACCAAGATAATTGCACTAACAAGCATACATATGATCATGATTTATGAAAAACAATTGCTCCGTACATTTTTAAATGCAAAATCATTAATAATAGTATCAAGATCAATATTGTCTAATATGTCCTTCTCGATACATAAAATAATTAAACCATTAAACCTTTCTTGTGACATTGATAACTTTAAGTAGGTTTTCAATAATTTTAACTTTGAAAAACATCTCTTAATTGATGCTAGTCACAGGTATAGTCAATATAATTCGATAAGCAATTGAAACATTTGGATAACAATCTGCAACTCTAACAAATTCTAAAATTTCAACTATTGACATTAACTCATTTAGCAAAGTCATTTGTAATATTTTTAATTCAGAAAAAAAGATAATCTAAATCCACATTCGACACATTATCATGAGAAAAAGTTGTTGTAAAATTAGTACAACATTCTTTCAATTCATTATCATCAAATGACCTCATCTTCTTTGAATCAAATAAGAATCCAAAAAATTTTTCAAATGTCATTAATTATTCAAATCTATTCTTCAATGAAGCAATTGTTATATCCACAATAACTAGAAAGTAATTAACTCTGAAAGAATCCTCAGCTGATTGTATTTCTCCATCGTGATCGTTCATCAAACTGTCTTTTCCTAATAATACAACATCTAACTGAAAATGTAGGCTCTACACTCATCTAATGTGCAAAACTTTTGACAATATTCATATTAGAGCTAAACCTTTCATCTCTATATTTATCAAAAAATACCATAACACCTTGTAATTGCTTTATTGTAGTGTCAATGCACATAAATTTAGACTGTAACTTTTTACTCACCATGTTAATAGCGAATAAAATATCATACCAAATAATTATACCAAGAAAAAACTCAAAACTCTCAAGTACACTAGCCAAACTTTCCGCGTCACTCTTTAACTTGGCATCATCATAAGATCTAGATAATTCGATCAAAGTCAATCTTATTTGAGGAGCTTAAAATCTAATAACTTTAACACTTTTTATTCGACTCTCCCAACTAGTGTTAAACAATGATTTCATAGTTAACCACAAAATATTATCAAGTAAAACCTTCCACCTTTTAAGAGAACTTGAAAATAATACATATATACGTTGCACAACTTTAAAAAATGAAACAACTTTAACACGAGAATTTTCCATATCACTAAGAGTAGGATTAAGATTATGACAATAACATGGCATATATAATGCTTTTTGATTTATTTCAAGTAATCGCTTTTAAACCCCTTGATGTTTTCTCTTCATATTAGAACCATTGACATAATCGTGACCCATCACATTATAGACATTAAAATTAAGAGACTTAATTGCATTCAATAATTCATTGAAAAGTCTCAATACAGATGTATCATCTACTTTCAAAAACCCTAAAAAGTACTCTATTTTTTTTATTTGACATATTCATACATCGTACTAACAAACTCATTTTTTTATAACTTAAATCTGGGGTACAATAGAGACTAATAGAAAAATATTTTGCCTCTTTAATGATCCCTATGATAGAACTTCTAACACTATGGGCTAACAGAGAAATCAACTCACTTTGAATTTTATGACCAAGATAGTGATGATGAATTTTGTGATTTTGAATACGTCTAACATGATCTTACATTATTTTATCAAATTTAGCAATCATCTCAATCAATCCTAAAAAATTACCATTACTATCATGGTAAAGTTTCTCATTGGATCCTCGAAAAGTCAAATTATATTTAGCAAGATATTTCACAATAGAAATTATTCTTATTAAAACTTGTCTCCAATGTTTTTTCTCCTTTACAATTTCTTGTTGCAAATATTTATCAACTGTTTGATTTTTACTCGATCTTACTCTTAATTCATTCCAAATTCTCATATTAGTCATATGCTCAATGCAATTCTCATGTTCTTTAAGTCTCTCACTAAGATGCTCTCAATCTCTAAATCTATCATTTGCTAATGAACTTTGTTTGCTATTAGATTTGAACAACTTACAACAAAAACAATATTCTTTATCTATATGTTTAGAGTAAACCAACCATTTTCTATTACTAATCTCTCCATTACTCAAATTTATATAATAATAAGAATATGAAAAATGCCAAGAGATATTGACTAAAGGAAGCGCAAGATTCAATTCTCTTACAAGCCCTTTTTTAAACTAAAATGTCCCTTATTATTATTAAGATTATCCCAATTTCTAGGATCATAAATATCCAATGTAGGGATTAGTTGCTCATTTGCCCTTAAATTTTCTAAAGTGGATGCATTTGGTATATGATCATACTCACTCAAATTTCTAATATCCTCATGAATATGAATTTCATCACTTAAATTTTCTTTATGTTGTTCAAAACTACCTTCACATAATTCCTTAGGATTCTTACTATAGAAACCTATTCTTTTAATAAATTTATTAATTGTTCCTTTTTGGGATTCTATTAACTGTTCTATTTGTTTTCTTTTTTTCCCCCTTTTTAACTTCCAGACAAATGATTTTTAGCAACATAATATAAACCAATTATAACACAATTGGACTAGACAAAGAACAAAAGCACCTGTATAGAATTGAAAGAAGTATCCAGGCATAACAGAATACCAATAACTTGACAATATATAACAGATATATCAATGGTATTATATCTGTGATAGAGAAAAAAATAAAGACCATCCCATATTAAAATGAAAAAACAAAAAGCAAACTTTAATGATAAAGAAACACTAATTTCTAAAAATACAAGAAATTAACATACTTAGGAGAAAATATAGTAAATTATATTCTAATTTATTAACTATTCTAAGCTTACCAAGCCAAATATTATCTTATTCTGCAAGTTGTGGAAATGATTGAATATTATTTTGTTAAGTAACTAGAAAAGGTCTAAATTATTAAATCAAATATTTTCAGTAGTTTTTGAATTTAATTAACGTTAGTGATTTTTTAATAAAAAATTTTCTCTTATGGGAATTAACATAATGGTAAATGTAGTATATTATCTCAACTATTTATGGTATTATTTAATTATCAAATAATTTTTATTAAATTTTATTAAATTTTAAGTAATAAATTTTTATTGGAATTAACATAATGTTAAATGTAGTATATCATATGAACTATTTATAGTATTATTTAATTTTCAAATAAAGAAGTTTTTAAATTATGTCACTATCAGAAATAAATAATATGTCTGAGGATCGAAAGGTGCTGTTCATTTTAGTCCATTATTGAAACTGATCAACATGTGGTAGGGTTAAAATTTTAAATTACAAGAGGGCACAAGCATAGACAACCTGAAAATATTTATAGAAAAAAAAAACTCCCTACTGGGATGGCAAAAAGCCTCGCCCCGATGGGGATCCGATATTCCCCGACCCGAACGGGGCGGGTATGGGGGCACATTTTGCCCCGAATAAACGGGG
>JAOQMQ010000196.1:32978908-32998776 GCA_027563845.1 Erythroxylum subrotundum
CCCTCATGTCCACCAATTTTTTTCAAGTTAAATAACCAATGAGCTATTTCGTGTGGAGCTACGAACACTCGCTCTAAACCCACTAACACTCCACATACATCTGCTTTCTATTCTCTATATGAATTGAGTCACAGTCACGTCACCTGATGCATCTGATTATCTGCATGCATGCATACCACAACAATAACAAGATATACCGAGAAATATGATGTGTATAACTA
The DNA here is from genome assembly GCA_027563845.1 of Erythroxylum subrotundum. Taxonomy (NCBI): domain Eukaryota; kingdom Viridiplantae; phylum Streptophyta; class Magnoliopsida; order Malpighiales; family Erythroxylaceae; genus Erythroxylum; species Erythroxylum subrotundum. The sequence goes on from JAOQMQ010000196.1 coordinate 32,979,130, forward strand.
AACATTTCTCATATATAAGAAAAATATTGTTTCTTTGATACAAGTATCGTCATGGGGAGGCTGTCAGTGTCAACCAAGTTGGAGCCAGTCACTCCTCCATCCATGCATATAGAAGGTAAATGGGGGTTGAGGTATTCCTAATGTCTTTCTGTTCTGCCAAACAACCAACCATCCAAAGCTCGGTAGGAGATGCAATAATGTCACAAACCCCAATATGTGACTCGACGTCTTAACATATAAAAATACCTGGTACATACTAATGCAAGTCAAAATCCCTTTAAAACTGAACTTGCAGAACTCCAGTATGTAAATCAAGTGACTTTCAAATCCTGCCTCACAACTCCGGCGAAGATCAGATCTGCAGCTCTCAATTGACTGTTATGACGAGGCCATCAACAGTTCATCATCATCTGTACCAAAATACCTATCACCGAATTCACCCATGCCAGGAATTACACGGAAATCATTGTTCAAACCCGTTTCAATCTCTGATGTTACAATCTTTATTCTCGGGAATCTTTTGCAGACCACATGTACTCCCTGAGGTGCCTGGTGAATAACAAGTATTTATGAAGACGAAAAGCAACATTTAAACACACAAAAATGTCGAGGAGTTTTGTGAGGTAGCAATCACTTACAGATATAAGATTAAGAAATATGATGTTGGGCTCTGGCACACCCTTGCGAATGAGTAAAGAAATCGCTTGAACAGCTGAATTGCCTGATGAAACACCAAAAATAAAGTAAAATTCAATAAATGAGAAAGACCTGAAGTTCCTAAGCCTAATTCCCTAACTAACTAGTCCAGTTATAAGCTTCAGATATGGTCTCACAAGCATAATATCGTGCGGTAAATGTAGAGGAAGGCCAAGACATAAGAAACTTAGAACACATTTTGAGTTTCTAAGGGAGTAATTCCTAGGGTACAATATTAGTGCTCAACAATTCATGTAGAGACCTCAGGCCATGTTTTCTGATACAAGTAGAAAATTCAAGAGACATCAGACCAAGGCCATGCATAATGGTTAAGGAAGAGAAGATAGGCAGGATGGTGGAGCAGCACTGTGGAAAGATTAATTTTTTCATAAAACTAAATTGAATTGAAACAAGAGGGTATATAAAATATCAGAAGAAAACCCACTTTATTTCTCTAATTATATGTAATTTAAACATGAGTATAATCTATTCTAATACTACTAAACTACTGGATTTTTAGTATATACCAACTTATCCTATCTATAGTATATCTTATCTTATCTACTAGAAGATAAACTTATCTCCTAGAAGATAATCTCCTAAGTTAACTAAACTTATCTAAGATAATTATCCAACACTCCCTAACAAGTTGAGGAATAGATATTTATCATTACCAACTTGCTTAGAATTGTCTCGAATCTAGGCGTAGGCATGATCTTTATGAAGATATCGGCTTCCTGTGCTTTAGTAGGGACATAGCATAGATCAATACCCTCTTCTTCTATTTCACATTTGATAAAGCTCCTGTCAATTCTAACATGTTTTGTTCGATCATGTTGAATTGGATTCTTCACTATACTGATGGCTAATTTACTATCACTGAAAACTTTGGTGAGAGAGGAAATGGTGATCTGTAGGTCCTGCATCAACCTTTCTAACCAAATAACTTCACAAATTCCTTGTGCAATTGCCCTAAACTCTACTTCTGCACTGCTTCTTGCTACTACGGACTGCTTCTTGCTTCTCCATGTGACAAGATGCCCCCATAGTTTAGTACAATAACCAGATGTTGACCTACTGTCTTCAATACAACCAGCCCAATCTGCATTCGTGAACCCTTCTATGCTTCTTTTCTCATTTTTCCAAAACATTAATCCTCTACCTGGACTGCCCTTGAGATATTTCATAATATGGTTAACTGCCTCTAAACGTCTTTGAGTTGCAGAGTACATAAATTGGCTAACAATACTCATAAAATAAGCAATATTTGGTCTGGTTAGTGACAAATAGATAAGTTTTCCTACTATCCTTTGGTATCTTCCTTTATCAACAGGAGGATCTTCTTCATTTTTCTTGAACTTCCAGTTTCTCTCCAATGGAGTTCCTATAGGTTTGCAACCCATCTTTCCTGTTTCCTCCAATAAATCAAGAATGTATTTTCGTTGAGATATGAAAATACCTTCCTTACTTCTAGCGATCTCTATTCCAAGAAAGTGTCTTAATGCTCCAAGGTCTTTTACCCTAAATTCTAGCCTCAATTTTTGTTTAAGATCATTGATCTCACTAGTGTCATCGCCTGTGATTATAATATCATCGACATACACAATCAAGATGGATTTCTTTCCATTTTTTCCACACTTCATAAACATTGTGTGATCAGCTTGTCCCTGTTTGTATCCAAACCTGCAAAGAGTGTCACTGAACCTCTTAAACCATGCTCGTGGAGACTGTTTGAGGCCGTATAAGGATTTTTTCAGTTTGTAAACTCTTCCCCTTCCTTCTTCAGTTTCAAAACCTGGTGGTATCCTCATATATATTTCCTCGTCTAATGTACCATTTAGGAAGGCATTTTTAATGTCGAGATGATGGAGTTCCCAATCTAAATTTGCAGCCAATGATAGAAGGGCTCTAATTGTGTTCAACTTTGCAACTGGAGCAAATGTCTCCTCATAATCTATTCCATAGGTTTGTGTAAAGCCTTGAGCCACTAATCTAGCCTTACACCTTTCAATCTCTCCATCTGCCCTATACTTCACGGTGAACACCCACTTGCTACCAACCACCTTTTTCCCTTAGGGTAGATCCACAATCTCCCATGTTTTATTATCAAGTAAAGCTTTCATTTCTTCAAGTACAACTTCCTTCCACTTAGGTTCTTGGAATGCATCGTGTACATTTCTTGGAATTCTTACACTGTCAAGCTTAGTAGTGAAAGCTTTAAACTTTGAAGATAACTTTGAGTAAGTCAAATAATCTAAATTAGGATATTTAGTACATGATCTTACCCCCTTTCGTAGTGCAATTGGCACATCTAAGCCACTTACCACAGTCTCTCTAGGAGCCAGTTCCTGGTCCAATGATTGGCCTTGTTGAGGAGCTTTAGGCCTTCGAGAATTCACTAAGGTTGGTTTTCGGGAATTGGTTCTCCCACTGAATTGGACTGGATAGTTTCAGGTTCAATGGTAGGTGTTTGCGGGTTTTGTGGGAAGGTTTGTGAGATAGGATTTGATATGCTTGGGTCCCAATAAATCTCTTCACTGGATGTCTCCCTCTGAAGAGAGGTATTGGTGAAGTATGGTTGTTTTTCAAAAAAAGTGACATCATATGAAACAAAGAATTTGTTTGTAGAAGGTGAGAAACATTTATAACCCTTTTGAGTAGGAGAATACCCAACAAACACACAATTAATAGCTCGTGGGTCAAGTTTGCTTCTATTGGGTTGATTGATGTGTACGAAAACAATACATCCAAAGACTTTAGGAGGAAGAGAATTAAAGAGCTTAACTTGAGGAAATTGTTCTAGAAGAACACCTAATGGGGTTCGGAATTTAAGAGTTTTTGAAGGAAGACGATTTATCAAGTATGAGGCAGTTAGATTGGCTTCTCCCCAATAGGAATTTGGAACAAAGTTGGTAAACATCACAGATCGGGCTACCTCTAAAAGATTACGATTCTTTCTCTCCGCTATCCCATTTTGTTGTGGGGTATAAGCACAAGAGTTATAGTGAATGATCCCATTCCCACTGAGATATTGAATAAAATTAGTTGAAAAATATTCTGTCTCATTGTCTGTACGCACTACTTGAATAGAGGTCTGGAATACATTTTGGATGAGTTTGTGGAACTGTTTAAAGATATGATAGGCTTCAGATTTGTCTTTCATTAGATATACCCAACATACCCTTGTATGATCATCAATGAAACTGATAAACCAACGAGTACCGGTTAGAATTGTAACTCTAGCGGGACCCCAGATATCACTAGGAATTAATTGGAAAGGTTTTGTGGGTATGTATGAGTATATGGGATAAGTATTTTTGCTTTGTTTTGCAAGGACACATTGCTCAAAATATAAAGAAATATTATCTTTATTGATGAAAAGGTTTGGATATAAGATTTTCAAATATGGGAAATTGGGATGACCAAGGCGTTGATGCCATAATATAACATCAGAATTTGACATAACTGAAAGGGAAATCCTATGTGGTGATTTGGATTCAGTAGAAGTACTCTTTCCTGAAGTAGTAAAGTCCATGTTTCTCCTCAGCACTGCCAATCATCTTCCCCGAACACTGGTCCTGCAATTCACAATGAGATGAAAAGAATGTCACAATACAGTCCATGTCCTTGGTTAATTGACTGATAGATAGTAGATTATAAGTTAACTTAGGCACATAGAGAACATTATTTAATGCCAGTTTTGGCAAACAAACTCTCCCTTGAGCAATAGCTGGTGACCCTTTTCCATCCGCGACCTAGACATTAATTTTTTGGTTACATGGCTCATATCTTTCAGACATTCAAAGACCCAGTCATGTGGTCTGATGCACCTATGTCCACAATCCAGAGATTTTGACTTAGGGACTTTGATAATAATGATTGACACCAATTACCTTTATGCGCTAGTGTTGCAGTAGAGGTTTGTTGGTCATGTGAGACTTTCTCAGTTGTAATTTTTGTTTGATTCAAGAGTTGATAGAGTAGTTCAATCTACTGGGGGGATAGGTTTAGCCCTGTGGATTTGCTGATATCGGATTTTGCTACGTGTGTTGCTCCACGTTTTTGTTGAACTCTTTGGCTTTTAGGTTTCCAATCTGGTGGTTTCCCATGTAATTCCCAGCAGGTCTTACGGGTGTGGTAGGGCTTATCACAGTGGTCACACCACTGCTTGTTCTTGGTTTCTTGCTCTCGGGTTTGGTAAGTAGACTCCTTTCGAGAGTTTGTCAATAAAACTAAGCCTTTAGAGGTTTGTTCAGAAGTGTGTGAGGTAAGCATGACCTTTTTCCTACTCTCTTCCCTACACACCACAGCAAATGTTTCTCGGATTGATGGCAATGGTTTTAAACCGAGTAACCTTCCTTGTACTTCATCAAGTCCAACATGAACTCCCTGCAAGAAAGCAAAAACTCTCTCCTTCTTCAATAATTTTTCATACTTCTCGGCATCAGCATAACACTCACAATTTACTGCATAAAATAGATCCATCTCCTACCATAATTCAGTGAGTAAGTTATAATACTCGGTAACCGACATATTACCTTGTTGAGTATTTCTGATTTTTGATCTGATTTCAAAGCACTGAGAAGTGTTTTCCAAATCAGAATATATTTCTTGCACAGCCTCCCAAATTTCTCTTGTAGTTTTGTAGAATAGGTAGGTTCTTCCTATTTTTGGCTCCATTGAATTTATAAGCCAAGCCATGACAATAGAATTCTCGGCTTCCCAAGCACCGTAAGTGACTGCTGTTTCATGTGGTTAAGGAATTGCCCCTGTTAGATATCTAGCCTTGCCTCTTCCTTTAACTATGAGGATGACTGATTGGGACCATTCTAGGAAATTTGTTCCATTTAATCTATGTTGCGTGATTTGCGATGAAAGATTATCAATAGAAGGAGATGGAGTTTGGGCTAAAGGTAATACATAACTAGGTGTTTGGGATGAGGTTTGGCACTCATCAAAGGAACCGAAGGTTGGTTGAACTCCAGCCATGATGTGGCTGGAAAAATTAGGCTACCAGAATCAGTAGCTCTGGTACTATGAAACAAAAGGGTATAGAAAATATCAGAAGAAAACCCACTTTATTTCTCTGATTATATGTAATTTATACATGGGTATAATCTATTCTAATACTACTAAACTACTGGATTTTTAGTATATACTAACTTATCCTATCTATAGTATATCTTATCTACTAGAAGATAAACTTATCTCTTAGAAGATAATCTCCTAAGCTAACTAAACTTATCTAAGATAATTATCCAACATGAATAATAAAAGATAAAACAGCTTGTATCAATAAAATATCAAAACCTGTCCCGAGAATAGGATCCAACAATAAAACATGTCTGTCTGAGATGTCTTGTGGCAGTTTTTCATAGATGAGCTGTCAGACATTGAAACATGAAGAGAATAGTTAAAACTAGAGAATAGACATTTCTCCAAACTGGAATAGACAACCCATACGAAGGACAAAGGGAGCCTCCTTTCTCTTTTTGGTTCCTTAGGCTACAACTTGGGAAAAAAGAGTGTACAAACCTGTTGACCATTATCACCTTCCCTATGAATTAGAATCTTCCCAATCTTGATGCCTTTACAGCATGCCCGCAAAGCATTCTCCATACTCTCACCACTGAGAAGATAAAGAGTTCAAAAATTCATTAACTGGCTTATTGGGAAGGCTTCATAGTTGTAGAAGATTAGAAGATGATTAAAACAACTGGCAAATAGCAGGGCTATATCTTCAAATTCAGATCTTCCACTATCTAAGCTGAAGCTAAACAAGCATGTTCTCAACAGCACGCCCACTGAAATATAATTATTTTATTCGAACATCAACAATTAATTTCTAAAAAGATATTAAGAAAAAGTAAAGAAGTTGGTCACAAAATTCTCTGCTTTAGCATCTTAAGGGAAACTTCATTTTCACTGCAGTTGGTCCTATGCTACAGGATAAGTTGCAAAATAAAGCAACATGCTATCATCACAAAGTTCATGGTCTGCCAGTGATAGGACCAAGATGGGAAATGCACGCTGTAAAATAAACGTTAATATGCCTGAATTCAAAAAAACCCATGTTGCAAGATGTCAGACCATGTAAGTACCTTCGAATAACGGAGACACCACATAATCTCTTACAGAAATCCACACCCGTGTATACAGAGCCTTCATTACAAACAATACATTGCAAATACATGAACAAACAGAACTAATGCAAAAATGAAAACGGAAATAAAAACTGCAGGAAACCAATATGTAAACATATTAACTCAACACTACGACAATTGTCAGTTACTGTTAACTCAAAGAAGTAACCAAAATCAGGGCACCAGATGATATCATCTTACCGGTGGGAGTGATCACCTGCTTTTCTGTGAACGGTAGATGTCCCAAACCATGTTCAACAACCTAGGAATAGCAAAAGGCATTATGAGTCATAAACAGCATAAAGAAATGCTGTTGGATTCCAGTATCATGCAAAGAAACTAAGAAGAAACTCGCTGTTATCAAGAGAAGAAAGAAGTGTTTATGGACCAACCAAACGGATCAACCGATCAGAATAGAAAACGAAGTCATGTTTCATCGTTTGAGAATCACGTATGAGGGTATGCATACCACGTATCTGCGATAGAGAAATGAAAGTTATAGGATAAAACTTAGCAAAACATCCAGATAGATAAAGAAATAACAGCTAGCATATATTTTTCAAGAACAGGTAAAATAGATAATTTCTGTTAGGCTAGGTGGATTAGTAATTATAGAGCCAAACCTGAAAAGTTGATTGAATGACATATAAATTGGGGTATATTTTACACAGGTCATGCTGGCCAAGTTTTGTGCGGATATGCTGAACAATCAAATCAACAGCTACATGATTATCTCCTCCACGAGGGATGATGATATCTGCATACTTCTTCGTTGGTAGTATGAAGTCATCAAAAGCTGGCTTCACAAATTTTGAGTACTGCAGAAGAAAACTAAGTCAACTTATAAATAAGGCGGGGAAAAAAAGCTACAACAGCACAGACATAAAGCCCGGAGGCTCTATAACATATCTTATTGGTTCACTTAATTAGACATTATGCATACCAATGTTTCAACTAAATTGAATGAAAGGACATTAACCTGATCAAGTACTGCACCAATATCTCTACCCTTTTCAACAGTATCGCGCCTTATTCTCCTTGCCAGACGTACATCAGCATCTGCACTGAAGATTGAACCAACATAAAATAACTGCCTATCTTGGTGAGACAGTGTAGTAACAATCAAAACTTGCATTATTTAGTTCAGAATGGATACAAGAAATCATTCGAGTAGAAAAAATAAAGGAAGAAAAGAACATCCCAAAGAAGCAAAACTACATAAACAAGTAATCCTGGCATTAAAGGTTGTGATGCCGAAGTCCTGCTGATATAAGCATTTGATCAGAGAAAATAAATCACCTTAGGACCTTAACACAACCTGAGACACTAAAACAGGCAAGTTGCTATTATTAGGTTCAACAATCATGTTAGAAAGTGTCGTGATAAGTTTCATATCTTCACAGAATTGTTATCATCCATACAAGTGCTATCACTTCATATCCAAGATAACAGAATGCTTGAAATCCCACTTCATAGTCAATGGTACATAATACAACAGTAACTTTCATTTAGGTTACTGTCAATGGGAACAATCCTGCGGCTCAAAAAATGTAAAGTTTACAGGTATATTTAGGACCAAAATTGGATAAGTTAAACAGGAAAAAAAAAAAAACCAATTAACCTGTATCTACAAATATCTTCATGTTCATCAATTCTCGAACGCGAGGATCATGGAAAATGAGTATGCCTTCTAAAATGATCACATCAGAAGGATTGACCTGCATATTTTTACATCAATAATAACCATACCTGTATTCCACGTAAGGGACAAGAGTGTAGAAGAAATTACTGTATGAAGATATAATGGTAGAGAAACTCAACATAGTTACAAAAAGATTATTTTGTGTGGATTCAGTGATGAGAGTATTCAGCAAAAGAGAAGGGACGATCCTAACCCTTGCTTTAGAAAGAGACAACACCTTTCATGATTAACAAAAAGGGTGAATGTCAGTAATCATATTTTTTACCATGTCCAATCTGTTACAGAAGATTCACTTCATCACTTCTGTCTTAGTAGTTCACTGTGTATCAATTGACAATATCATCAAGGCGACAGAACACAAGCAACTAATGACTACAAAATTCACATTTTATCCCAGCCTTGAAGCCCCTTAATAATCTGATTGCATGGTATATGTTATATAAATGATTGTGCAAGCAAATTCCTGCTGGATTGTATAATAAACAAAGCATAGCATTTAACAGAAGGCAATATCAACCACCAGTTAGATAAGATTCTACAGATTCACTGATAACTTGATTTACATTGCAAATATCAAGTAGAAAAGTTGCAGTTGAATGGAACTGACCGACACTTCCAATTTGAGATAAAAGTCTTCATACAAATAGGCATAACATTAGCAAAAATCATATATCTCCAAAAAGTCCGTTGATAACAGCACATATTCTTCCATAAACGCTAAAATATAAATCTGTACGAGAAGGCTTGTATAAACTAAAGAGTTTTGTAAACACAAGAAAACAGTACCCTTCTTGCAGGAAAAACATTAATTTTGTAACTCTTAAAGTCATAGTACGGGATATCCACTGCTTGCCCATGTCTCAAATGCTCCATAGCACATAGTAGTTGCTCAGTGTCAAATGCATCTGACAGTAAGAGAATATTATATTAAAGAAAAGGAGCACCATAATGTCAACCTGAAAGAAAATAATTACAACCACCAACTCATAATACATTACTTTGCTATTTTGTTTATCTGCCTTCAACTCAGTTGACAAGTAAATTACAAATGCCCATGACATGATTCACAAAAAATAATGGAGAAAGTAACTAAGTAAGACATAAGATCTGGGAATTAGCACTACATTGAACGTTATGTAAATAGACAATCAAGTGCATGGTCTTGGTTATTAAGATTATTTTAACTAGCAGGTGCTTACTACTGAAAAATTGTTCTCTTAAGAATGAAATTGAGTTAGAGAAGAGTAGGCTTATTTCAGTATATAGCACTACCTATGGAACTGTTAACTCATCATCATTTCTAACATCCTTCACAAGTAAAATCTACTAACCAGGATGGTCGAAGTTATACTCATGAACTCGAGTAAGTTCCTCTTCAGTCAGGTTGTGATAAAAGGAATCCTGCATGGCATTTCCATGTCAAATATTAACTGGATTTAAGGATCACAAGGTATACAAACCATCATATGCACTGATAAGCATGTGGGGGAAATAAAAGGTCGAAACCCGAGTTAAATTCTTAGTCAACCTCATTAGACCTTTTCCAAGCTGGAAACATGCAACTACAAAAATACTTCAGAAGGAGCTTCCCAGCAGAAGATAAAAGTGACTTTTCAGTTAATTTTGATTTCTCCTCATCACTTTTAGCCAGTTAAAGATAAAAAAGCCTATCATCAAGAAATGTTTCAGTGCAATCACTAATTAAGTGTCCCATCCCAGAATGCAGTTAAAGACTAAAATCATTACCTGGTTAACAAGTACAACACGTTGATCATGAAGCTGCTGAATAATTAGATCACAGACTGTAGTTTTCCCAGAAGCCGCTCCCCCGGCAACTCCTACATCCAAATATATTAGATGTGACACATTTTGAAACAATGAAGTGTGATAAATAATTGAGTCCAGAATGGCTCGAGAGAAAAAATAGAAAATGCGAATAGGTGTTCCACACTAATGGTCTTGTTCATATGTTCTTATGGATAAAAAATATAATTGTAGTCTTTTCTCCTGTTTCCTGGCCAGTATTATCAATCTTTCTCACTCCCCTGCAAAGAAGGAAAGGAAAAACGAGAAGCTACAAAAGATATATAGCAGGTTAGATTAATACCTAAATCTATAGAAGAGGTTTACATAACAGTCAAAACAAAGGGTCTATATCTTTCTCATTGTGGATAGGGTTCGGAAGAACCAGGCGAAGCAATGCTAGCTTGAAAATGGATTACATTGGAAACTCACCAATGACAAAAGGCTGTTTGTACATCTTTTCATCTGTGGAGGTTGTTGGATGCCCGTTCTCAATATTTCTAGACTCCAAGCCATCCATGTGAAACCCAGAAAAATGGACGCCTGAAGAGGCCTCTATCATGTCAACAACTGATATAGATTTAGAATCCATCTGCAGTTACCTACAAAAGCCGACAACAGAAAAGAAGAGCCCGCGTGAATACAAAACATTAACTGGATAACAAATAACAAAAGCTTTCCGTGCGTCTCACATCTGCTTGACCTTACACATCATTTCACTTCTCACAGGCATATGCCAACAATAGAGTTCCTTCAAGGAATGAAAGAATACGGTTCATTGGATAAAGCTGATGTCTTACATTTGCAATCATGAGAGAAATATCACACCAAAAACAAAGTACCAATCATTGCATCAACCCATATAGTGCAAAAGCAATGTTAAAGTTCCGTGGTTATCAAAAATTCGAATCCAAACATTCATCCAATACTTCCTGAAAACGTAAGCCTCGTGATGTTTACTACTTCGCTTCACCACATAAACATCATTGTTCCTAACCAACCCGATCATGACACAACCAGGATCAAGAGAAAATTGCATAAAATCATTCCAAAGATTCCAATGTAACTTCCTTCACCTTCTAGCATTCTCAACTCCACCACGTTATTATTACCATGATCGAATTACATGTACCATACACAATCCAACAACTTAAAACGAGATAATGCAGTGAAGCTCCTAACAATTGATCAGAGCCACGATTAAATTGCTTATCCAAATTGGGATCAGACTCTAAACAAAGTCTAATGCCCAACTCATATTGGAAAAGTTGCAATCTTTATTCACCAAAACAGTAAATTTCAGATTCAATCCACAGTAAAACTAGTGTGTCCTCGTAAATGAATGAATGCAGATCATATCTAAGTACCTGATAGTCAACTTGAATCAGAGATCAATAAAGAGAAGAGAGAGAGAAAATTATCGCAAGGGGGAGGCGGGGTGTAAAGGATTAGTTTATATATAATCTGATTAATTGGACAGACTAAAGTAGGTCAAGAGGGTAGCTCTGTTTTGGCAGCCCAAGAGCAAATTACAGAGAGACATAGAGAAAAGGAGAATACAGTGACAGGATTTCTAGCATAAAAGGGGGTGTAACTGGTAAATTGAAAGGTGGGTTTTTTCTTCCTTTTTTTGTTTTTTTGGTTACACACTTACATATCTACAAGGTCTGCGAGAAAGTTTGGGTCTTTGGTCAATAATATAAATATGTATGTCTGTATGTATACTGTATACAAAATGAGGCTATGGACATTTGTTTGAAATGTAATTTGGATTGATGAGATGCTTTATTTCTTAAATCTCTTTCATTGGATTTTTGTTTTCAGTTGATTGCATAGCTCCTGTGGAAGTTTTTTGTTTTCTCTTGCTTATTTCTTCTGCATCATCATCATCTTCTGCTGCTGCTTCTTCTTCTTGGCCTTAAAAGTTAAAACTATTGCTAACTCCGTCATCCAACAGACGTGTATAAGAGTTCGTGTGAGAGACACGTCTTATATGAGTTGGATTGGGATTGAGGATCCGCGTAAGCACCTAATCGGATGTGGGGTCCAGGTTTTTGTTGTTTTTAGTTTGTATGAATAACAGATATCTACCCTCAGATTCTGATGTTTTTGTTGTTTATGGGACGAAGATCCCCTTCGTCCGAATAGTTTAATCTTGACTTTTCGTCTAATGACAATTGTTTAAGTCTTCCACTATACTTTAAAGTTGTGCTTTATCAGAATAAAAAATAAACATAACCCATCTCTATGGTTTAATCCCTTGGCTAATGTTGTGATTATTTGTTCTAGGCCATTGGTCGAAGTTATATTTTGTTTCTTAGTGAGGTAAGCAACAGATAACCTTTCTTTATAGCATTAATACAATACATACATGGTTCCTTGTTTTACAGTTTTCTTCACCGCCATATTTAGGGACACGGGATCATGTGTTTTTTTTTTTTTTTTGTAATCTGTCCCTGTATTATTTATTTTTAACCACTTATTTATACGAGTCTCGTAACAACATATTTATATGAGTCTCGTATTTATCTAATATGTAACTATTATCAGTGATAAAAATATAACTACAATCACATTAACAATTAAATAAGTTTTTATTATTACTTGAAATAAAAACGTAAACTAAAAAGGTTCTTCTTATCCATTAGTGATAAGGATTAAACGAAGAGACTTCATGAGCGAGCGATAGCGACTATAGCAAGTGTTAGCGATAGCGGGATGAGACGGCAATGGCGAGTGATCATCCACAACTGGTGTGGTGACAGCGGCGTGAGGGGGAGAGAGGGAGGTATCCTCTCCTTCTTGAGACCCAAGTTCAACTCCAGATTTAATGAAATCCAAAATTGAACCAAGCGTCCAAATCTGAAGAAAGAAGCAAGCGGCAACACCTATGAGAGATTCGGTAACCTTACTAAGACCTAGATCTATATGCTAAGACCCACGTGAACTCCATGGCCGCCTCTATTGAGTTGGGTTCACCATCCTTTTCACAAGCAGACTTTCTCGCTCTCTCCAAAGGAGTGCTCCTCGACTCACCAGATGGCAAGAACCTCGAAAAACTAGGTGGGGTTGAGACAAAATTGATTAACTCCTAAAGTGAGGGTGCTTGGAGGAACAAATTACGCACTCATCATCACAAGGGTGCCCTAAAATATTATCAAAATGTGTTGAGGGATGGCGTATTAACGCCTCCGATTGAGCTTTTAAAGCTTGGGACACAAGCTTGGTTATCGAGCTTAGTTGGGTTTTTCTGGTTCAAACGACCAGCCTTCCCAACAGTGAAGGCCCGGGCTATGGTCAGATGGGCTAAAAAAGGGCTTCAAAAAGTGATGTTGCGTGAAGATGGTACGTTATTATTCAAAATTTCTGATGATTCTTACTTGAATGAGAATGTGGAATAGGGCATGGCATTTCGGTGACCAATATTATTTATACCAAAGTTTTAAAAACTGGATCGGACCATCTGGTCCGACTGAAAAAAGTTTGAACCAGTCCGTGGTCTAGATCAGTTTCACCCAATAATCTCTATATATAAAAACCGGTCGGTTCAAACTTTTTGGTCGGACCGATCCAAGTTCGATCCGACCGGTTTTAAAAACCTTGGTTAATGGGTTAATCTTTGACCCAAGAAAGTCTCCATGCCAAAAGTCTGTCCCATGAAGTCCTTTGATTATGCATGTAGGAACATGGAATATTGACATAGAAAGGACGTTTCTTTTTGTAAAAATGGAAGGGTTATATGTGTTGGTTTTTAGAAAAGAAGGAGTCTTCGTTCGAGAACAATGATTAGAATTTCGTATCAATTTTTGTAGCATTTAGAATTCTATTTCATATCAATTTTTGGTAGTTATAAGTTTTATAATATTTAGAACTCTATTTTATATCAATTTTTGTAACATTTAGAACTCTATTTCATATCAATTTTTGTAACATTTAGAATTTTATTTCATATTAATTTCTGTAATATTTAGAACTCTATTTCGTATCAATTTCTAGTTTTGATAGTTGAGTTATATATACTCTTTCAACTATTCAATTTGTTGATCTAAAGCACCAAATTTGAAAACTAGCAGTATTTCAGTTAGGCTATTTAAAGTGGAGCAATTGTTGGAGCAAAGTTTAATAAGTGAGTAACATCTGTTGGTTTTTTGTGTATCCATTCTGTTACTGTTTGTCTTCTTTATTACAATTGATAATGATAATTATTTAAGTTGTATACTTTTTTCCTGACAATAGTATACCCAATTATTTTTTAATATGTTTTATGTTAAATCATAATGGAGAATATGGAACCATCCTCTACTCGTGGTGAGTCCGATCCAGCATGGAATTATTTTTTTTTCTTCTTAAGCATCTGATGGGAATATCCAATATAACTGTATGTTTTGTGGTAGAATATTTAAAGGGGGAGGAATTTTTAGAATGAAAGAACATCTTGCTGGTGTTAAGGGTAATATTGCTTCTTGCAGAAAAGTACCACTTAATGTACTTGGTATGATTGGAAAATATTTGCAGCAACAAGTAAAAAAGAAAAAGGAAAATAAAGAGGCTTATGATATATCTTTTGGAGATGATGAAACACCATAAGTATTAGATACAGGAAAAAGAAAAGCTACCATTGACATAGATTCTTATTTTTCTCCAAGAATTACTCCTAGATCTCAACCTAGTCTAAAAAGTTTTATGATTGATAAGGATGTTGTTTTACGATGTAAAAGAGCATGGGTTTGATGGTTCTATCATTCATGTATTCCTTTAAATGCTTTAAATTCACCATATTTTTAAGAAGCAATTGATGTTACAACAGCAATAGGTCAAGGATTTAAGGTACCATCTTATTATGAGTTGCGTGTGCCTTTACTTCAAGATTTAAAAAGGGAATGTCAGTTAATTGTGGATACATATAAATCTAGTTGGGAATCAACAGGATGCACTATTATGACAGATGGGTGGACTGATCAAAGACAAAGAACCTTGGCTAATTTCTTGGTTTATTATATTATTGGAACAACTTTTATCAAGTCTGTTGATGCTTCTGACATGGTAAAAAGTGCTAATGCTTTATCTGAATTATTCTTTAAAACTGTCGAGTGGGTTAGACCAAAGAATGTTGTGCATTTTTTTACAAATAATGCAGCTAATTATGTATTAGCTGGGTACTTATTACAATCAAAGTATGGGCATATTTATTGGTCTCCATGCGCTGCTTATTGTATAAATCTTATTTTAAAAAATATTGGTGGTATGAGCCATATTTCTAGTCTTGCTTCATGCGCATCTAAGATCACAATTTTTGTGTATAATCATGTCACATTTTTGTCTTGGTTAAGAAAACAAGAAGATTGGGTTGAGATCGTTCGTCCTGTTGCTACCAGGTTTGCAACTACATTTATTACTTTGAAAAGTGTTTATGAACATAAGCAACTACTTCCAAATTTAGTGACAAATAAACACTTTTCAAGTCATAGATTATCAAAAAGTGAAAAAGGAAAATAAGTTTGTGCTATTATTCTAGATAATAAATTTTGGGATGCTTGCTTGATCATTATGAAGATTTTGGCTCCGCTTATAAGGCTGTTGAGGATTGTTGATTCAGATGAGAAGCCATCCCTGGGATATATATATATGATGGTATGTATAGAGCTCACAAAACAATTATAAATATTTTTAAAGGGAAGGAGAAATTGTACAAGTCTTATATAGATATTATTGATCGACGATGGAATAAGCATCTTACTCAAAGAATCCACTTAGTAGCTTATATAGTGGAGAAGAACGTACAATTAATATTATGGGCGGAAGTAGCAATCGTGCATTTGCACGATCGCGACCTGCCGATCCTCCCTAAACTTGAACAGGTTCCACTTTTTTGATCATAACTTTGTCATCCAACCTCCAAATAACCTGATTTTTGAAGCATTAGATTCATAACACATTTCTCTATCTCTCCATAGAAATTTATAGCATTTAGTATTGATTTGAAAAATATTGATCGAATTAAAGTAAGGGCATCAGTTGGAAGAGCATAAATTGGATATTTTACTGAACATACTTCAGTATTTTGATGATATCCTGATCTGTAGAGCTCAAAATTAGATGATTATTATTTATAAATAAACTAGAGACATAGAGCTATAAATTATCTGAAGGAATCAAATTTTAATTCAGTCTCTAAGACTGTCAATTTTTGGATGGAAATTGAGTTTAGTGTACTAATCAGTGTAATAACAGTCAGAAAATGTTTGATATATAACTTTAATATTTCTAAACCAAATTGAATGATTTTGGTGTCATTAGAAACTTAATACAATAGGGAACAAATATTATGAAGAAGTCAAATTGTAATTCCAATTTGAGGTTTCCCAAAATATGTTCTGAAATAAGAGAAATGAGTTTGTTTTTTATGTTTGACTGGTGTGGGCACGCCGCTCTTATGGGATGGTGGCTAATTAGGGTTCATTGAAATAACTCTAAAGGGAAATGCACTCACGTTTTATGACTCCGAAAATACGGAGTAATGAAGATCATGTTTTATGACTCCGCAAGAGTTAGGCTCCGGAAACGGGGTCCAACACAAAGCTTATTTATTTCACCAAGCATTGTCGCCTTCTTTACTAATGGTGATTTTCCACTATCGCCATATTTTGTTGAAAAATTTGTCGGGATAATTTTTCTCTGAATATTTTTTTCGTCGCAAAATGAAAAATTTCCCAATAATTTTACTGATAAAAAATGATTTTTTGTCGGTAATTTGCTATGGTTTCATTTCTGTTGGTAATTTTCCATTGTTAATTACTAATTTTCTTATAGTGTATGGATTTTGAGATTTTCCTTAAGGCATTGGCTAGTAAGGTTATTCCATTAGTTTTTATTTCAATTGCTGGATCAGAGATTAGGTCCTAAGTGTTTACTTCGTATAGTTAGGATTTTATCCAATGAAGAAGTCAATTCTAATAGTGCTAAGATATTAATATTCATATGTGATTATGCAAAACCAGTTGCATTCACTCTTGCTACAATTGTTGCATGTGCTCCTAAGAAAATCTATATTTATGAAGTAGATGAAATAAGTGATTCTAACACAATTTCTATAATTTTTGTCACATTCAATTTTCAATCTCTTGTTTGATATGAAATTATGAGCAAGAAATTATTAACTTCTCTTGCAGTTTACTAGACAATGTTCAGATATTTCTTGTTGTTGAACCTTATATGAGAAAAAATAAACAAATTTTCTTAAAGCTAGTAAAATTTTAGTTCAAAATCATGCTTCTCAGATTTTGTTCTTAATAGTAGCAATATTAACTTCTAAAGTCAAGCCTAGTTACTATTCCTACTTATTTGAGTGTTTCTTTTTATTGTATTTGAACTTCAATTATAGGTTTACTCTATTTGGTAACTAATTTAAACCATATAACTTGAATTTGAAGAGATTATATTGTCTACTTCTTTAATATGAAAGTTGGATAACAACAAGCAAAGCACTTTCACTAACTTTACGTCTTGCTTGAAGGACATTTTTCCTTAGGTCTAGGTATAATTTGTATTTTTATTCTATATAGAACATGTTTGAAACAAGAAATTTCATTAAACAACATGTTGTCATGGTTTTATGTCTTTATTAAGTTGCTTTCTTGTCATTATCCTTTATGCATATGCTCTATCCTTTATGCATATGTTCAGTTTAAAAGCTTATAATTATTATGTCTAGAATTGTTTGGTGCTTCCAAAAAGAGGATTAATATGCTTCTTGACTTATTGAATTGCACTAAGCTGATTATTTTTCTCCATAAGTTTTATGCTCTATTTTGACTTCAATCTCTCTAATTCTATATTTTGCTTTTAATTCTCCCTGTTTTAGGATAATGGTATGTGATAAAATTAAGAAATAACATATTGCTTAATGAAAGAGAAATAGAACATTCACATCCTCTCCTCCCCTTCAAGAACAACCCTTACATTTTTATTTCTAATGAATATGGGAAGTTCTATGCAGAGTATCTTACAGGGAGTGTAACCCTTCAAAGAGACTTTGATTTTAAGGATCTGAAGAATACCAACATTGTAGCATTATTCAAAGCCCTCAATTGGAAGAGGTGGTGTGACCATCCAAACTTTTCTTCCCTTGTATTGTTAAAGAAATTCTATGCCAATGCTTCTTACTAAGTGGGAAAGCAAGAAACTTTTGAGCATATAAAAATTAGATGAAAATCATTCAATATCTCAATAAGAAGAATCAATAAACACTTAGAATGAGAGCAACAGTCACCCAATCAACTTTCTAGCTATTAAACTCCTTACTAAACTTAAGGCTTGGAATTACTTCTTCAATGCCTCTCTTTATCCATCAGCTTATCCAAATGAAGTTAATGTTGAGTGTGCTAAGTTATTTTACAAAATCAAGCACAAAATTTCTATTAATGTTGGTAAAATAATCAATGAAAGAATTTGTAAGATTTTCAAAGATCCAAAGAAGAATATGATCTTCACAAATTTACTTATTAAGTTAATGGCGGCTAATGAAGTGTCCTTTCTTGATGTTCCTTATGGAAAACACTTTGTAGAGGAACCTATATCATATGCTCTACTATTGTATAGAGAAAAAGTGAAAAAGGCCACAGAGCTGAGGATGAGAAAGAGAATAGGTGTTCCTGTGGAGGTTGAACGATAAGAAATAGATACATAATAACCACAGAGCAGCTTCAACAGAACCTACACCAACTTATTGACACATATTATCTTACTATGATAGGGATAGCCTTGGATTTGAAAAAGCTCAATGAAAATATGGTTACATTGGATTAAAAATAGAATAAGACTTGATGCCTCCATCAAGAAGCTATTCAAAACCAAATCTCCAATCTTCAATAGAAGGTAAAAACATCAAAAACCAACATCATGATTTTAAATTATTTAAATTTTCTCTAAATATGTCACTATATCACAAAGGCTAGTGTGTATAAGGCTACATGAACTAATTCTGTGGCTAATAAAATTTTTGATCGAGACAGATAGTAAGTACCAAATGGGGAATTCCCTTTTGATTACCCACCTTTCCTGTAACACCCCCTTACCGCAGAGTATGCACCGGGACGCCCGGAGGTCATTCCGGTACATACCCTACGATAAGGGCGAGCTACGTTCGATCACTACATTCACTTCATATGGCATCATAACATTATTCGCTTATAAAGCATCATAAGACAAATCACAATATTTTTTTTTAAACTAACTGTGCCTCATTTCATTTCTCAAAATTGAAATTCTATATTGTATCTTTCAACCTTTACCACATGTACATCA
>JAOQMQ010000196.1:32998876-33010715 GCA_027563845.1 Erythroxylum subrotundum
GGTCACAACTGCCATTATCTGATTATGCATTCATGAATAGAATGCATGCACCACAATCAATCACATTATAAGCACATAGGTCATCCCATTCACATTCAAGCAGCACTTTAATATCGCAATCCCCAGTACACAATCATTGGACCTTCTGTCCGGAATCCACAATCAAATCGCATTCATTCATTATTCAAAACATAATCATAAGCAAACAACAATTGAGAGAAACCGTCTAGGTTACTCACCAACTACTCCCGAAGCTAGTGCCTGGAAATTCCGACAACGTCTGTGGGTTGACGTTCCAGTTGCTCCTCTATAATAAATATCATACACATATATCACAAATTTTACAATCATAGGTGTTTAATAATGCACATGAATGAAATGAAAGATGTACAATGCATATTCATGACAATCCCGGGCATCAATACATCACAAAATCATTCTCATAACAAAACTCGCCCTTTTTTTTCAAGTCACACTTTCGGTCTACTATTCACATAAAAATCAGAAAGTGAAACTGAAGTAATTTGATCATACTCTCTTCTAGACAAGTGTTCCTCTATGTCTTACGATTCCATTGACACCAAAATCACTCAATTCGGTTTAGTAGATTGGAAGATATACCTCAAACATTTTCGGACTGTTCTAATCCCAAAACAGTGTATTATACCCAATTTCCATCTAGAAATTGAAAACCTTAGAGACTGAATCAAGATCCAGCTTCTTCATATAATTTTTGGCCCTATTTCTTTACTTTACTCCAAATCAAAAACTATCTCATTTGGAATCCTACAGGTTCAAATACCATCAAAACATTGAAGTATGCTCAGTAAAACTAATCCCATTTACACTGTTCCAACGGACTCCCACACTGTCCTTTGATCACTCTTTTTCAATTTAACACCAATTATCACAAATTTTCATGGAGATATAAGAAAATGTGTGAGGAATCTATTGCCAAGAATCAAGTCATTTGGAGGTCTAAAGAAGGAGTTATGATCAAATGAAGCCACCATGTTTATGTCCTTAATCATGCAGTAACATATCTTGGCGCGATTGTCATAACTCTCACAATAGATGTCAAATTGCTTTCGTTTTTTGACCATTTGAAAGAAGACTTCTAGATCTACATCTTTTATGAACACCACAAATTGAGATTCTGCCTCAAAAAGGGTCAAAAACGCGATTTCCTTAAGCTGTCCAGTGGATGTCTGTTAAACAGACATCCATGTCCGTTTAACGGACATACATCGGGTTTAGGAGTCTAAAATGACCCGAGAAGGTCCGTTAAACGGACATAAACTGGCCAAGGGGTGTTTTTACACTCGAGAAGGTTTGTTAAATGGACCTTATGTCTGTTTAACGGACATATGTCACCCAAAACTCGCTCCAAAGCCTCTCCCAAGGTTCCTACACTCATTCTATCATCATATATACCCATAATCTTCTTAAATTCACTTTTTCTAGCATAAAAACACTTTATAACAACTCAAGTTTAGCTCAAAATCATCCATACCCAATTCATATTCCCTATTTGGTCATAAATACCCAAAATGGAGCACAAGCATACACATTCATCCACAACTTTTGCTGCACTTAATGTCCTACATTCATGTCAAGATTTGGGACTCTTAAAGACAAAATTTAAATTCAAAGTCTTCATAAGAAATGCAGCCAAATGCCTTTAGTTTAATCCAAACTAAAAATCATCTTAATTGACGAACTATAGAAGAAGCTATGGCTGATACATTGAGGCATACTCAAAGATCATATTGCTGCAAAATTTTTCAGATTTGCACACTTTCAATATTTATATCTAATTCATCTAATACCTTCTTATACCTAGCTTATCTCTTACATTACATTTCCTCATCATTCTCTACCCAATTTAACTCAATAAATCACTCACAAACAAATCATGATCTATAATTTATCATGAACCAAAAACAGAGCATATAAATATCTATCCATTCATAAGCAATTTTCTACACTCATCCAAACCCCTTTGAAAATCATTCAATCTCTAAACCTCTCTATACCCTTACATGAATTTTTACTCATCCTATAAATCCAAAAACAAGCCATGAACATAAAGTTTTCATCACCCATGACACATACATAAACCTTGCAAAAATCAAATCATCAAATCTCAAGTAGTTACTCAACATTCTAGGTTAAATTATCCATGCCCATGACATTAAAAGCAAAACTTACTTGGTTTAGCTACCCAATCTTCAAGTTCTTCAAGAAAATCACCAATACCTAGCTTCAAACACCACTCACGATCATCACCATCTTTAGGGTTGGAAGGTTAGCAATTTTTTGGTGGAAAAGAGAGCAAGGTGGAAGATGTGTGGGAGGTTCAACAACAATGGAGGTTAAAGTGATCAAAGCTCATGAAGAAGAGGAAGAAGAGAAGCTACGAAGAAGAGAAGAAGAGAACCCAAAAACAAAACTCTAATGGCTTTTGAAAGACAAGCATCGTGAGAGAGAGCAAAAGATCTTCAAAAATTAAACAAATGGTGGTTATAAGACATGGCTTGGCAAGTGACACTTGTCACTTGCCACATGTCAAATTTCCATGGAGCCTACTATATTTCACCTATTAAACTAATCCATTCAAACCCAATTCCTATTCCAATTATCCCTTAATTAATGACACTTGGCAATAATTCCTAAAGTCATGTATCAAAAATTTCAATGCTATTTGACAGTAAATTCTACTACCATTTATCAATTGGTCTGTCATATGGCATTTTTCCTAGTTCAAAAATTACCCCGAATTTTCAGAAAATTTCCTAAAATTCTCCAAAAATTCTAAAACAACAATTTCACTCTTCAAATCAATTTTCAATACCAATAAACCCCAATTCGCAAAAACAATCACATTTATTAACAATTATACCCTGAATGTCAATAAATGCACGTACAATTATTTTCATGTGCAAAAAGTTCATCATTCACATGTACGTGTATGTCACAATATGCATGAGCACGCAAATACATTTCTAAACTCTCATTGTTCACTTATATTTACTATTCTAACCTTTCCATAGGTAATGGGATGTTACATTTCCAATAGTGGCTAAGCATAGAGATCTTATTGCAATACAACTAGCACTTTTGGATTTGTATCATCTATACATGTGTCCAATCTAGCCTCCACACGAACATAACCACTAGCCCCCACCTGGAGAGTCTAACCAGTCCTTCAGCTTCTAACCAGAGCAATATGATTGATATGGATGTAAAATCTTTCACCTCTCAGGTGCACCATTTCCATTTTCACTTGCTATCTTTTCCTAAACATTGGGACAATTTTTATACTAAATGTAGGGGGAGCTTAGTTGTATGTATGCGTATGATTTTCTTTAGATGTGGATGTATAGTCTTTGTAGGTTATTCTATGTGTTCAACCTTAGGTTCATAACATAATCATGCATTTTATTTTCTTTTTTCTTTTCTTTTCATTTTTCATTTCAAGCATATAGTAATATGATTATGATTATATAAATTGCATTTAAGGAACCTAATTGATGATTATTGCTTTATGGAGACGAAATAGCTTATTTGCTTAATATTATTAAATTTTACAAGAAATTGAAGCATGCTTTATTATAATGGGTAGAACATGAACTTGTAAGCAATTTTTGGGCCTAATTATCAATCATTTACTTCTTATGAACATTTCTTCTTTGAGTGAGCTTTGCTTTATAATGGATCTAGAATTTGCTTGAAGATCTTTGAAAAAATAAAATTCACATACAGCCTGATAAACATAATGGCAATTTAGTTAAAACCTCACTTGCAAATAACCAACCTTATATTGATTTTTCCCTTAGAGAAACCCTATTGAGCCAATGGCCTATTCCTTCCATGAACCCTGCACTAAAACACCCTTTTTATCACTTTCATTTATTACCCATATTTGAACCATGAGCTAGCAAAGTATAATAGGTATAGGGAAAATGAAAAAAAAAAGTTAGAGAGAAAATAAGGGATAATGGCAGTACAATTTAAATGTAGGGGTAAAAAGCTACATGGTTAGACATAGGTTAAAAAGTGTTATAATGGGTTAAAAGTTAGTGAGAAGGAGTGACAAGAAGCAAGCTTACTTCATATGAATCAGTAATTAAAACTTGGCTCTTAGGATAAATTTCTCTGCTAAAACCCATATGAAAAAAATAAGGAAATTAAAAAAAAGTAAAATTTAGTAAAAGCCATTAAAAAAGGAAGAATAAAAGAAAACAAAAAAATGAACAAGGGGTGTGTTTATTTGTTACAAATCTTAAGAGCTAAGAAGAAAATCAAGAATCTATACATGTTATACAACAATGACAATTCAAAGAGTAAAGTGAGGGTAGTTTTTGTACACAATCTAGCTATGTTAGGTCATTAATTAATACTTTTCTAGTAACCTAAACTCCAATAAGAAGGCCTCCAATATATACCCTCCATATCAAACCCAGACTCTTTATAACCAAAAGAAAGACCATTGCTTCTAAAGGTTATGTGAGACATCTAGTAAGGGACCTTAGGCTCTCTTTAAAGTTTATGGTTAAAATTACAAAGTAAAGTGTAGAGTATTCAATGTTCATATGACTCATTCAAGGAGGGGAATGTTAAGGGAGTGAATATCTAGACATTGGAACAAATAGATAACTTTTCTTACTTGCATAATTTTTTTCAATTATTAAAAAATCATAGCACATTCTTATTTTCATTAAGGCAGCAATCTAAATGAGATAACTTGCTTGTTTTTGGATGTTTTACTCTTTTAGTTAGCATTTGCTAGGGAGTAACAAATGGATAAGTATATGGAAGTAATATTTGCATGAAATACTTTGTTTTTATCCCAACTTTAAACTTAAAAGTATTTTTATTTTTCAATCTTCTAGCTTAGTTGAGTTATTTTGGTGTAGGGATAAGGTTAAAAATACAAGGGAGGAACTTTTGGAAAATGGGTGCAAGTTCTATGTAAATTTTGTCTTTGATTTTATAACACTGATATGAAGTTGTAGCTTTGGAAGCAGGGAGCAAGCAGAAACTTTGATGCTATAATATCAATTTAAAGCCACAGTATTAGTGAAGAAAAAAATTGACAAATTTAATCTCAATGATAACATCAATTTAAGGCAATAACATTGGAATTGAAGAGTAGGTTTTATCTTAGATGTTATAACATCAATACAAGGCCATAAAATCAAAAGAAGAATTACAAGACTTTGACATATGTTAAGAGAAAGTATAGAGCACTCTACCCAATATAGACAAAATAATGATGATTAAACTCTTAACAACGCCCATCTTGGGTAGAGTAGTCTTTTCTTTTTCTTAATAGATGTAAAAATCTTATAATTCTTATTTTGTCATTATAGCCTTGTATTAAGGTTATAATGTTAAAGCTAAAACTTGATCTTCACTTCCAATATTATTGCCTTGAATTAATGTTATAGCATTGAGATTGAATTTGTCAGTTTTTTTCTTTACTGATGTTATAACTTCAAATTGATACTATAACATCAAAGTTCTATTTTGCTCTTTGTTTTCAAAGCTGCAACTTCGTATTTATGCTATAGCATCAAAGAGAAAATTTGTGTAAAACTTGCACCCATTTTCTAAAAGTTCCTCCCTCACATTTTTAACATCATCCCTGCACCAAAACAACATAATTAAGCTAGAGGAATGCAAAATAAAAACACTTTTAAGCTTAAAGATGAGGTAAAAAATATTTCATACAAATATCACTCCCCTACATTTAGTCAGTTGCTAGTCGTTGACAAATGCTAACTAAGAAAGGAAAAAAATCCAAAACAAGCAAGTTATCCAATTTAGATTAATGGAATGTTGAAAAAAAGAATGTCTCATGCTTTTTTTAAGGGATAATCAATCCTAAAGGGCTCAACCTTTTAGGATTTTTTCAATTCAGTGCCCAAGTTTTAAATTTTTTTTAAAAATTTCAATTGAGTGACCAATCTGTTAAAGCCTTAACAATTCAATTTAAAACGTTAGTTTTTGCTAATGTGGCTAATAGATGGACACCCATGTTACATTTAGTAGAAATGCTACATCATTACAAATAACCTTTTGAAACAAATTGTTAAGGTTTTAAAAGATTAGTCAGTTGAAAATTTTAAAAGCTTGGGTACTAGATTGAAATTTTTTTAAAAGGTTAGACACTTTTGAATATGTTATGCATTTTTTATATAACTGAAAATTTTATGTAGGAAAAGTTATATCTTTATTCCAAGGAGTAGAGATTCACTCCCCAGTGTTCCCTTCCTTGTTTGGTTTGATATAAAGGCCATTTGTTGGAGGCCTTTCAAATGGAGTTTAGGTTGCTACTAAAGTATAAATTCATGACCTAACATAGCTAGACTATGTACTAAAACTACCCTTACTCTGTTCTCTTAACTATAATTGTTGCACAACATACATGGATTCTTTGATTTTCTTTTTAGCTCTTGAGATTTGTAATAAATAAACATACACCTTATTCATTTTTTACTTTTCTTTTCTTCTTCCTTTTTTTGAATACATTTTTACCAAATTTCATATTTTTAATTTTTCTTTTTTTAATTAGTGTTTCAACAGAAATAGTTCTTCTTATGATCCAAGTTTTAATTACAAATTCATATGAAGTAGGCATGCTTCCTGTCACTCCTTGCTAACTCTTGACTTATTACAACACTCTCTAACCTATGTCTATCACTGTAATTTTTCACCCCTACATTTAAATTATGTCACTCTCCCTAATGTTTCTCTTTACCTTTTTTTTTTCTTTTTCTCTACCCTTTTTACTTTGCTTGCCTAAAGTTTAAATATGGGTAGTATATGAAAGTGGTAAAGGGTTTTAGTGTAGGATTCATGAAAAGAACAAGCTATAAGCTCAAAGGGGTTTGCCTAAAGGAAAAATTAACTGAAGGGTAACTATTTGGAAGTGATGTTTCACCTAAATTGTCATTGTGTTCCTAAGGCCATATATGATAATTGTATTTTTTTTCAAAGATCTTCAAGCAATTTCTAGATCCATTACAATGCAAAGCTCACAAAAAAAAGAAATGATTACAAGTAATAACTTATTGATAATTAGGCCCAAAAATTGGTTACCAGGTTTAAGTTATACCCATTACAAACAAAAGCATACTTTAATTACTTGAAAAAATTTGATAGTATTAAGTAAATAAGTTATTCTTTCCCCACAAATCAATAATCATTATTTTGAGTCCCTAAATGCACAACAAGAAATGAAAAGAAATTAACAATGAAAAATTGACTCTTCCCTGAACCTAAGGGTAAACATACCACACATCACACCCAAAGAAAATCACAGGCACACATACAACTAAATTCCCCCACTTGCAACCAAGGAAAATATCTTGACGTCATTTTCAACCACGAGCAACCATCATCTTTCATCTTTTATACAACAAACTTGATATAAGTCTCTTGCTTTATGTTCCCTAACTTTATCTTACTACCCCTAAGCCCTTAGAAATACCCAAGATCTATTTAGTTGCATTCCTTATAAGAGTTGCTACTCTCTCCCATATTTGATCAGCATCTCCTTCCAATATCCATAATCAATAAGAGTTGACAAGCAAGCGTTAGGTACCAATCTACCTTTTAAGAAAGTAATCAATTTGAGTTTTCGTAATTATGCTCTTAAAAGTCTCTATATGCTCCATGTTTTTCTTGAAAAATGAGTTGGCTATCCCAACTTAAACACTACCGCAAAATCTAACAAAACAGTCTAGCTATCATTCTTATCACCGTATCCGAAACTCTCATGAGTCTATGAATATCCGTCCTAGGTTAATCCTATATGACCATTAAAATCTCCTCCTAAAATAACTCTTTTGATAGGAGGGATCAACTGAATCACTTTGTCTAGTTCTTTCCAAAATCAAGAGAAAAAAACGAACAATATAAAAAAGGTGGAATCTATAAAAAAAAAAAAGAGATTCACGCGAAAAGAGAATAATATAAAAAGAAACAGATTTTTTGTGAATCAATAACTCTTCAATATATGTTTTATATCACTCTTATAACTAATCGCATTTAAATACCTATTATACTTATTTTACATTATTTTATATGCATCATATACAGCCTTATTCATTTGGATTCAAGTATTCTACACATGCATCACAAGTAAAATTTATCATAAATGAGTTTCCTGATAGTAATGTTGGCACTGATCCTCATGGTTATATATTTTCGTTTCTTAAAGACTGCATTTGTCTGCATAATCAGCCACGACAACCGTTCAAAAAGAAATTTTTGTCAAAGCTAATATAGAAGGAAATAAAATTTTATGTAGGAATCTCTCTCAATCTTCTTTCAGGGAAAACAAACACAGTATAAGGTCAAAAAGAAACTCATAGCGAAAGATACATCTGTGCTAAATTTGTTGCAGTATAGACGTCGTTACAAACAAACATTTCACTAACATTTTTTGACAAGCTAAAAATGGTTCCTAGTGTATGGTGATATCTAAATTTAGCCAAACAACTGAAACGTCTTCTAACTCAAAACTGATGGACGATAACAACATTAGAAGTTGCAGGAAAATATCCATTCTATTCAATTCCTCTTTGACGGCCTCAGTTTAGTTGTTTTTCTCCCAGAAGTTATTTTTTGTGCCATTTTCGTATCACCATATCTTGATATTGGATTTTTTTAAACCCAGTTTTGCATCTATGTGACATGAATCTCCCACAAAATCCGTTCTGGTGCTTGGAAAATGCGTTCAGATTATCTTAGTTTTCTGAACACTAATAGGTTTCTGGCTCAATCATAGAGAATTCAATTGGCTTCAACTTGTGACATTCGCTTGGGATATAGGCTTTCAAGAAGGGGTAATGAACAATTCTCTACATGCTTCTGAAACACAAGATTCTATTGGAATTTCGTATATCTTGTCACAAATATAAAATACGTTTTCCTTAGTTGAATTTCATCTCTTTCCAGGTTATGGGGCTTAATTTGGTCAGCAATTTGGAAAGCGTGAAGGCTGTCTCAACATCAAAATTGCAAGCTCATTCAGGTTTTTCACTCATAAAAGGCCCTGACATTGGTAAACCATCTCCCTGAAGCGGAGCCGTTCTTCATTCTGAAATCCTCAATGGCTGAGAAACAACCTGAGGATCATTCAACAAATAAATTGCCTCAGAGCTCTGTGACCTCTGTGTATGAAGTTGAGGTTGCGGACTTGAGCCGAAGCGTAACAGTCACATGGAGCAAAAACCTTATGAATTATTCCCTTGTCATCAGTGTAGAAAACGTTTCTGATGAAAACCATTATACTTGCAAGATCGAATTAAAGACTTGGCAGTTCTGGGGGAAAAAGGGACTAAAATCCTTCGACGTAGATGGGAAACGAGTAGATATTTACTGGGATTTTCGACAAGCCAAATTCACAAACAACCCTGAGCCCTCCTCAGATTATTACGTTGCTATGGTTTATGGAGATGAGGTAGTTTTAGTACTAGGCGATCTGAAGAAAGATGCTTTTAAGAGAACCAAGAAGAGACCGTCTTTGGTGGAACCTATATTGTTATGCAAAAAAGAAAATGTGTTTGGTAAGAAACTGTTCTGCACCAAAACAATGCTATGCAGCGGTGATAGAGAACATGATGTGGTCATTGAAATCTCTTCATCTGGGTTTGGAGATCCTGAAATGTGGATAAGCATCGATGGTTTCGAGGTCATTCACGTCATGAACTTGAATTGGAGGTTTAGAGGGAATGAGAGTGTGACCACTATCAACAACGTCCTAGTACAAATTTTCTGGGATGTACACGACTGGCTATTCAGTGACACAGGCACAGGCTCTGGCTTGTTCATTCTTCAACCCGGTGCCCTGGAATGCAGTTCTGATAGTGTTCGAGACGGTAGAAATAGCAACAGCAACAGTGGCCGGAGTCACGATTCAGCACCGGAGCTTGCAACAACCGCAGATCAGTTCTTCCACATTATATATGCTTGGAAATTTGAGTAAAAGACATGGACATTTTGAGTTATCAGTCCTCTCAATCCATTGATGTCCAATTGCTTGATAATTGTAGGTGTGCTTAGTTGAAGCCAAGTCATTCCTTGGTAGTAAGTAGATCATGATTAGTCCTTCCAACAGTTGATGTGTCCTGACAAAGAAATATCATCACCAGGCTTTTGAACTATAATTCAAAGATTGCAATTTTTATATCCTCACCACTTCTTTGTGTTGGTTTTTCCTACCATTGTCATGTACAAGACTTGTTCTTTCTCAGTTTTCTTACCATTAGTCTACATGCTCATTGGGAGAAAACACAAAAATTGCAACTATGCATGACTTTTATGAAGAATGACTGAATTGAAAAGCAAAGCTAATAGTGAGTCAGTAAGCTTTGATTCAACCAATTAAAAAAATAAAAAATGAGGTAAAATGATGGACCTCTTTTGGTTTTATTTACTTTAAAAATACTTTTAATATTTTAAGAAATGAATTTTAACAATATATACAAATAAGTTCTACAAATTTATTGCAAATACATGTGCAGAACAAACTCATTTGCGAAGGTTGTCACCAAACATAGAAGAATGCATATTTTCAGCATTCCCTTCTTTTAGGTGGGGTTAAGTTTGCTTTGAACATAGCTAACTTCCACTCTCATATGTCCACATTTCTATCAAAAGCACTAATTCTCTTTAATGTCTTTTCTTTCTTGAATCTATTGCCCTTTAAGAAGCAATTATTGATGGCCACTTCTATATTAAATTTATAAACAAGATAACATTATTTAATTCCTATGCATTTGTACAAAGTCCAATAAGATGCAATATTTTCTTTCATATGAATTTATTATTTTAAGATCATTTCATTTGGTTGAAGGTGAGACAACAATTAATTTAATTATTTTAAGATCAACCTTTTTTGTTTTTATAAGTTATGCTTTCTCACACATACAAAACAGTATCTTTCTCTCACTAGTATACATAATCACTAGGATACCATAATTTTCCTTCTAGTCTCTACCTTTAAAAGGAGCCAATGAGTTACCTACCAACTTAAAATGGATACTTTTTGAAGACAGAGTTCCAAAGCTAATTATTAAGTATAGTAGGTAGGGATGTGCATAGAGAGATGTATCCATTAGCATTGGTCATTATGGAGGAAGAGAACAATGATACATTGAGTTGGTTCATGAATTTACTAACCTCTGATTTGGAATTGGATGACGGCAAAATAATTATAGTCGTATCTGATATGGAAAAGGTAACTTCATCCTCATATATTTATAATTAATCTTCATCATTTTTAAAGTTTATATAAATTTTTTAGTTGTAGGGATTGATCAAAGCAGTAAAAGTGACTTTATAAATACAACATGTCGAATATGTGCTAGACACATGTACCATGATTGGAAAAGGAAATACAAGATAAAGGACTTGAGAAGGTAGTTTTGGAACTTGGCTTGGTCAACCTAAGGAAAGATGGGAAAATTGTTACGAATCATTTGAATTGAAATGTCTAGTGGTTGACAACAAAATGAGTGAAACTTTAAATAGGTGGATGTTACTAACTACAGAAAAGTTAGTAATAAGTATGCTTGAAATAATTAGAATAACGGTGATAAAGATGCATGTGGATATGATACAATTTATGCATGGACATAAGTTAGATATTGCATTAACTATTGTGAGGAAATCGAAGAAAACAAAAAAGATGTAACATAATAGATACTCCCTCCGATTCATAATAAGTGTCGTTTTAGAGAAATGCACACTTATTAAGAAAGTTAATGAAATATCTTATATACCCTTATTAATTACATGTTAAAGTGCCTTAAAAAAATAATCT
>JAOQMQ010000196.1:33010815-33021668 GCA_027563845.1 Erythroxylum subrotundum
CACTTATTAAGAAAGTTAATGAAATATCTTATATACCCTTATTAATTACATGTTAAAGTGCCTTAAAAAAATAATCTGTGTAATCTGTGTAATTAAAATGTGAGAGAAATTAAAGGGTAATTTTGGAAATAAAATTATAAATATACATAAAAAATCACAAACGACACTTATTTTGAATAATTAAAATCCCTCTAAAACGACACTTATTATGAATCGGAGGGAGTAATAGTTTAGAATGAAGACGGGGTATACGAAGTTTCTAAAGGTTATAACAAACATATTATGAGGATTGGTAGATAAATATGAGTTTTTAGGCATGGGATCTATATGGATATACCCTACAAACATGTCATAATGTTTTCTACCATTTTAGAAAAAGGCTTGAGACATTTGTAGGTGATTGTTATAAGAAAATATGATTTCTCAGTTTGTGTGAACATGTACTACAACTTATCAAGGATCGAATTTTTTGGTCTACAACTAATATCAAGGTGATATACCCACAGATAAAAGAGTCATACTAAGGAGAGTATTTAAACTTAATACTATACTAGTGGCTGACAGGGACTCCCTAGCTTTAGGAGTTGTCAATGCAATTACCACAATAACTACATATATAACATTGTACAGTCCTAAAATTCACAAAATTTTATCATATATTACTAAATTGAAAATTTGAGAATCTTGCATCACAAATGAGCAAAGACTATTTTTACTACTCATCAAAGACTATCAATTAGATTGTGTTTTTATTATTGATGGAGTTCATAATCTATAAGTAGGAATGTTTTTCATAGTGAAAAAGTGATTAGTCTACGATGTTCTACACTTATGTAGAGCTTTTACTAGATTCTTTAAAAAAGAGAAGTTTTAATGGTTCTTTAAACCATTTATAAGTAGTCATATATGAGTTTACTGGTTAAGATTAAGCATAAATCATGAATAATGTATTCCTAGGTTTATTCTTTACGGTGAATATATTATGACAGAGCATACTACTTTGAAAAGACTTGGGGGCTCTATATTAAGAAGTAGTGTTTCTTAAAGCCTATAGCTTTTATGGAAAATATATATTGTTAATAGAGGATTACATGATATACTTACAAAGGCTTTAGGGAAAAATTTTGCTCAAACAAAATCTCTATTCTTTTATAAACTAAAATGTAAAAGCTTTATGGTGAAATTTCCATCATTTTGTCTAATCTTGCATAATTAAAATAGTAGATTATTGTTATCCAAATTATCACTTGTAAAACTTCCATTCTATTTGGAGAATGATTCTCTTAGGAACAAGAAAGAGCCTCATTGCTTTTAGAAAGAAGATGTTTTATAATTACCCTTAAATCCCATCAATCCCTCAACCTTACTACCTTTTCCTAATCGATAAAAGAAGAATGTTTTATTATTAATAAAACATAATCTTTACCCTTTTAGCATAATATTATATCAACGCACTATAACACATTCTCCCAGTATAATATAACTATGAATCCAATATTTAATTTATGATAGTAATAATTTCAACATGGGATAGATTTAGGAGCTAATAATTAAAAATTTTATGGCTTTATGAGCTTGCCTATTTGTATGGTGTATCTATCTTAGTGTGTTCATTTGTTTTAAGTTATAACTTTGAATTGTCTTCATTGTTCTTAAGAGAATGCATGGACATTAACAATTATAGAGTGTTGTCACTGCATTAGCTACTTACAAAAACTAAAACACAAAGTGCAAAGATAAAACTAAGCATCATTATCAATTAGATGGAGTGACATAATTGAACCTTTACCAACATCGAAAGAGGAGTTCATCATCAACGAAGGAGAAGTTATCAAGGACTCAATTTCCAAACACAAAATTTTATCTTTACAAAAACTCTCAACTGTGGCATAATTAGTTCAAATTCTTTCAAAAGTGAATACAAAGCTCCTTAGTCCAACTCTTGTTGTTAAACAAAGGCAAAAGTGAAAATTTCCAAATTAATAATTTTAAAAGGGCTCGATTTCCAAACTAATTGGGAATTTAAGCAGAAAATATGGAGAACTATATAATTAAGGTTCATATAAATAGATTTGGCGAAATGCTATTCCTAATTGAGAATTTTGATTAATCAATTTTAAATTAAATTAATTAATTAAATTAAAGTATATTAAAGTTCAATTAGGTTAATTAAGTTTTATTAAAATTTAACATAATTAAAAATAATTTAATTTAATTTAAATGTGACATGTGAGTTTTACTGTACTATATACCATTAGAAATATTAAACTCATGCTATATTAGCATTTATATGGCACATAATCGACCGAGACTTAACTTCATCTAAATTCCTGTCCACTCAAGATTCTTTTGAAAGTTTTACAAATATTAAGGTTCATTTTAAATGTTCCGAAATGTTATGATTCAATTGTTTAATGAAAATTTTAAGGTTAAATCTATACTTTTTGTAAAAGCATAAGAGACTTTTATATTTTTCTACCTTCATAAAAAGAATTTAGAAAAAGGCTTATTGAGAATCCAAAGTTAAGTTTGGCTTTATTTCTCTTCTGGACTAGGAACTAGGACTTTAATTTTTAACATGGATAATAATAATCCTTGCCTAAAACTCCCCCCTAAAAATCTTCAATAATTGGTAAAGTGATGAGATAAAAGAACGAGAGGCAATACAGGAAGAAGAAGATGATAGTTAGAAGGATACAACAATATTTACATAAAGAGGGAACAAAAGAACAATGTTGTCTAGATTAGTGATGTAGTAAAATGATGAAAAATTGTAATATTATTAATGGTGGATGTATAACTACTAGTAGAGAGTAGTTAAAGGTAGATAACAATTGTAAACGATTAACAACAAAACACCTTCTATATAGCCTACTTCTTCTCTCTATTTTGTAATACATCCATTCTTTCTTTGATAATTAAGGTTACACTAATGTAACTACAACAGTTGCTATTAAAGCTCAATGATTCTTAAACCTATAAAAGAAGGTATGTGTTATCAATATTGGAACAGAATTGAAGAAAAGATGAAAAATCATATACAATAGTTGGGAATGAAGTATGAGCAGGGAATGCAAGAATTGAAGGAGTTGATAACTCAAGTTCTTCATCAACTCCTTCAATAAACCCATTTAGGATAGCAAGTTGATAAAGAGTGCAATAGAAGAGCTTCAAAGTTTAAAGCAGTAGAAGTACATAATAATTATTAGTATTATGCAACAATTAGATCTTCTAAGATAAAATTTTTAGTGTTCAAAAGAGAAGGGTTAAGAAATTAGATATATAAATATGAGTAGTATGTTCACCTGGACAGAACTCTATTGATATTAAAGTTAGGCATTGCTATAATGCATTTGTAAAATATATAAATATGAGTAGTATGTTCACCTGGACAGAACTCTATTGAAATTAAAGTTAGGCAATGTTATAATGCATTTGTAAAAGGAAGCTTTTACTTGATATCAGTTGCATATACATAACAAATTAATGATGTAAGAACCCAGTTAGCAGGAGCACATTTTAGCCCTAAATAAAGGTATAGTAAGCCAATGTTTAAGGATCTGATAAGGGAACTAAAGTAATTAAGGCTAGATGGATAAGTGAAGGGGTATTGCATAAGGTTTGATCTTTTTTCTCATAAGCTAGTAATACCCAATCCATATCTGATTAGTTCATTCTTGAAGTGGTTAAAACCTAAGATTGCATACTTAATCAAAATTTGGGCCCCTTGAAAATTACAACAAACTTATGATTTAACAAGAAACTATAAAGTGGTAGCCCACAATTATTATAAAAGAAATCGGGGGTTGGAGAGGTTATATACCTAATTTGAAAAGTCAAGAAGGTATATTACTAAAACCAACAAAGGTGAGTGGTAAAATAGTTGAGCAAAGAGTTACAAAGACTGTAGTACTTAAGAGTTAGACGAGATAAATTACAGTATCTTCATACCCCTAATAGGTGTTCCTTGTATGTAGCTGACTTTAAAACTATTGACCACTTATTCTTTGAGTGTCCTTTTTCTAAAACAATTTGGTTTCAAAGCCTTAGCCATTTTCATATCCACGTACCTCCTCTTATAAATTTTCAATCCATCTTATTATGGTTCTCCCAGCCAGCCTCCACCAAAACCTGTGACATTAACTCTTTCCTCATTATTCTTTCTATTACTGTCTATAACCTGTGGGCTGAAAGGAATAATCGGACCTTTAAAGAAGAAGTCATGGATGAACGGAACCTCTCTATGTGTGTGAACTTTCAAGTTATGGAGCACCTCAGCTTAAACACTGAGAGAAGGTAATACTACTTGTGTTCACTTTTATCTCTAATGTTTTCTTTGTAAGTGATGCAGCCAGGAGTCAGTTCAGTTCTCATAGGGCATTCAGACTATGTTGTCCTACACATGAAGGGCAGCCTTGTATTTCTATCATGCGTGGGTCAAGGTTCAAATTTATCGTCTTTGCACGAGACTTAGGAAATCTAGATCTTTTCGTACAATAGAGAGTAACCAATTGCAGGCACCATTTGAGAGTGCTTCTGGAATTGGGTTGCTTATTTGTGTTAGTTGACAGATTTGTTAGACTTTAGTTCTTTTGGGTGGAAACTATGAGAGGGTATGTTGATTGAGTTTGTTTTTTGGATTTAGGGTATTGGGCAGTGGTGAGCATACCTATAGCTTTTTTGTGTCAAGAGATTTTGGGCTCGAAATCTCTAGATTGTACATATCTTCTTCATTTTGTATATATATATTATGATTTATCAAAAAAAAAGAGTTAGATGAGAAAAGATGGACTTTATTTTTTATGTGATGAAAAATATAGTCTTAACCATAAATGTAAGATGAGGTTGATGTGCATGTATGTCACGAAAGAAGGAGAAGAGTAGAAAGATGATAGAACAACCTTCTTTTTCATTACAAGTTATTACATGTACTACTTTATTTCAGTTCAAAAAAATGAAAGCAGTAGGGAACTATAAAGGCAAAACTATTAATATATTAATAGGTGCAGGAAGTATTCGTAACTTCGTCAATAAAAGTTTGCGAGTAAAAATGATTTAATGGTGAAGAACATTGGTATGATTTTAACCTTAGTCAGAGGGGGATTACAAATTCAATTTCAATAGAGGTCTAAGAGTTAAAATAGATAATGAATGGTCATCAATTTAGAATTGATGCTTTAATAATAAATATTATAGGAAGTGATAGTATTGGGGGTGTAAGGTTTCAATTTTGGATGATATTAGATGTAATTACAAAGTAGTGTTGAAATTTGAAAAACAAACAGAGAAAATAGAGCTAAGAAATAAGAGTTAAAATATGGTGTTAGAGATGAAAGGGAAACGCCTTGAGAAGTAAATGAAAGGTAGGGAGGTAGTATGTCATTTTCTAATAAGTCAAAAAGATGATCAGCTGCAAATATGTTTTCTTTATATTGAATTATAAACCTAGTAATTAAATGTCAATAATCATCTTTTTAATAACAAAAAGGGTAGTTATAGTCTCTGTTGGAAAAATATTGAGATATCTTTCAAAATCCCAAAGGCCTTCCTTATAATATATGACCAAATAATTAGACTAAAAGCAAGAGTTGAAGTAATCAATAGAGGACCTTA
The DNA here is from genome assembly GCA_027563845.1 of Erythroxylum subrotundum. Taxonomy (NCBI): domain Eukaryota; kingdom Viridiplantae; phylum Streptophyta; class Magnoliopsida; order Malpighiales; family Erythroxylaceae; genus Erythroxylum; species Erythroxylum subrotundum. The sequence continues at coordinate 33,016,429 of JAOQMQ010000196.1, forward strand.
TCAATATGCAGGAATTCAAAAACAAGCAGTGCAAGAGTTAACAGATGAGATGCTATAACAAAGGATAATTAGATAGATTCTTAGTTCATTTACTTCACTAGTCATTTTGGTGAAAAATGAGGATAGTTCATAGAGATTTTATGTGGATTATAGGGCTTTGAATCATAATGAATAAAGTCCCTGTTCCACTTATTGATGAGCTTTTGGAGGAATTGCATGAGGCAAAGTACTTTTCAAAACTTGATACAAAGGATGGATACCACCATATTTGTATGCATGAAGAGGATGTGTATGAGACAATGTTTCGAACTCATCATAAGTTACTAATCATGCCTTTTGGATTAATAAATGCTCAAGCTACTATTCAAAGCTTAATGAACTCAATCTTCAAGGATTATTAAAGAAAGACGATATTATTATTATCTGATGATTTATTGTTATAACATCACATATGGAAACAACATATTCTACATATGGCAGAAGTATGACAAATATTAAGATCTCATCTTTTATGAAATTTTCTAAATGTGCTTTTGGAATAGAGTGAATGGAGTGTTTAAATTATAATATTAGCGTCAAAGTGGTGGCAACTAATCTTAAAAATATTTAGGCAATGATGGAGTATCTAATTCCTCAATTATTAAAAACAATTTAGATGTTTTCTTAAGTTAGATAGATACTGCAAACACTTTATCAAAGATTATAGTTCCATTAGTAAACATTTAATATTTTTATTAAGAAAGAATGTAGTTGTCATACCTCCATCTTAATAAGGCCTGAGGTGGACCATGTAGTATTAGTCGGACACCGAAGTGCCAAGCTAATCTTATAAGCACATATGACGTATCTATTTATACATTCTATCCATATGGTCGCCATTTAATTAACAAGATATATTAAGTCCAAATAAGCACAATTCATTAATTCATCCATCATAATAGTCTAGGCTTATCCCATTATCATTCAATACATAAGTTTAAATCCTACTGGGTAACAACATAATAGTAATAATAATAATTTCAGCCAACAAGTTAATAAATAGACTAATGACCCTAATAATGTCTATATTGAAATCTAAAGACTCAATGTTCCAAATACATGAGAAAATGAAAATAATTAGACAACTTTGGTCAACCTTATCTAGACCTTACTTATGCTCACTGCTGATGCTGCTGCTAACTAGTTGACTAAATAACATATCTCCCTTTTTTCTTGGGAGAGGGGAAAAAAAGAAAATGTGAGTATTATACTAAGTGAGGGCAAAACATTACCCATTAGTGGTTATGCATAAAAAGGATTATTTTCATTTTGAAAACCATTTTGGGTTTATAAAATAACTTGTAATTTTCCTATCTATGTTTATACACAACCATGCCTATTGGATATTCTTACAACACTCTAACACGAGCATCACTTACATTAAAGCATAAGGTTGATTTTCACGTTTCATATTAAAGTTTAAGAAAGACATGTATTCTTGAATCAAGAATCATCACAGTCATTAAGGCACAAGTTCATCAAGCATTACGATCATTAACCATTTAATAAGATATCATTTCCATGAACAAACAATACCATCTCAAGCATAAAGCACACATCTAGCTCAATTTCATTACATATGTCCTTCATCAAGTTTTTATTCATTTCTATTAACTCTTTAATCTAGGGATCCCTATTTTATTGCCTAAGCCACCCCACTTAGGTATTTTACCTAAACCACCCTACTTAGACCTTTGTTTAAGGAAATTTTTCTTGGCTACCTCACTTAGGTCTTTTGCCTAAGCCATCTCATTTAGGTCTTTTTTAAGGAAATTTTTCATGTCACCTCATATAGGTCTTTCATTCATTTTTATTTAATTAATCTATTTATTATTATATTTTTACAAAGGGAATTCATTTTCTCACTTCACTAAACATCTTTAAGAAGGTAAGCAAATTTTCACTCTAGCAATAAGTTCAAGGCATACGTCATAAAATTTTAAAACAACTTTTCATAGGAAATCCACAATGACTCACCACAATCACAAAAAATACTCATGGAGCAACAAATTCTCAACTATAATAACTTGAAAATCATTTAAATCTAATTTATAAAATTTTATACACCTGTACTCAAACATATATATAATTTTCATATTAAACACCTTCCTAAATTCAATTTCAACAATCTCTGAAATTAGTTCCTAAAATAACTCATATGATGTTAGAACAACATGAACAATCTATGGTAAATCAGTTATATCTACCAAATTGTTACAAATTTACCCTAATAATTTTTTTCAAAAAATATACAAAATCTAAAACTACAACTTTCATGTTTTAACCAACTTCTAAATTAGTTCTCTATGCCCTTAAGTCATAAGTACAATCTTTGACTCAGCTTTAGTCATGCTAGATAGACCAATTTCTAAAATTTGACCATATCTCCTGACATGTAAAATTTAGGCACTTTCTGTTTTATAAGAATAAACTACATATATCCACAACTTTTATGTTTTATATTTTGTCAAATATACAAGTCTTTACTTGAAATAATTAGAATAAAATAGCTCAGTCATTCACGTCGAAAACAAAATAGCTACACGTATTAACCTATATCTCACAAATTAAATCATATTTCCTTAAACCTTCTCATAACCATTTAGAATACATATAAAGTGCCATGAAAATCCCACAAAAGTTTGCTCAAAATCAACATACAAGATTTCAATTTAAAAGAGGTTTAGGAAGAGATGCAATCTCACTCACCTTTTTGATAGAAATCAAGCCTTCTCTTTCTCCAAGCCTTTTCCTTCTTCTTTCTCTAGGAAAATATCTCCTATCTTTCACCAAAGATGTTTAGCGTATTTGCTATAGAAATCCTTCTTCTTTTTTTGTCCTGTTCAAACTCTAGTTGACCAAAATTTTAAAAATTTCAACCATATCGCAAAGTGCAAAATCTTAACCATGCCTTTGATAAGCCTTCTTCTATTTATATAACTCCATGTCCTTATTTGTCCATCCACCTTTTATTTTTCTATTATATTTTCATATATTTTATCACTTATAGGTAAATTAATTACCTCAAAATAATTTTCTTCCAATAAATGCAATTTATTTTTACCTCCAAGACAATTTTCTCTAATTTGTTCACTAACATTTATTATTCTTAATATTTTAACCAAAATTTTAGGTCAAAAAATTTATCCTCAATTTTTCATCAATTATTCACAAAATATCTCCTCATTAAAATGATTCTAACAAAAGTAAAAGGTTCCTCTTACAAGTACGAAAATGTAAAATATGTAAAAATTCAAGTTCAAGAATAAAAATAACAAGAAAAAACATACTGTATGGAAAAATATAAATTAATGGGATCAAATGGTAGTTGAGAAAATTAAAAGCACTTAGAAAGGCATTGATGAGTGCCCTATTAGTCCTCTCCCTAATTTTGATAAACTTTTGGTGATTGATGTTGATGCTTAAGGGGAAGGTATAATAGTTGTTCTTATGCAAGATGGCCACTTACTGGTATATGTCAACAAAATTCTATCTCACAAATATCTTCATCTTTCCATATACGAGAAAGACTTGTTGACATTGGTTTTGGCCATCAAGCAATGGTCTCACTATATCACATGGAGGTATTTTATCATTCAAACTGATCACAAGAGCTTAAGATATCTATTGGAGTATAAAATATTGATTCCATTCCAATAGATATGGCTACCTAAACTCCTAGGTTTTGACTTTGAAATTAAGTATAAGAAGGATGTAGAAAATAATGTCGATGATGTTTTATTCAGTGTTAGGCTATGTTTGGTTGGGTGGTTATTAATGGAATGGAATAGAATGCAATATTATTTCATCGTTTAAGAGCAGGGTTTATAATGGAATGGAATTGAATATGATAGAAGGGGAGAGTTTCACATTACATCCTATTCTATCCTAAACAGTAAAAATAAGTTACCTCCGATTTGAAGGGTTTATGATAGAGTGTAAAATGATAAATAACATTTCACTATATTACATTATGAACCTTTCTTCCAAACAACATTTAACTGTATTACATTATGAATCCTTCTATCCCTCCCAAACAATTTTCTAATATTACATCTATTTATATTCCATTCCATTATAAATCATTTCATTACATTATATTAAAAACCTTACGTCCAACCAAACGTAGCCCTAAGTTATATCCTTTGGTCCTCACTAGTATTTAACATGATTTACTATCTCAAATTCAATAAAGTTGGGATAAGGATAGTGGATTAGAATTAATTATTCAATAAGTGAAAGTAAGGCACTTATCTCGATTCATCTTATGCTTAGATAAATGACACTTTTACAATAGAAAGGAAGATTGGTTGTAGGTAATGATTTAGTTTTACACACTTGTAATGTTTTTGTTTTCCATAGTTCAACCACTGGAGGACACTTTGAATTGTGAGAACTTATAAATGCATCTAGTTGTATTTTTCTACAGAAAAATGCAAAGTCATATTAAGGATTTCATTTTTCATTGTGTAATATGTTAGAGTAATAAATAAGAGCCAATTGCGAGCCCAAGAAAGCTTCTAAATATTGGTAATACTAGAGTAAGTATAGAATGATGTTAGTTTAAAATTTATCGAGGAATTGTCCAAGTTAGAAGGGTAATGATAGTGAGTAATCGCTTAAGAAGTATAGCCATTTTGTCCCTCTTACTCATCCTTTTTCAGCTGCTCAGGTAGCTCACTGTTAGAGGAAACTTCCTGCCACATCAATAAGTTTGTTATAACTAGATAACTAATTAGTTTTAGCTAACTAAATGAATATATTCCTTTTATTCTTTTGTATATAAACATGTACAAAGAAGAGTCAATAAGATACAAGCCTTTCTTATATCTTTTTCTATGTTTAACATTCTGCCATTTCTGCTATTTATAAAAGTCTAAATATCAAGCTACAAAATGTAACCTCGTGTTAGAGCCTGATTGAGATCAATTGGATTTTTCACATTTTTTAATTATTTTGTTTCATTAGTTTGTCTAGCTTTACATAATTTTTGCAAATTCAGCACCATTTCGTTTACACTCTCATTGTTAGGCATTTTGCGTCAATAAGTATTTTGATTTCAATGTTGTCTAAAATCCTTTACATTCCAATCACGTCCTAAATCAAGACTTTTTCAATTCATTTGCCACTGATCCGACTTATGAGTTCTTATACACCATTTTGATCATTCAAACTTTAGGCTTTTAACAAAACTTCTTACT
>JAOQMQ010000196.1:33021768-33047777 GCA_027563845.1 Erythroxylum subrotundum
GCCACTGATCCGACTTATGAGTTCTTATACACCATTTTGATCATTCAAACTTTAGGCTTTTAACAAAACTTCTTACTAGTGACAATTTTACCAATTAGAGGCTATCTTATGAAGTTGATCTTTCTGCTCGCAACAAACTTGGCTTCGTTAATGGAAAACATCCTAAACCAGATGATTAATCTCCTCTGTATATGCAATGGGAAGATGCAACAACATGATAATCTCTTAGATTCTACATTCGGTAGATGCAGGGTTGGCCCTGGCAAGGGCAGGGTGGGCACTTGCCCAGGGCCCATCCTTATAAATGATAAAATAGGGCCTATTTTTATCTTTATAAAAAATAAGATGAAACAAAATAGGGCTTACTCTTGACCTCATAAAGAACAGCAAAAAAGTCCCATATTTTGTTTATTTTTATTATATATGAGGGCCCAAAAATAGGCAAAAATAAGATTTTTTTTTTTTTTTTTACTTTGCTCAGGACCTATAAAATATTAGAAATGGCCCTGGGTAGATGAAGAAATTATCGATAGTTTGTTGTATGCTTTACTGCAACAGAGATATAGAAAGAATTGGAGATCATGTATGGTCATTATGTTAGGACTGAGATTTATCAAGTACAAAAACAGACTTGTATACTTAACCAAGGTACTCTCTCTGTGGCAAATGAATATTCTTCTTTGGTGAACATTCCCTTTAGTATTTATGGTCCTGGCCAAGTTTTCAATAAGATTATTCATGATTAGAGATTATGTGATTTCTTATAAGCCTAAATGATGATTACAAAGTGATTAGAAGTAATATTCTTATTATGACACCTCTCCCATCTGTCAGTCAAGCCTATGTGTTACAAGAGGAACAACAAAGAGAGATTTATAATACTACTACTAGTCCACTTAATTTTGACTTAGCTTCACAGTAGAAGTTATAGAGATTCTTCAATAATTTTGGAAATTTTGGCCTTGTTACTCAAAGGAACAACTGCAGTAAAAGAAACAATTATTGTTGCACACGTTGTAAGATTCCTGGACATTCTATGGAGCATTGCGTTAAACTTCATCCTGAACTAAGAAATGCTAGAAATAAAAGGTTGGCTACTATTATGGGTCGTTTTGATATTCCAACTAACATTCGTGATTTTGATGGCTCTTCTAATGCTCAAACTAATGGAGTTTCCGATGTTATTCCTCCTATCACTGCTGAGCAGTATCAATAGCTCTTGGCATTATTGTCTCATCACAATTAATTTAGAGGTCTCTTCCTTCGATCATCTTGCATGCTCTACTATAATGGCATGTAATTGCTTATATCTCTCTTTTTCTAAGCCTAATATGAAAAGGATAATTGATAGTAGAGATACCGATCATATTACCCCAACTCTTGACATTTTTTATACTTATAAACCTATTTCACGTCATTGCACTATTACTACACCTAATAGTAGAAAAGCCCCATTAAACACATTGGTACTAGACTAGATCTCGCATTTGTTGTTTAAAAGTTGATTCAGTTTATGCAACAACCTCGAATACCCCATTTATAGGCTTGGAATATGTTCTTAAGTATATTAATGGCACATCTAATCAAGGTATTTTGTTAAAAGCTAACACTCAGCTCAAACTTTAAGCTTTCTTAGACTCGAATTGGGCCAATTTTCTTACCTCTTGATGTTCCATCACTGGTTATTTAATTCAATTTAGTCAATCTCCTATTAGTTGGAAGAGTAAGAAGCAAAGTACTATCTCTAAATCATCTGCAGAGGCTGAATATAAAGCCATGTTGCAGGTTGCCTTTGAAGTTACATGACTTCTAAGGCTTTCGAAGGAATTGAATATCTTAATCTTAAGCATATTCTCTTACAATGTGACAATTAAAGTGCTCTTCACATATCTAAGAATCCAGTTTTTCATAAGAGAACTAGGCATATAAAGTTGGATTGTCACTTCACACAAGATAAAATCATGGAAGGTCTGTTGCAACCCACATATTTGTCCACAAAATGTCAACTTGCTGATGTTCTAACCAAAATTCTTCCTTCTGCTTAGCACTGGCAGATTCTACTTAAGCTAGGAATGTTATTTTCTTCCTTCAGCCAACATTCTCCAGCTTGCAAGGGGTGTTAGAGAAAACTTCCTGCCAGGTCAACAAGTTTGTTATGACCAGTGCAGTGATCTGTGGATGATACCTCAAATGTGTCATAGAAATATTTATATGATCTTCAGTAAAGTTACCTTGATGTGAATTTTAATTTGTGGACAAGGTTCTTGAGGAGAGAGGTAATTTTGCAACAGAAGATCAAGACGCAATGCGGGAAGAAGAAGAAGAGAGTTAGAAGGATACGACAATGTTTATATATAAAGAGGGAATAGGAGGACGATATCGTCTAGACTAGTAATGCAGTGAAATGATGACAATTGTGAATTCTTAAGGTAACTAACGGTTGTAAACTAACAACGAATAACACTTTGTCACTTCTAGAGCCTGCTTCTTCTCTCTGTTCTGCAATACAGCCATTCTTTCTTTGATAATTAGGGTTTTACCATTAACTGAAACATGAGGCTTCGTCCCTTTTCAATGTTCGGTTGATTCTAAACTTGGGGAAATGGAATCAACTAAGTGTTTATAACGGAATCAAGAACAAAAAAATCTGTTTTGTTTTATACTGAAAATTAGGCATAATTTTCTGAACCTATAGTTATGCAATTAAGCATTCATTTATTTGCTGTTTAAATTTGATTATTTGATTTCATAGTTTAATTTTGATTATTTGAAGGTTTTTATGTTTGTTCTGATAATAAAGCTTTGATCTTTACCGGAAATAGAAACGCTGCAATGTTGTGTTTAGAAGGCAGGGATTATGATAGCTCATTGGTTCCTATTAGACACCTCCAAGATTAATGAACCGCAAAAGACAACAGTCAAACGGCACCCAAAATATTTCATTTATCAAAGAAAGTAAGTCAATATGATCTTGAGGATTGTGAGCAACAAAATCCTGGAACAGCCTGAGGATGTTATAGAGGAGATAATGATTCCAAAAGAACGTCTATTTAACTAAGCAAGAAGCTGAGAAAGTGGCAGTTAAGTTATTTGCTACAAGAATAAAGCATGCTTTTTGCTTAGACATATGCATATGTTTTGTCATTTCTTAGACATCATAGATGATTACTATTACGAATTTTTAAGCTTGCATGCTCTTTTGCAAAGAATTTGCTGGAAAATTTATGCACCGAACTGTAAATTTGGATATTCAATGATGTAAAGATGTTGAGATCGTTCAATTGCTTTTGCTCAATTCTTTATCCTCTTATTGATAGCTGTTGTTTAATGGAAGAAATTTGATTGAGCTTCCTCTTGTCTATTGTCTCAAGTTTCATTACTTACCTGCAGCTCATTTACAACTGTTGAGCTGAGAATGAAACTATACGTGAAGAATTTTCTCTTCGAGTTGAAAGACAGTAAGAGGCACTGGTGTCCAATTTTATGGAACAGGTGACTAACCAGCCCATATTGAGAGTTTCCTGTTCATCAGATCCATTTTTCGTTTTCTCTGTATGCACTGCATTTTAAGGACATGAATCCATTGATAGTTTTTGCAAGGAACTCTTGTGCTTCCACTAGTTCCGGAATATTCTATAAATTTTATTAGATGTGCTTCACAAGTTATTGATGTTTCCACTTGTTGTAGAGGGTTGACAAATAATAGCTGGTATGCAGAAATAATTCTCGTTCTAGATGGTCATCCAGGAGCTGTATCAAGCAAGTAAGCTATCTTCTCTCACGACCAATTTCTGTTTTATTCTCAAGTCTATGTTTTGTAAGCTATTGTAGTTGGCCATGTAATTAATATCATGTATTCTTCATTAAACCTAGCATTGTAATTGTAGTTCTGTGGCATCTGAATCATTGGGATGTTACTGCAATATGCAAAAAAAAGAGATCTTTGGAGGAGGGATCAAACAATAATTATTGTGACTTGTCTCACTAATTGTCTATTTTGTTCTTGTGATTGCTGACAGAGAAAGCATTAGGTTTTCAACGTTCATTATAACAATAGGTAAGTCAGTAGGCAACTTAAATATCTTTTATTTGATGGGAAGAACGCATACAGTCTGGATAGGGCCAGAAGCAACATTGTAGATATAGAACTCTGTAGATTAATGGCAAAACTGGGTAACTCTGATTATGGTAATCTGTGGGTTATGACCAGTTACTCTGGTCGTATGAATTTAAACTATGGGTGAATTTAGTAATGTTTTGGCATGGAAACTTCATACTACAAAACTGCCTCGTAATATGTATTAACAGCAAGAAATTGCTTTTTCAGTTTTTGCATATATGTTGAGAAGCATATGATGATGTAGTGAACCTTGGTTTTATTTAGCAACAGTTAGTGATAAATCCACCTGAACAGACGAGCAAAAAAGCAAGAGTTGAAACAGAATGATCATTCTTTTAATCTGTTATTTTCAAAAGTTGGTGTTGGCCACTAAATATTGCAGCCGCATTGATTGACCGGCATTGTAACCGATGGTGACATGGAGAAGGCAATGATGGTGAACATGGAGATCAAGATCAAAGATGTGGCATATAGAATCCAGGATCATCCAATGGTTCAGGCTTCCGAGCAGTGGCTGCGTGGTCAGGATGTTCCTAAAGTGACACGTAAATCAAGAAACAGTTTCGACTCTGGCATCATCTGCATTGTTTTGAAGAAATTAGAAGCTCACTTGGAGTGCAACAAGGATCACCCAAATGCCACGCAAGAAATGTGGGCCGTTTCAAATTTAGACAATGGTTCGTCCCATCGCTTGAGTTGGAATTTACCTGACGTGGATAGAGTTAGTGTCTCCATCAGCAGGCAGCGTCGTGGCCAAAATTTTGGCCACTGCAGCCCCTACTGTACTACATTGCATCTTGCGTCAGCCTGCTTTAGTGACATTTCATCCGTGTAGAATGTAAGTCCACCTTCATGGTGGCATTGCTCCAAGACAAAGCAGCAAGTGACACAGGATTGTTTCTACTGAAAATGGGATAATTCGTGTACCCGTGAACTGCAGTTCTTTCAATAAGATCTTGTTGATTATGTTGGATCAAATGTCAACGTTTTTACGTGTAGCTCAGAAAAGTCACTAGTCTACTTGGTTCCTCTGTGCTGTATAGCTTACGCATAAACTCTTAAACCTGACCGTTAGATGGATTTCAAAATATGCAGTCTGAGGTCTTGTACTATTCGGAGATAAGATGTTGGATTTCTTTGTCGGGACTCTGATTTTGATGTGGGTTCCAATGCCATTGCATGTGACCAGGGTTAGTTTACAAGACATTATTTTGCTTCTTATAAAGAAAGCTACGATGGTCCTGCAAGTCCATGTGCTTCTGAATTAGGACATGAAATAAAGAGTCTTTTAAACCAAGGTTAGCCTGTCTTAGAAGAGTTGTTTTTGGTTCATTGCTGGAAAGTCCCTCTCAGACAGCACATGAACATGTGAGCTTAACGAGACTGGGGACCATGTGGATGGAAATACTTTGTTCGACTGTGTTCGTAGCGCGGAGATAGAAAGCGAAAGAGAGAATCCTATTGCATACATCAAATACAATTGTATAGATCCAGAGCAAGCAATCATTGGTCCAGCTTTTGCATTCTCTGCGTTCATTCTCTGGCATCTATCCAAATAACATATTGCCATCCTACTGCCTAGTCTACCACCCAAATTTATCAACTCCAAACCTCTCAACTAGTACTTCTTGTTAATATTACTATCCATTAGAAATTATTGATTACAACTTATACTGCCAGGAATCACAACACTATGAGAAAAGAACATGAGAAGGGACAAAATTATGCTTGACTTCCCACTCCGATTGCGCTCTTTTCACTAATATCAGATGGAATCATCAGAGAAAGCAAAGGAGCAATTAGTAGAACCTTGTGAAACTACAATCCTAGCGGGAGGAGAACAATGAACTGTTGTTAGAGCAGCCTTTGAAATATCGACTTCAGGCCTTAAGGCCTCAACGTGTCGAATCTCCTTTAGCATTGCAGCCACGTCGTTCATTGTAGGACGATCATCAGCTCTGCTACTTATGCAGAGAAATGAAACAGATAATGTTTGGAGCATTTCATGCATAGTAGGGTCAGCTCTTCCTCTAAGCTTTGGATCAAGAATGTCAACTGGGTCTTTCTTGGTAGCTAGGTGGTCCCTAACCCACTGAACCAAGTGCGAACCACCAGGCAATGTTGGATCTAAGGGATGCCTTCCTGTTAGAACTTCTAAAAGTACAACACCGAAACTGTACACATCGCTTTTCTCAGTGATACGTTGCATTGATGCGTGCTCTACACAATCATAAAAAAGAAAAAAATCAACAAAATTTAAGCAAAGATTCCTTAACGAAATCTTCCTTTTGAAGTGAACTGAAATGAATAATTAGACTGAAGAGTACCTGGAGCCATATATCCATAAGAACCAGCAAGATGCGGTCTTTGACAGGGTTTTGATAAGTCATCTGAAGTAATGCTGTTCACAACTCTTGCTAATCCAAAGTCAGCTAAATAAGGTTCGTAGCCAGGTCCTAACAGCACATTCATGGCTTTAACGTCACCATGAAGAATTGTTGGCACACAATCATGGTGTAAGTATGCTAGTGCATGAGCCACCCCTAACACAACATCGTATCTGGCTTCCCATTCAGCCCCTCCTTTGCCAGCACCATGTAGAAGCGAGCTCAAGCTTCCATTAGGCAGATAGTCATAGAAGAGGAGCTTCAAGTTTCTGTTAGAACCCCAGCCCAAAAGACGGACAATGTTTCGGTGTCTGATTGAACCAAGTGTCCGAATTTCAGAATTGAATGCCGTATTCTCTTCTGATGACCACATCTTCTTAACTGCTAGTGTCTCACCATTTGGAATCATCACCCTGTACACTACTCCAGAGCTGCCTGTGCCAATTACATTTGATGACGTTAGATTCTTAACTATGTCATCAATGGAGAAGTCAAGCTTCTGATATAAAGTTATCTCCCAATTATCATCTTCCATCATCCTACTGCTGGCAATACGAGTTCGGATTAGCATGTAGATTGCTAAGAGAACTAAGACTGCACTTGCACTGAGGAGAATAGACATAACCATCTTCGCCGCTGATCTAGCACGTCCATCTGCTCCCATTCGATCAGATGGTGTCACTACTGCTCCAGCAATGTAGAGACCTTGGTTTGAAGCAAGGTCACTGAGAGGAATCTTACGGAAAAATGGGGTGTTGGGCAATTCACCAGAGAAGTCATTAAAAGAGATATTAAGAGAAACAAGGTTTTGAAGGGCTGCCAGAACATCTAGCTTGCCTTCAAGCTTGTTGTGTGAGAGGTCAAGCACTCCAAGCTTGGTGAGACCGGAGAGTTCAGACGGGATCCTTCCAGAGAATTGGTTGCAACTAAGATTGAGAGAGATCTCCAGAGAAGGAATTTGACCAAGTTCCTTAGGAATTTCTCCAGAGAAACCATTGCCCCCAAGATTTAGCAACTGTAGCCTACTGCACGACAATATCTCAGCCGGGACAGCACCAGAAAGTTGATTCTTTGCCAAATTGAGCTTGGTTAGTTCTGTCAATGAACCAATGCTAGGGGCCAATATACCTGTAAGCCTATTATCTGAAACATCAAGAAACTGTAGGCTTTTGGGTAGAGTGGAAGGTATAGAACCTGTGATTCCATTTGAATGGAGATCAAGAAATTCTAGGTTGTTGCATCCAGCTATAGACGGCGGAATACCTCCAACAAGACGATTGTCACTCAAGTCGAGGAAGTTCAAAATCTTCAAATTTCCAACTTCCGATGGAATAGTACCAGCCAGTCTATTTCCATTTAACCTCAACCTGTACAAGTTGGTGCTGTTTCCTATATCAGGTGGTATGAAGCCGGACAATTCATTTGAAAGTATCAGTAGCTTGGTGAGATTTTTCAGTCCAAAAATCTTTCTGGGTATAGAACCAAAGAAGTTGTTATAAGATAAATCAAGAGCTTCGAGGCTCTTGCACTCTGACAGAGTCTCTGGTATGTTACCAGTTAGATTGTTCTGCCACGCAAAGAAAAGAGTCAATCTCTTAAGGTTTCCAATAGCCGCAGTTATCTCACCCGATAAATCGTTGTTGTCTACTTCAAGATGAGTGAGGGCTGTACAATTTGAGATTTCAATCGGTATGGTGCCTGATAACTGGTTAACACTAAGTTGAAGCTCTTGGAGCTTCAAAAGGTTTCCAAAACTTCTAGGTATGCTTCCTGTCAGAAAATTTTCAGATAAATCAATAACTTTGAGCTCAGAGCAGCTTCCAAGCTCGTCTGGGATTGTATCTACTATACTGTTCTGCCACAAGAGTAAACTCTGAAGCTTGGTGAGTTCCCCAATTCGTTTCGGGATCGGACCAGATAAAGAATTCTGATACAAGTATAGGTTCTGCAACTCCTTACAGTTTCCAATCTCTTCTGGGATAGGACCAGACAAAAGTGCAGTATAAATGGCTATAGTTTGAATTCTTTCCAGCTTTCCCATCGATGAAGAAAGATTCCCCGAAATGCTGGTCTCAGCCAGGCCTAACACAACCAAGTTGGTGCAGTTTCCAATCTCCTGAGGCAGCTCACCTTTAAGATTTTTATTCCCACCAGCTCGGAAAATTTGCAGCCGGATCAAAGCTCCAATGCTCTTTGGAATATCACCACTGAGTTGATTGTCAAAGAGAGTCAAATACTCTAAACTTGAAAGGTTTCCAATATTAGCTGGAATCCCACCTTCAAGAGAATTTGTGTTGAGAGATAAGCGTTGCAGTTTGCTTAACCTGCAAATTTCCTCTGGGATTTCACCTGAGAGAGAATTATCACTGAGGTCAAGGAAACTAAGCTCATGGTATTCTCCAAACTCTTTGGGAATCGAACCGGTGAGGTTGGAAGATGAAAGGGTAAGGGTCTTCAAATACTTGAGAGAGTGAAAGTTTGATGGTAGTGGACCTTCCAAATCAACTGCTTTCAAGCTTATCTCGATAACGTTGCCATTTGAGTTGCAACTGACCCCGAACCATATGCATGGACTTTGGTCTAAAGGATTCCACGAATTCAACACACCTGTTGAGCTGTTTAAACTGTTCTTCCATGTCAAAAGAGCTCGTCCCTGTTCATCTATAGAGTGACAAGAAAGAAAGAGAAGAGAATTTATTGATAGAAGCAAGGTGAAAGAGAAGATACTGGGAGAAAGTGAGAGATTCCTTGGGGATGCAGGCATTGTTAAGAGTTGAGAACAGTTTATCTGTTTTGGGATTGTTGAGGGAGGAACCCCATGTTTTGTTTATAGAAGAAATGCAGAAGATCTGAATCCAAGACCACCTTCTTTTTTACAATTTTTTTATTATTAATGGCATTAGTCTAGTTGTTAGCTACCAGAGGTTGATGCAGATAGATGTTTGGTTTTATTCAAGTGGGTGTTCTTGTAACGCACTTTTTGGTTGTTGCTGTCAAAATCTCAAAAAAGAGGTTATTTTGTAGTTCCCTTTCAAATGCCAGCTCTGTTTCTTACATTACATATGGTAGCAAGGACATAACTTTGATCAATTTTTACCCAAAAAACTGTAGTGATTATACAATGACTGCTAATCCAAGTTTCCCTTCTTTTTTTAACTCTTTTTGCAGTCATGTAGAACTATCTTGTTTCATCCTTTGTAGTCATGTCAAAGTTAGTTAAGAAAGTGAAATTCATAAATCTAAGATTCTTGATTGACAGATATGGTTATGGTTCATATTGGTTTAAATCAAAGATTAGTATCTCTTTCTTATTGTTGATTGAATTGAACTTTACCCTGTAACTGATAAATGTAGATACAAGATCGGATACAGTTGAATGTTTTCACTCTAGATTCAATAAAGTAAAGATGATTGTGCCTTTTCTGGTGGTCCATGAATAAATGTGGTCACTGTTTATATTGAACTTTTAATTTTTCAATGGATTAGATAACCTTACTATAGACTTTGTCCATTTTCAATTAAATTAACTAAAGATCTACTAAACAGTACATCAAAAAGAAAAGGTCAACTTAATTGTCATGAGAATAGAGCAGCTATAAAAAGCGAGTCTTTTCAATCATTTACAGCAATATTACAAGTATTTAAGGGATGTGAATCTGTATTCGTTATTCCTATTCTGGTTTTGGTTATTGATGTTGATGTGGAATCTGGCTGAGCAGCGATCTGCACATGTTAATATGTGAAAAATTGAAAGTATGTTTTTATAGAACTGCAAAGCTAGTAATCCTGTCGAGTGGTCTTAGTTATGATGGATTAAAATTTAGCAGAAAACAAAGATTGGCTTCGAGTGGAAGGAACAACAATGGCATCAGCTTATATTATAGATTGTGGATTAACATTCAAATAGTTCACAAAAAGAAAGAAGAATAGAGATTGCTTAGAATTAGAATTAGCTGATGAGCAGCACAAAGTGGCACTGCATTTGGCATTATTATGTCACCAACACCAGCTGAAACTAAAGTTGTAGGCTTTTGTTTGTTAATTAATTTGTCTTTTCTTTTACCTTTCTAGTTTATTCCTCAGGATTTATGGAAGTGGTTCTTTTCAGGATGACAGTTTATTGAAATGCTGAAACAACTTCTGGTTTGGCCATGAAGAACAAGAAATAAAACAAAACAAAGCCTTTATGATAAGAACATAATTTTGATTGCTTTATGAATGAAATGGGACTGATATGCATCTATTCTGGTAGACAGGAGAGACGGAAAATTCGGAAGAAAGCAGAAGTTTTCATGCAATTCCTACTGAGATTGAATGCGTAAAATGATTGAACATTATAAATGAATGGACCCCCAAGGGCCTTTTGTTTTTGAAGGTAGATACATAACTTTTCATCTTCACCTGCCATCTCTGTCTGAATATAAACCACAATTTGACAAGTAGAGCTGGAGGGTGTTCACGTAAATGTGCAAAACATCTATACCATGCCATGATTGTAAAACTTATGCAAAAGAAAAAATAGTAATAGCAAAGGAAGATATCAATGAGCCAAACTTTGAGAAACAATAAAGGACAAGAATAGCATCAAAAGAAGAGATGAGAGACTAATGAAACATGCATGGAAGAACAAGTATTACATACATTCAATGGTCCCTCATCCAACCTTCTTTTCTTTATTACCTTTCTTGGTCACAGTCAACTTGAAAAAAGCTCCCCTATCTTGGAAATTAAAAAAAAGAGAGGTTACATTTGTAAGATAGCGATGGTTTTCTGATACAAAAACAAGGTTGATCCCATTTTTCACCCATAAATAATGTCTGCTTAAGTTTTTCCCTTGAGAAACTAGATAGGTGAAAATCCAGTGTGTTATGGATCTAGATCAAATACTCAACTAAACTTGCAGATCTCATCAACGCAAGGTGCTTATAAATGGAATCAGATCATGTGTATGGCTTAGAAGTAACACTAGGAATAGAAGGGCACATGTTCTGATAAAAGAATTGCAAGTTTTTCATATGTGGCAGAAGATGTAAATATACTTTAAAAAGGGTAGTGGAAGCTGCAAAGAGCAGACAAGCCAATGTCTTCTGCTTAGTTTATAGATATCATGCTCATGCCAGTACCAGTACCATGCTGCCTACTACCTGCCCTAGTAGTGCAAGTATTTAATATTCTTATTATTGTCCAGTTGTGGTTTTGGCAAGATGAGCTGCACATGAGAGGGGTGGTGGAGATGGGAGAGTCCTTACTCTTTATTGGTGTCGTGTACCTGAACTGTGGATGTACAAGTGAAATACTCTAAATGTTACAATTATAAAAAAAAAAAAGAACGTAGCCATCCACAATTTGTCATTGCACATGTTCACACAAGCACGAAGTGTATGAAGAAGCTGCTCACTGGGTTTGTAAAAGATGGTGGACCCTGAGAATGGTCTGGTCTACCAAATGGAGCCATACGCGACTCTGATCTTCTTGGTACTTGGCACACGTGCAATTAGGTTGTCAAATATGACGTGAAGCTCTTAAATTATAGTTTAGTCCCTAATAATGCAACCGCGCATCAAAGATCCAAGACAAGATTTGTCATTTGCTTAAATGAAATTCCATCAATTACATCCATTGGGTCCATGATCCTCGAAAGGTTAATTTTCCCATCTAATCAAACTGATAAATTCAATGATTTTGGTGACTGCTCTCACATATGTCTTCTTTATTTTCTCTTGCCTCCAACTTCGGATTTGACTCTTAATAATTTCGCCAAATCTATGTCCTACAATGACAATCGTATTATCCAATAATGTGCCCCATATTCCCAAGTTGATCTAAACAATTTCTGAAAATTACAGAGTTTAGATCAACTGGCTTTTGATCTTTCTTTTGCTTATTTAGCTAGGATCATCCATTCAAAGTCGATTCAATCATTCTTTGCATACAAAGTAGATCATGTAATGGATTCTCAGTCAAAAAGCATGAATAATTCCAAGTTACCATCTAATTGGAGTAGTATAGCAGAGGAAACTTGGACAAATCTTTCTTCTTCTTCATCCTTTGATCAATGGGTTTTGTATTTTAGGCCAACTGTCCAACTAATGATATCACCTGCAAACTTTGTTCTATAATTTGAACATAACTTTGGCTTTGTGTTTCCTTCTTTTGCTTTCTGTGAATACCCTTTTGGCTAAAACACGGCTTTGTCATGTATCAGCACCCAAAAGGTCAACTCCCTGCTCCTTTTACTGTTTCTTTGATGTACTAATCTTTCCATAATTTCAGGATTCGTGTTCCCAAAACAAGCCTTTCTTTTATCTCTTTGTTGTTATCATATAGAGTGGGGAGGATTCCACACACAAAAAGACTTTCTTATATTCCTAATCAAGGTCAATAGTCAAAAGCCCATCGAACATGGCCTTTACCTAAAGTTTATTAAACGCATTATTAAGCTAAACCAACAAAGATTCCATTGTTTATAGACCCATGAAAGCTACCTGTGTGTCATTGATGGGAAGCTATCTTTTCCTCCTAACTTCAAGCTCTCCAATTACTAACAGAAATGGGTCTAAATATTGTTAAGAGCCCACAACTAAGCAAATGGAGTCCAGCACCCCCACCAGATATAAAGAACAGAACTGGAAAGGCACGCCACAAAACAAGAAGCTTTTGTTTTTACTTTCTAAAATTGAAGGATCGGACTAGACTGGACAGGTGTGTATTTCTCATAGGGATCCCCAAAACCTCCATTGGCCACCATGAGAGGAAAAGAGATGGCAGTGGCACAAATATATTTGCATATCCAGATCAACGGACGGACCCAATTGCACAAGAAAAGAGTTACTGGAGATGGCACGGAATGGAAGTCTATCAATTGTTCAACAAGATTAAAGAGCAAAACCTTTCATCTAGTTTTTTACAATAATAAAGGATTAGTATGCAATATAGCTGTGGTGCACCATGGAAACATATATGGTGGCCACCATACTGCCTAAAATTCCCAAAGTAAAAGGAAGCCTTGAGAGAAATATTGAAAAGAGAGAGCAGAATAGGCATTAGACACGCAGAAACACGTTGACCTGATAAGAACAGAAAGGCGTCTGATTTGTACTTAATAGAACTGACACAAACAAGATTTTGTCAACCTACCCCAATTTTGATATCATATGATCAAGTTGATTAGAATGACCTCTGAGAGCAAAGAACGACCCATAATAAAGCCATATCTTAGTGTGAAGCATATAGCAAATTTCTGGGGCACAAGTACAATCACTGGAAGGAACATGGTAAATGTAACGAAGCCAAAAAAAAAACACGTCAGTGGCTAGAAATAAGTCAAAACAGATCCGCGCTTTGCCTGAAGGAATGTTACTTAAATTCCCAGGTATATCTCTCACTCCTTTGGAATCCCTGAACATGAATCACAAGCAACATAAAGGAATCCTAGAGAAAGTTCAGAGAACACTCTCGGGTTGGTCTGCAACCAGTCTGCCTTTGGCAGGCCGCGTTACATTAGCCAAGACGACGCTACAAAGTCTTCCTTTTTTTGCTATGCAAATAACCAGATTGTCGTATCACATATGTGATAAGATAGAGCAACAAGTTAGACAATTTATTTGGCGTTCATGTACAACTAATCACAAGATGAATTTAGTGGCATGGGAAGATATATGTCAAAGAAGAGAAAACGGAGGATTGGGCATTCGGAAACTCCGAGTGATGAATGAAGCTTTTATTATGAAAGTTGATTGGCAATTGATTTATTATACTGATAAGTTGTGGGTTAAGGCTGTTAGATTGCTTGTTTTGGAATAAAATTTAGACAAAATATTTCAAATAAGGAAAAAAAGAAAGAGAAGTTAAAAAGGAGAGTATTAGATTTAATCAATTTAGCATGATCTTTATTAAATTATCTGGTGCTAATTTATATCACTCAATCAACATGAAATAAGGAAACTTACAAGGAAATAACAACCTAAAAATTAGTGGTCCACCCTCTACCACCTAAACCAATGGAATCAAAACAAATCACCATAACTTAAGGCATCAGTTTCCTAATGAAACTCAACAACCTTGACCTATTCGTATTAAAACTTAACAATAAAAAATCATATCTTCTACATACGCATGTCACTTGTTCTTGCTGACCTGTTTCCTAAGTAACCCCTATTTGGCCACATTAGCTCTTGACCACATCAGAAGCAAGTATGCAGGGTCTCATGCACGTAACAGCTTCCTCCCCTCTTCAAGATCCTTTGTCTGCAAGGGAGAATGAAGGAAAAGTCTTTTGAAATCTTCATATCTTCCTAAGTAGCATCTTCATCAGGTGCACCAGCCCTTTTGATCAAGACTTTCTTCCTTTGGTTGATACAACCCTTTCTTAACAAGCCGCCTTTGGAGAATTTTTTCTGGTTGTGGCAAAACAGCTATATCTTCAGAGGATGGGGGCAAGTCAGCCGATGTTATTGGTACATTCCCCAAACATGTCTTGAGTTTATTGACATGAAAAACGTTACGGATTCTCGATCCCGGAGGTAATTCCAACCTATAAGCAACAGGCTCCAAATGAGCCACAATACGGAATGGACCATAGTAACGTGGAGAGAGTTTGAGGGAGACTCGAAAGGCCACCGAATTCTGCTTATATGGCTGCAACTTCAGATATACATAATCTCCTACCATGAACTTAACATCCCGACGTTTTTGATCAGCGAAGCTTTTCATACGGTCCTGAGCCTGCTGTAATGTAGTCTTTAGTTCCTTGATCATCTCTTCATGCTCCTGAAGATAAGAATCCACTGCTTCAACTTTGGCAATGCCCGGAACATACCGAAGCAGATGAGGAGGTGGAATACCATAGACAGCCTGGAAAGGAGAAATCTTAATGGAGGAATGAATGGAGGTATTGTAACTGTACTTTGCCCATGGAAACCACTCCTTCCACTTCTTTGGTTGATCACCTAAAAAACACCTGAGATATTGTTCCAAAATTCGGTTAATTATCTCCGTTTGTCCGTCCGATTGAAGATGATAACTGCTGCTTATGCTAAATTTGGTTCCTTGCATTTCAGACAGATTATCCCAAAAACTACTCAAAAATAGTCAGTCCCTATCACTGACAATATTGGTAGGAATCTCATGCAGTCGAACAATATTTGCAATGAAGGCTTTTGCAACCGTGAAAGCAGTAAGCGGATGAGAGAGGGGAATAAAGTGAGCATACTTTGAGAGTTTGTCAACAACAACCATGATTACCTGACACCCTCCTGAAACCGGCAATCCTTCAATGAAATTCATTGAGACATCAGTCCATATTCTATCTGGTATAGCAAGAGGTTGGAGGAGGCCGGCTAGAGCTAGATGATCTGCTTTATTTCTTTGACAAACATTGCACTGCCTAATGTAACCCAAAACTGATTTTCACATCCCGTCCCATTAGAAATTAGCCCGTGCTCTATTAATGGTTTTGTGAAAACCAAAATGGCCACTAATGACTGTGTCATGAATCTCGGCTAAGATTGTGGCAATAAGAGAGGTAGGACTCAGGATGACTCAGTCTTCTAAGAACCATCCTCTATTCAGGTTTTGTGCCCTGGGATGATTTCCAAATCGGTCATAATATGGATCATGATGACACTCCTCCTATAGTTGCTACCACCACACGGCTTTGGGTGAAGAAACAGCATTGAAACAAATCTCAGCTCTGCGAGAGAGGGCATTGGTAGCAGCGTTCTTGGCCCCTTTCTTGTATTCTATCTTGTAATCGTAGCCCATGAGTTTAGGCAGCCATCTCCTTCTCATCATTTGAGTAAGCCAATGAAGCTCCAAGCTCCCTTAAGGCCTTCACTGAAGAAAGCAATTGGTTGGCCCTGCTGCATCATGACTGCACCTATTCCGTCCCCGCTTGCATCACATTCAATCACAAATGGTTGAGAAAAATCTGGTAGTCTCAGAACCGGTGCATGCGACAAGGAATGCTTGAGATGTTGGAACGCTTTTTCAGCCTCATTTGTCTAATGGAACCCTCTTTTAAGAGGTTCTGCAATAATACCGTAGACTTTGATGAACTTACGGTAGTACCCGGCCAATCCTAAAAAACCACGGACCTCGCGGACCATCTTTGGAGCGGGCCAATTCCATACGGCTTCAATTTTACTTGGATCAGGCTCAATCCCTTTTCCAATCAATACATGGCCCAGGTAGGAAATCCGTTGGACCCCAAACATGCACTTTTCACGTTTGTTCAGAACCGAGAAGATCGCTTGAATATGTTGTAATTGTTCTTCCCATATTTTAGAAAGAATCAAAATATCATCAAAGAAGACTAGGACGAACTTATGCAAATATGGTCGGAAGATTTCATTCATGAGGCTCTGGAAAGTGGATGGTGCGTTAGCGAGGCCGAAAGGCATGACCACAAATTCATAGTGCCCTTCGTGAGTGCGGAATGCAATTTTTGGAATATCCTCTTCATAGACCCGAATCTGATGGTATCCTACCCTTAGATCGAATTTGGAGAAGTATCGTGCACCAAACAACTCGCCCATCAATTCGTCAATGACCGGTATTGGAAATTTATCTTTGATTGTGAGAGCGCGGTAGTCCACACAAAACCTCCACTCACCACTGGCTTTTTTACAAGCAAAACTGGAGATGAAAATGGACTGGTACTGGGTCTAATTGACCCCACAGCCAAGAGTTCACGAACCTGATTTTCAATTTCAGTCTTCTGAAAATATGGGTATCGATAGGGTCAAATTAAAACTGGCTTTGCATTCGGTATTAATGGGATTCGATGATTGTGGGCTCGATTTGGAGGTAAGGCAGATGGTTTTTGAAAAATTCTCTCATTATCCTTAAGGATTTGATTGAGATCTTTTCGCGTGTTTTTAGCCTCTATGGATTTCCATTCATGTGGGACCATCTGGATCAGAAAACCCGTCCCCACCAAGTTGTTAGAAAATAGGTGTTGGACATCCTTATCTGAAAGAGCATCTATCTCCTTCCTGCGCATTCCCTGAAGCGTGTATTGATGTTCATTAAGATCGAATGCCATAGTCAACTTCTTATAATCTGCCTGTATTATTCCCAGTGTTTCGAGCCATTGTACCCCCAACACGAACGGACTGGCCGAAATTGGCATCACAAAGAAATCTGCTTCCACCGTACACCCTTGTATCACCATCTTCAATCTGCGGCATATTCTTGCACATTCAACACGCTGTGTGTTGGCTACTTCAATTACCCACTTTTTGTTGTTGTCCACCGGAAGCCCATATTTTGAAACAATCTTCTGATCAATGAAGTTGTGTATGCTTCCACCATCAATGAGCACCAAATAATCCTTGTTTCTGAATTTTCCCATCACCTGAATTGTTTGTAGGTGCTAAGAACCTGTGATGGCATAGAAAGAGATTTCAGGTACCCTATTAGATTCCTCATCTTCCTCTTCTTCTTCATCAGGTGGTTCATTTATTCCGTCATCAGGACCTTCAATCATGAACAATTGTGGTCGAGCACACTTGTGACCAGGAACAAATATTTCATCACAATAATAGCAAAGTCTTTTATCCCTTCGTTCCTTTGCTTCTTGTGTTGACAGCCTTCGGAAGTTTGGTACCCCGTTCCTTTGGCTTAGCATTGGTCCCCAAACTCCTGGAGTTCCTGCTGGCTTTTGTGTGGAATTCGTTGTGCTTCGAAAGCCTACGTTTGGTCGTCGATAACTCTGGTATCTTTCCTCAGCCAATCGTGCTAGTCCAATTGCGTCGGGAAGAGTTCGTGGCTTGTTCATCCTTACATCCATGCGCAGGTCATCTTTTAGGCCTCCATTGAAATTGCTAACGAGGAAGCTCTCTGGCAGCCCATCCACTCTATTGGACAGCCGCTCAAACGCCTCTTGATAGACATCCACGGTAGTATGTTGTTTCAGCCTTTTGAGAGCTTCACCTGGGTCTTTATAGTCTGTTGGCCCAAATCTCTTTAGGAGTAATTAACTAAATTCTAACCAAGATAAGGGTCCCCTGATCTTAGTGTACCATTCGTACCACTGTAAAGCTAAACCGTCCAAATGGAATGATGCAATGGACAACTTTTGATTTTCTGGTACTCCATGATATCCGAAATATTGCTCAGAACGGAATAACCAGCCTTGTGGGTCATCTCACTCAAAGCGTGGAAATTGTAACTTGGGTTGATGCTTAGGAGTATCTGTATTAGGTGCTTTGAGATTGTCTTGGTTGGTTCTTGAACTTCTAGCTCCCGAAAAAGGATTGTCTCCTGAGTTCTGTTGGGTTGCTGCAGCCACCATTCTGAATGCCATGAACTCATTTGTAAGGTTCTGCATCATTGCACTAAGTTGGTCATAATTAGTATCCACCTTCAACTTCAGATGATCGTAATTGTCACTGACCTGAGTTAGGACAACCTCTTGTTTTTTGAGTAGCTCAATAACTTCATTGCGAAGATCGGTTGTTGCCTTAGTTCTAGTTTCCATCGTAACCTGTCTTTGATACCAAATGTTAGATTGCTTGTTTTGGAAATAAAATTTAGACAGAATATTTCAGATAAGGAAAGAAAGAAAGAGAAGTTAGAAAGGAGAGTATTAGATTTGATCAATTTAGCATGATCTTTTATTAAATTATCTGGTGCTAATTTATAGCACTCAATCAACATGAAATAAGGAAACTTACAAGGAAATAACAACCTAGAAATTAGTGGACCACTCCACTGCCTAAACTGATGGAATCAAAACAAATCACCATAATTTAAGGCATCAGTTTCCTAATGAAACTCAACAACCTTGACCTATTCGTATTAAAACTTAACAATAAGAAATCCTATCTTCTACATGTGCATGTCACTTGTTCTTGCTGACCTGTTTGCCAAATAACCCCTATTTGGCCACATCAGAAGCAAGTATGCAGGGTCTCATGCACGTAACAAAGGCATTATGAGCAAAGTATGGAGTTCAGGACAACGTGCCGACCAGGCTTAAGAGAAAAGGATCCCCTTTTTGGAAAGCACTCAGCGACGTGTGGGAGAACTTGTATGATGACTTGGATTGGGCTCTGGGTAATGGCAATCTGGCCCGCTTTTGGTTAGATAAATGGTCAATCAATGAACATCTACTGGTGAACTATGCGACGGGTGCTATTCCAAAGGATATTATGTTTGAATCTATAAGTGTGTTTGCTCATTTGGACGGAAGTTGGAATTGGAGCTTGTTTTCGTCGAGCATTCTCATGAACCTTACTTCAGGGCTGCATCCACTGGTAAGGGAAGGAGCTGATGAAGTCTATTGGAAACACTCAGCCAGTGGCATGTTTTCAGTTAAATCAGCATATGAAATTTTAATGGAGGATAAAGCACACGAAAGAATATGAATGGACAAACATCTAGAACTGGAAGGGTCCAGAAAGGATTAAATTATTTCTGTGGTTAGCAGCCAAGGATCGACTCCCTACACGATGGGAGCTAGCTAGAAGGACTGTAGTTCAGGATACTCGATGCACAAGGTGTGAGGAGGATATGGAGACTTTGATCCATGTTCTGCAGGATTGTCGCTGGGCAAAACTGGTCTGGAATCAACTAGTGTCAGTGCCGTGTTGGAATGATTTCTTCTCATTGCTTTTCAAAGATTTGTTACAGCACAATCTGTCCAATAATTAATTGTGCTCTATCCTCCGCTTGGGACGGGAGAGCTTTTGATGGTGGATAGTAATTTTCATCCTAGGGGTGAATAGGCTCTAGGTTGTTACCTCTGTTAACAAAACACAAAAAGGATCATTAACTAGTGGGCTTATCTACCTCCCTTAAAACTTAAATTCACCATAGACAGGATTCAATAAGACAAAATGACATGTGAACATTTTAGGTATTATAAGTGGGTACAGCTAATACGTACTCCAGCCTATATACACTGGAAAAGGATTTGTATGGTAATCTTTTAAAGAGTGACTGTCTTCAGTATGTGGGTTGCAAGATAAGGAGTAGAAGAAGATGAGAGGACTAAAGACACTATGACAGAGTCGATCGATTTCTCTAACAAATGAAAGCATGAGGTGTACTTATGGCATGTTCCAGAATGCAAACATCAAAGAAAATAGCAGCCATATGATCAAATTCAGAGAAGTAGTTTAATATCTGCACATCACCCATGCCAAACAGATCCAATAACAAGGAAATGGATCTTACTTAGAATTCACTAAGGGCATTGTTGGCCCTAGTTAAACCTTTTGGGACAACAAACATTTTGCAAATCCTGAAGAGGAAACAAGGGTTAGACATGTTCAAGTATCATAATTTGCAATAGATGAGGTGGTGAAGATAGCCAGTTAATTTAACTTCCAAAAAGAAAAAAAAAAAAAAAGAAATACTCATTCAACCATCATTTTCAGAACTAGGAGGTCACAATCAACAGCCTTTGCCAATATACTTATCAGAAAACACTGCATCATGCAAATAGTCTCTAACATAATGTCTAACTTGGAAAGTGATTTTTCACTTGGAACATTTCCTCTTCCCTTTTTAAGTTTTGGAGTAGCTAAGATAGATCAATTAATCTTCCTAGTCATCTCTTTTATCATAATAGCTCTTTAGCCTGTCAAAGTTCCCTTTTTTTTTTTTCACTTGTTAGCAAATTCCTGAATGAATTTGATCACAACCAACAAGAGACATTATTTCAGTTAAGAACCATCATAGATCAAACATTAAGTTGCTGAACTAACATATAGCTTTATCCAAATCAAAACTTGTTAAACTGCAGGTGCACACTCATACACACACCATACATATGTGAAGAGTCAAATCTAATACAATAATACACGAACAATCACAGAGCCCAAACTCACTACCAATATTTGGTATAAACATCAAACACCCATAAATCAGATCCTTACCAATAGCTTGGAAAATGATAACATTTTGGGCTTGCATCATAGTATAGCTGAAAATTTCCAAAACCCCCACAAGTCCATTAACCTTCCAAACAGAAGCCTAAAAGTAAATTTTATGCTTACACGTTGAAGGCACCGAAACGCTGTCATTGGCGGGTTGGACGGCGGCCTCAAGAACGAACACGAGACCCAATCCAGTGCTTTCACTAGCTGTATATCTGGACAATGCGTATGAGTTCCAATATGAAAGTAGCCAATACGAGGGGTTTTTCTAGTGATCTTCACTACTGCCACCTGTAAACCAAGCCGGTGTTATCGTTTCCACGTTTCTCTCTTCGCTCTGTCCTTTTCAAGTGTCAAAGAGTTGTTCTTGTTTCTACGTTAAGCTTCTTTCTTGTTGGTTTCCTTGGCGCACTCAAATGATTTGTTAAACTAGAATCTTATGGGTAGATTTTCGTGGGGCCAACCGAAAGCTTGTATCTTCCTCGTCGGACGAGGTCCATCACTGTTATAGCTATCGATACTTGGTTCTTTTGCTAGGAAAAGCTGACGCTTGATACCCCATCATAATAACTCGGCCAAATTTGAATGCTCTAGTGCGTACGACTCTTTTGGGAAATGATTATGAGATTGAAAAGGTGTCAAGATTACCAGTAGAATTCCCAAAAGTTCATGTAATATAAGGCTAAATTTAGCATCTGAATTCCAGTTCCAACTGCACCGTTTCTGGCACGCAGCTACAACAACACAAAAATAACAGGCAACCTCGCTCCAGCTTCATATTAAACTATGGATAGAAGCATCAATGGAACGACAGATGTTATAGGAGTTTCATGAGCTTCACTTCAAATATCAAAGGCTCATCGGCATGAGATAGAATTCTGCGTCTGTGGCCAAACTGCAACCAGAAGCCATTGGAATGATTGAAGCAACTATGGACAATAATGGAGTTACTTGGAGAAAAAGCAGATGATCAAACCTCGTCCGGTATTGGTTTCAAGTTTTCATTTACGTATCCCAAGGAAGGAGGTATTAATGCTCTTCTTTTCCCTACAAACAAACAACTCATGAAAGAGACGCAGGCAGGAGATTCCAATCTGATAATGGAAAGAAGACCAGAGCATGAAAGTTGTGAATGCAAATGATGTAGTCAGAAGCCAAATATAAAAAGGATGTCCATCTCTCAAACTTACCTCCAACTTTCATCCCAACCAACACCTCTTTCAGGCCCTTAATAATCTGTCAAGAGAAGAAACTTGCAAGATGACAAACATGTTTGATGATGGAGACGATTATTAGACAATGAACACGACCTCGATTAAACTACTAAGAACATAAAGTCCATACGGACACAATGATCATTGTCTACCCATCTAAAAGAAAGCCCAACCCCGCGTATCATTCCATTTTGTTTACGTAAACTGAATTTGAATCAAGAACTTCAGTCAGTTATCTGTAGCAATGTTTCTACCGGACAAAATTATCGTACCAGAATTTGCAGAATAAATGAATCAGAAGCTTTATTAGTCACCTGTTTTTCGTCCAAAGGAAGTATGACGGGTGAGCTTTCCCCATTAAACTGGTCAACAGTGCTGCATGCAATTAAGCTGTCTCCACTTCAGAAAGCATGCAAGACTAGATCATGTAATGGGCAGCTAATCCATATATACCTGAGAAAAGTTGTAAAAATTTACCTATGAACAAAATACCCATTTGACCGGCGGCATACATAATTCACTTCAACTACATCTCCTTCATGAGCTTCTGGTCCTTGTCCTTGAACAATCTCTATGAATCAAAGTTTGAGATAAGATAAAATGATTGAAGCTATATCACTCCAACATACATCAGGAGATTCTTCCATCCTTGGAGCAAGGTTCACATGAAGCAGGCTTATCAGATAACAAACAACTTTTTTGGTAAATAACAAACAACTTTTTGCAACTACCTGTAGTACAATTTAGTGCAGTGTTTGGAAATAAAGCATAATGCATTTACGGTTTTACACAGTAATTCAATGAAAAACCAGATTGTTACCAAGAAGCAATTTCCAAGAAAGCCACTTAAAGAGAAAGAAATAATGAGGATCATCAATTGGAGGAAACAAGGGATACAAAGGCTTCTCACGAGTAACAACTCATTTCATTATAAATTTTGTCCAAACTAGCTTACAGGCAACACCATCACAGTTGGTTATTTACTACATAAAAATATATATATTAATTCTGCAGGAAACATGGCGATATTGATGTTGGGAAATAGATACCTTGAATCCAAACCCCACTTTCGAGCTTCACTGTCCTGGACTCTTCGAATCCATAAGAAAAATGTCATACAAAAATTATAAATAACATGTACTGAGAAACTATTACTCCCCATTGATGCTAGCCACCGTAGTAAAGGAACAAAAAAGAAGGCTGGCACAAACAGCATTTACCGCACAACTTCAGGTTCCTTCATCTCCGGCATTGGTGCAGCAAATACAGGTTGAAGATTCAACAAGATAGCTTTGAAACTAATAAAATTCAGAAGCACCCTCCTTGGTAATCTTCTCCCAGTCAGTGAAGGTAATTGTTCATCCAAATCCACGGCCATAACATCCTTGGGCCTTTTAGCACTGGTATATTGAAAGTATCATACAGTCAATGAATATAAATCAATTTCTATTCGAGAATTTGGGTGGGTTAACTTGCAGAAATTGGTGAGAAATTTTAACGGTTGCTTTTTGGGCAGAAAGCTTTGAGCTTAAAGTAGAAGGCTCCATGACAGAAATGATTCTGCTTTAACCATTCTTAAATTTTTACAAACAAGAGACAAAAGACAACAATCAATATTATATGTAGCATTCAGGTCCAAATGTTTTCCACCTTACAGCTTCTTCTCTCCAGTCAGATCCAAAACGCAAAGGTGAAATCTTTAATTATATGAACAAAATTTTCTCCCTGTTTTAGTTTTCATTCTGCAGGTTCAAGTTCTTAAATTTCTCCAAAATACCCAGTAACACTCGATGTTTCAATTCTAAGGCTAGCAGGTGATGAGTTTAACAGGAAGCAGTTAAGACTTTTAACTGATAAAGACCCGGCAAAACCAGTCTCAGAAGCATCCAAATCAACCAGAAGATAATCTTGTAATCTGGTAGTAAACACGAAGAACGTTCAAGTATAATAACCAAAACTGAGTAAAAGTTTTCTACATGGCTATGTTAAAAAAAAAAAAAAAGGAGAAAAGATCAGAATTTCAGAGGATTCTTACCATGGAAATTGAAAAGGACAAGGGAAGCGAAGCGAAGTATGCAGTGGAGTTGCTTCCATGATGAGAGCCAACGATGGAAGGATAACGGATAACACACACAAAATGGACTGAAGATGGCTTGGGGCTATCAGGAGGTCAGCACAGGATGACCTGAGGCGTGGCGTAATGGCCTTGGTTCGTCTGTTGTCATGTGGACCTGAATTGATGATTGGCTGGTGGGAATTGGGAAAAGTACCAAGAAATTTAACCAAAGTAAGGTTATTTTTTATTTTGCAGGAATAATTAACATTAATTCATAAGTAACAGATGATATGTCTGACTTTTCTAATTCTCCTAGAAAACAGCTAAAAGGTCGCTATCAACGAAAAAGAAAAGAAAAGGGAAAAGCAGTAAATGGGGGTAATGGAAGAATCTAGAAACCCTAAATCTCAGTCTTTATAACCTTCACTTAACTTCCTCTTCTTGTAGCAGCCCCCTCTATCAAGAGTCTCCTTGTCTTTGCAGAACTCTCTCTTGAGTCTCGTCGTCTTAGAATTTTGCAAGTAACAGCAGCCAACATGTCGTCGGATACCGAGACCTTCGCATTCCAGGCGGAGATCAACCAGTTGCTGAGTTTGATCATCAATACTTTCTACAGCAACAAGGAGATCTTCCTTCGGGAGCTCATCAGCAATGCCTCCGATGTAACCCCCTTTCCCCTCTTTTTCTTTCTATTGATCCCTTCGTTTCTGCTTTTTTCGTTCTTGTGTTTTGTTTATTTATAGTCATATGTTTATGCTTACTCTTAAAGTATGGATCTTTTTCAAGTAGTTTGCGATTTTTCTTAGAAAGATCTGTTATCTAAAGTGTTCAAAAGTGTCTTGGAGGATGGAGATAGTTTTATATGTGCTGCTTAATTACACTCGATGGGGGTGAAAAAGTTATGAACCTGCCGTTGGCTATTTCGTAGTAAGGATTGTTTGTGAAAGAGATTTTGGAGGAGAGAAATGGCTCTATGATAAATCCAATTAAATTGTCCAACATAGTTTTAAAAACCGCCTATAATTTGCTGCAATTTCAATGCTTCTTTGTTGGGGATCCTCTTTTCCTTTTTGTGTCTACAACTTCCCTTTGTTTATTCTGCTGAATATTTTGGCTTTAATGTCCTGTAATCCTTATATGCATTCTCATCTCGTAGATTCGAAATGATTGATTCATATCAAACTTGCAACAAATAGATGAACTGAAAAGGGCCCTACTGATATTGTTGTTTAATTTTGGATTAATATGGCATGCGATGTTTGCTTCTTGTGATCGATTTTATGAGGTTAAATTTGTGGTTCATGATCCTAATTCTTTAATGTTTTTGTTTAATAGGCTTTGGACAAG
>JAOQMQ010000196.1:33099963-33162398 GCA_027563845.1 Erythroxylum subrotundum
TTGGGCCAGCTTATCCCTGGGCCTAACTTCCATAAAGCATCCGACGTCGTAGCTGTGTTATTACTGATTAGAAACTCCGAATTATTTTGGCTAATAAATTCAAGAATTTCCATCATTTTCTCGTTTCATCTGCTTGTGTTGGTTGGTTCCTTTTGGTATTAGGGTTTACAGTTGATTGAATCGGGATTAGGAACGAGTGATGACGACTGCTGCTAGGCCGACGTGGGCACCGGCGAAAGGCGGAAACGAACAAGGCGGCACTCGAATTTTTGGTCCGTCTCAAAAGTACTCGTCCAGAGACCTTGCTGCACATACCAATCTAAAACCTAGGTAGGTCCTTCGAAAGAATTCTTCTTTTATTACCATAAACGCTAATATGTGACTTTTGCGTGTTTTAAGCTGACCGAGTTCTGTAAATGAAGTGTGGAATGATGGGTTGGTTGTCTTTTTTGTGCTTATTCTTTTTTTTTTTTGTGGTGAACTAAGTAGGACCCTGAAACAGATTTAAAACATTGTGGAAGAATTATGGGGATAATGAATTAAAATTCAAAGTTATTATGCATTTTAATTAGCGGCTTACTCTATTTCTTCAATTATTGTGATATAGATATGCAAGTTAAAGTCGTTTTCATTTTATACTTTACACTTCTCTATGTTATTTTAGCTCATTGAAATTTTATTTTCGTACTTACATGTTCTTGATGGCAGTTTTTTTCCGTTAATTGGTTCTGCTCTCAAGGTCCATACTAACCAATACATTAATATCTGTGACAGAATATTTCTTGCTGACTTTTAGTGAATAATCTTTTTGTGTGTTGTACAGGAAGGATGGGCAAGATACTCAAGATGAATTGCAGACGAGAAACCTTCGCCAGGAATTGGAAGAGCGTGAGCGGAAGCATTTTTCATCTAAGGACAAGTTTTACAGTGGTAATCCATTTGCTAGACACAAAATTCTGTCTGCACAAAATTTTTTGTGAATTCACGCACTTTTTTGTATTTTCATTTCGTACTTCATGTCGAAGCATCCTTTGAATTTAACAGAGCCTCTTCAAAAGCTTGCTAATTTGATTTTTGTTTTTACTGGATTCTATTTTCATGCAGATGACAGAGATCGCAGAAAGGCAAATCAACTACTTTTGGAAGGTTAAAGACAAACTCCTTCTTTTATATGAGACTAATTGGTTTACTTATTAATTCACCTACTAAAAGTAGTTGCTTACAGGTTCAAAGAAGGACACTGAGGACCGCATAATTCCTCGGAGTGTAGATGCTGATGATTCTGATGTGGAAGTTAATAATGAAGATGAAAGGTTGTTACTTTTGGAGCACATCAATTTGCTAATAGAACGAGTTATCAATTTAGACCTTGTTCCTTCCCATTTTATTTGGGCCTACATCCGTGCATGATATCTTCTAGTTTCATACACTCATTTCACAGGCATACTTGTGTTGTCTTTTATGTCTGTATTAGCTTTGTTAGTTTTCACCATTGCTCATTTTTCTGTATACTACTTCAGTTTGCTTATTTTCTGGGTTTAGTGAGGGAAACCTTATTGATATGCTTAGGATGCTGAAGATCCTTGGTATGTGGATTCTACATAGAGCTCCTTGCCTATCCGATAAGAAATGAATGTTGCAATGGATGGTTATCTTTATCCTTTGTAGTCTTGAACTTTGTTATGATGTTAGACTAAGAATTTTACTACCATGTTGACTTTGTGAATCAGTAATTGCTAGATAAGGAAGTTAGGGCTTATGGAATACCTGTTCTGATGTTTCTGAACTAAAAGCTTGTTAGTCACTTCGAAGAGCCACTTTGGGAAGTTCATGTATTTTAGGAGTTGACTAAGAATTCATGCTTTTACATGTTGTATTAACATTTTGATGTGATCTCGATGACATCCACCTTTTTTGCAGTGATGATGAGGATGAGGATGATGATGAGGATGACACAGAAGCTCTCATGGCTGAACTTGAAAGAATAAAGAAGGAAAGGGCCGAGGAGAAGCTTCGGCAGGTAAGATTAGATTCATTAGAAGATACTCTACAGCTTAATACCCTTGGTCTTGGAGTGTTCATGAATGAACCCTACTCATTTTCAAACATCAAGTTTGCACCATTTGAAAGCTAGAAGTCTTGGGTTTTGTAAGAAATCCTGTTTGATGATAATTGTAGATAAATAAACTTTTGAGCCCTATGCTTGGTACGATGTACTTTGATTTTATCTTTGGTTTTGACTTTACTAGTTGGTTGATGTCATTTTGTATGACTGTAGGAACAACAACGGGTGGCGGAAGAGCTTAAGGCCAAGGAAGAGCAGCTTCTTAGAGGAAACCCACTGCTTAACAATCCGGCATCTTTCAATGTGAAAAGGAGGTCAGTCGTTGAATTCTAAAACTGAAAGTTGGACTTTGTTTCGTGATCCTTATATCTTGCCTTACATGGATTTATTGGCTCAGATGGGATGATGATGTTGTCTTCAAGAACCAGACTCGAGGTGAAACCAAAACTCCAAAGCGCTTCATCAATGACACCATTAGAAGTGACTTCCACCGAAAATTCCTGCAGAAGTATATGAAATAATTCTTCTGGGAAACAGAACTTTCAACAGAATATTTAGAGCTTGTAGCTGAGATGGAAGTGGTTTTGTGCATGTCTAAAGTAGCAGTATCACTGTACGACCGTAATCTCTGTGTCAGATTGTTTCAAGTATCTTCTGGAAAATGTACTCATGGGCAAACTTTTACTTTGTTTAATCAATTTAACCGGTAGTCTGAAAGAGAGAGTATCAGCTTGTGCTACTTTATAGAGTGGATATAATGAGAAAAGTGTGAAATTAGTCCTTAATGCATTTTCTAGATCGTCGTATAATCGTACTATTTCACTCACAAAATTGTTATTGAAGTCGAGATTCTTACAAGCTACAATCATAACCATTCCAGGGACGATTGGGACTCAAATTCTTACAAGAATAAATACAAGATTTACAGCGCAATTCATTTTTTGTATTACAAAAGAGGAACGAAAACGAAAAGGAAAAACATTAAACTTGGATGAGCACACCATATCAAAATATACTACCAAGAATTGTCTTCTGGTCCAAGCGGCTGAATCAAAGCGAATATACACGACTTGTCTTCACTGCTGCATGCATAACTTTGGATTGCTATTCGCTTCTATTTGGCTTCTCTAGAACAAACTCAGCATACAACTCCTTGAGACCGATCAGAACTGTGGTTATCAATGGCCCCATTATTGCTCCCTGTTCAATACACATTTGATAATATAAGTAAATAAAAATCTGACAGAAAAACTCAACTGAGTTCAAACTAACCAATACAGTTGATTAAGAATGACTTGAACATCATTTGATTCTGGCAAAGAAAACTATTGTAATGTTCTGGGCAATGATTAAAATAGATTATGCTGAATCCACAATACAACTTCTGAAGACTGAGTTTTGATGTTAAAATGCTTTAGTTTCTAGATACAGCCAGTTGAACTTCAAGTAACTCCTTAGGTCCATGGTACTTGATCAAACAACTTAATGCTATCTTTCAGAAAAATGTTGAATTCTAAGCAATGAATCAAGAAATACCTCCACAGCAGATGGGAACAATGTCATTCCACCAATGATGCTAAGCCCAGTAAGATATTCATTATAACCAGGTATATCCTCCTGAATTTCTGATGCACCGTAACTCATAAGCACGAGGTGAATAGTTGATAAACCCACAGCTAGTATATATCTGCTTTCCAACACCAGTTCCACAGCCGCTGGAATTGTTGCCAACCAAGGTGGAAAAATTGGCAACAAGGGATTAAGGAATGCAAGTACGGTTGACATATATAAGAAGTGAATTTTGTACAGCCTGAACAGAAGCCATGTAAGACAGCCTTGAAAGAGTGCAATCTCAACAGTAGCCAGCAGAACTCCAGAAACAGCATTGTCAAGAACTTCAACACATCTGGCCCTTGCTGATATTGGAATTGGAAGCATACACATCACTTGTTCAGTCACCCCTCCAGATTCTGAGGTGATAAGATAGTACAGAAGCCAGAAGAATATTATTGACTGAGACAAAAAGTTAAGAACCTCAGCCGCACCAGAGATGACGGAATTGCCAATTGAAAACATAAGTTTGGCACCACCACCTAAAACAGACGCACTGCTAGCAACTACACGCTGGGAAACATCCATTCCTCTCACTGCCAACTCCTTTGCCTTCTCAACCAGGCCCTCCTGGGTGATTATCAATTCCCGGAAAACTGCATCCACTTCTGTGTAAATCTGCCCCCATTCCCGATTTGTAACTCTCTTCTTTAAACTCATAAGCTTCTCGGAGAACGGAGAGAGGTTTATTATACCAGATGATTCTCCAGAAGCATTAACTGGAGGACTAATAACTAAATGCTTAATCCCAGTCACAAACTCCGTCATATTGTACTGCATTGCCAAAGTATCGATTTGCTCGGACACCTTCTCATAGAACATGGTGGTATACCTGTCTACCATTCCAGGGACATCATTCTCATCCATCCAAGTCTTAATACCAATCTTTTCTGCATAATTACTCTCTTCTACATGTGACTTCACTGAAATGACGGCATCTTTTCCTTCAAGACCAATTTTATAAGAAAAGAATATTAATCCAGTCAAGAAACCCACTATCATTCCAACTATCAACCCGATTGCGACAATGGTTTTCAATCTTTTTAGGAGCCCTCTAGTGAAAAAAGAACCCACTGCGGTACGGCCAAAGCTGGTGCTCCTAAAAGAAGACACTGCAGAAAATGTAGAATCCACCGTATTGCTGCTGCATAAGAACCCTAAGCCGAGAATCAACAACGACCCCATACCACCAATACTCTCGTAAGCAGTCACGAACACCCCAAACGACACTAGCCATTTTAACAACCTTGAAAACCCACTTCTTTTTTTCTTAACAGGACTCTCTTTTCTCGATTTTCTCAACAAAAACCTGAAGTAAACCTCCTTAATATCTACAAGAGACCCTATACAAACCTTAACAATAGCAACGGGGATTGCCAGAATAGTCTCAGTGAGGCCAAGTTGCAGAGGCTCCTCCCAAAAATCAACAAGAGTCTCTTGTATCCCTCTCAAAGGTACAGAACACAAAATAGCCCACTGGATAGGCCTCAAATACTCTTGCAACAGCTTGCATACAAAATACAGGATAAAGATAGTCAAGGCAAGACCACCATGAGCCATGGCTATGTAGAGAGCAAGACGCACCTGGGGATCGCCAGAAAAGGTGCTTTTGTCATCTGGCTCATTGAGGTTCGCCGAATTCGGCGGCGCGTGGGGTGGTTTCGGCGACGCGTCGGAAGCGGGATTTGTAGTTGGCTTACGAAAGGAACCCGATCTGAACATGTCTTGCCATGGAACGGAAGCGGATTCATTTTTGGATTTGGAGTCTCCGTATGGAACTAATGCCATTTCTAAACTTAACCAGTTATAACAAGACACAAACGCACAAAAACAGAGATTGGTCCGAAGTTGCAGGAGACTTTTAGATAATTGCTGCGCTGTCTGGTGTGTGTCGAAGAAAGCGACAGTTACCAATGAAAATCTGACAGATGGATTACAGTACATAGAGTTGAATAGATTGGAGATCGATAGACGGATATGTCTTGAGTCTGTCCCAATCGTTGCACAAAGTAGAAATAGAAATGTAAATAAGGATAACGAGGAATGGCCTAGTGTAAACTTCTCAATTAAGACTCACATTTTCAGAATATTTTGAGTTCGAGTCAAAAAGCGAAGAATTGAGAAATTTGGCTGATTATCCTTCAGCCTGGTGGGGATTAATTACGGACGTCTCGTTTTTAGCAGTAATGTGAGAGTTTAAATTATTAAGGAACTCGAGGGTTGTTAAGAACCCGATGCCGAACAAAGTTAGTGACCAATTAACAGTTGACTAATTAAATATGTAACGACTCCTTATACGCAGAAGTGTACAAGTTATGTAAAAATATGAAGGATCTTAAAATTTCAAATTCATCTTCTCTAAAACTCTTAGAATGAGGTCTTAAGAGTTTAAGATTAGTCCGACTAAACACAAAGATATCTAATATAATTAAAAAAATGTAAATGCGAAGCGTTGGCAGTCGTTAACTTTTTGACCATATTTTGCTTCAACAATGATTACTTGACTTTGAAATGACTAAAATACCATTAATCCTTGAAATATTTATTTTCTTTGGCTATAAATCTTACACAACTCTTTTTTTTATTTTTAAAATAATTGCTTGTAATTTAAGAGTGGGACTAGATTTTCTGTTTGATTATAATATTTTTATTATATTTCATTAAAATTTATCCGCATATTTATATAAGTTAATCTATTTTAATTCTGATATTAAATCTTATCTATATATTTATATAAACTGTTAATCTGTGCTAACTTTATTTCATTAAATCTTATCCATATATTTATATAAACTGTTAATTTCTTGTAACTCTGTTTCATTAAATCTTATCAACAAATTTACGTAAATTTTACGTAAATGTATGGATAAGATTTAATAAAAACAGAGTTAGAATATATTAACTGAAAAAACGATTTGATGCGTTGGAGGTAACCTTCAATCTTGAAGTAAAACTCCAAAGCACTGAATACAAGAAATCCATGTTAACAAAAGTTTTTTTTTTCTCTGTTGGTGCAAATCTTATAAATATTATATTGTCATATTTGTTTAGCTACGAGTACAGTTGACTTTAAGAAAGCACCTGCAACTGCAACTTTTCCAACTCATCATAAGCTTCCCTTCCAATCCAGGGATTGATACTTTGCGTTCTAACATTCGGTGCTCTGTCAGGCAGGAGCAATCTAATATCCATCTCACCAATTATACTGCATTTCTTCAAGCCACGCTTGGATTTTCGGGAGACGGCATAGAATCGCTCAAATGGGTTTGGCATATAGATCACTTTCAGAAGTTTTAGTATATATACCTTCAGGCAATATTTGCCATACCAGTTGCATCAGAGTCTGAACTAGCTTCAACAGTGGATTCTGATTCTGTCTTGGACTTCGGCACTACGCTTTGCTTTTGAATCAAAATTTCACTCGACTTATTTAAGCTTTGTAATGTGTATACTGTCATTCCTCCTAACGCTGTTATAGCTCCGCATATGCTAACAAACCCAGGATCTGACCCAAAAATGAGATACCCACCCAACAGAATAACACACGTCTTAAATTGTCCTAGAACCACATGGGAGGTCGCAGAAGTTGCCCTGTATGACAAAGATATCAGTATTAATTATTCCAATGAAGTTAAAAATCTTCTCTTTGCTGCTCAAACTTGTATACATTGTCCATCTTGAAAGGCCAAGAGAACGATGAACAGAAAGAAAACCTCACCCAAGCGCCAAAGCACCAGACCATTGTAGAAGAAAACCAAGCAGAGCTGATATGAGAATTGCAGATGAGTTACTGAGATCCCACTTAAAGGATAGCACTCCTGGTGGATCCAACCATGGCATCAGAGCTAACAAGAAAAGTACCGTAACAGGGGTAGTCTTCCACATTAGCCTATACACAGATTTCCTCACCCTTTCATTAGGTTGTTCAATGTAGTCATTTGATAGAAATGATTCAAAGTTACTTACGCCAGGGCAGTCCAGTTGGCTTGTTGTTGTAGATTAGACCACAGAATTTTGTTTATAGCACTAGGAAGTAT
This sequence comes from Erythroxylum subrotundum, assembly GCA_027563845.1. Classification (NCBI taxonomy): domain Eukaryota; kingdom Viridiplantae; phylum Streptophyta; class Magnoliopsida; order Malpighiales; family Erythroxylaceae; genus Erythroxylum; species Erythroxylum subrotundum. Next base: position 33,107,677 of record JAOQMQ010000196.1, read on the forward strand.
CCAAGCAATTGCAATACAAGCACCAAAAAAGTTGAACTCTAAATCTGTAACTGTCGCAACTGCTACACCTGCTGAGACTACAAGAAGAGCAAAAACCTGCAATGGAGTTACTAGATAGTTGAAACTTTGCTACTTGATTCCTCTAAACAACTTGTACCGGAACTAGAGAGCATAGATTTTTAATTCTTTATACAGGAATTGAAGGGTATGAGTTACCTTTCCATAGGAGACAGTTTTCCTGAAAAGAATGAACTCTGCAAGGACAATGGTGGGGGTGACTGCAATTTTAGTCATTTGATAAAAACCGACGCTGCACAGAGGCTTAAACATAAGAGATGAGGAAAAGGTATCAACTTTAGCTTCACAGGGACATGGTTGAGTCTGTCTGGAATCTGTACCTATTATGGTTCAGACTGGCATTGGCAAGGCCAGAGGCAAAGGACATAACAGCACCCAAGGAGAAGAGAGATGTGAAAGGTGTAGTTTTAGAGGGCGGAGAGACTGGAAGCAGTTGCAATACCTTGAATATGGCTAGAAGAACCCATGCAACAGAGTAGTGAATTAACGTGAGAAAAATTGGGAAATTAAACCCAACTCTGTCCATCACCTGATAACAAGCATTGAAACCCAGTGTTTGTTAACACAACTGAAAATCCCGCAGGCAAAGGAAAGACCAAGTTCCAGAATCAAGAATTGTTCGGCTACTACAACGCTAAAAAGAATCTTCCTCCCATTACCATTCTCTACCAACAAACACTAACAAATCCAGTGATACGAAAGACTCACAGATTCAACTGAAGAAAGACAGCAATATTTTTGACAGAATATCAATAATTGGTCCCTCCTGGAAAAAATGGAGTACTGCAATATATCAGAAGACAAGACAAGGGCACGTACTAATTTGTTGGTCATAATAATCCCAACAGCAACCATGAAATTGAAGGACATTGCCATAACTGGTCCGCATAACCGTTGCTGTTGGCGCTTGGCTCCTTCTGAAGTTCGAATATCATTGTACAGAGAACCTCTAATTTCTTCCAGTGCTCGACCTGATGAGATCAAGAAGGATGAAAAGTCAGAATTGAATCTTGGAAGAAAGCAAAAGGGAATGGAGAAATGGTACTGAACAAAGCATCGAATTACTTTTTCCCATATTTCCCACCCCTAAAAGGTCCAAAGAATGTGGCAGTTGGATAGACGACTGTTAGAAAAAAGTGAAAAAAACTGAACTTGGAACATCTGTACAGATACATCATCACATCTCTAACTCTAGGTTCTAATGATGTACACAAATATATGGATCCGGTGTGTTTTAAAACGGTAAGATGAATGTAAACCTGCAATGCTATGTTAGACCATGGATTAATACTTGTTAACATGCAAATATGGCAGACGAAAATTGAAGAAGATATGCAACTAACTAAACCATCGAGAAAACTTTCCTTTCAAGTAAATGAAATGCTGCCAAAATGATCATTATTAAAAACATTAAACATTAGCCATCGAACTGTCCAACTTCAGAGGGGCGGCAAAAACAAGCAGTCAATGGAAAGTAATGCATGTAACGAGAAGCCGTCAGAGAGAATGATGCGAAAAGGGAAGTGCTTTAAGATACTTGTTTTAGAGGCAAAGAGAGTTCGAAGAACTTGAAATTCAAAAAGACCAGAAAAAATAAAACAAGAACAAGAAAATCATGTGTCATTCGACAGCCATGAGATGAGCAACCAAAGAATAAAGATAGAATACCGTCAAGAATTGTTTTATTTCTAGCATACACTTTAACAGCAATCCATGCTAAAAGATTATATTTATCATCACAAAAGCACTGCCAACTCTGTGAGTCGTTACCATAACAAGTGAAATTCTACAAAATGAGGAAAAGAAAAACACTAGAACCCAGATCAGTTCTATGACAATACACTTGATCAATGTACGAGGAGACCATTTAGCTGCATAATCATGTAACAGAAAGAAAACCTTCAGAACTGTGCGATCTTATGAGAAATCAAGAAAGGTGCAGAATGGGTGCATGTTATCGAATCAATGAGAAAAATGGAAGAATATAGGAAACGAAACAAACAAGAGAATTCCTTTGGTAGAACCTGCTTCTCCTGCATCACTGTATTTTCTCTTGAGGAACTTACTTGCATCATTTCCCAAAACATAATCAAACAACCCCATAACAACTCACTCTAGCTATATTAATGAAGCTCACTAATGAGACCAAAACTATGAAGAGGACGGCAAAACGAGATAAACATGATGAAAACTACAATAAATAGATATGGTATAGAAATGTGGCGTTGGATATGTAATCAAAGGAAGGTGGAACATGTGAAGATGACTCCTGCATTCCTACAAAGACTGGTTCTTTTCTCCTCCAATGAACAAAACCAGATATAGAATTACTTGAAGTGTGCCTAAATCGTAATTATGGATATAATTACAGCGAACCATATTACGCCACCTCCAGATTTGTACCCTTCTAAAAGTATCTATGAAATAGTGGGTGCGAGAAAGGTAGATTTACGGTGAAGTTAAGGAAGCATCAAGTTTTTGTATAGCATTAAGAAAGGGTCAAATGAACATGTGCGAGAGTGGCAGTTAAAACTCTTCAGCTCATTAAGAATATCCGATAATTACATGGCCATGGGCTAAATAAAGGTCGAAACGTTCTGCTGCCATCTGGCAAAGTTTTAGCAACTTAGCTCTATATCAACATCAAACCCTAGAAGAAAATGTTAAAGAGAGGAGAGAAGATTTGCAGTTGCATGTATAATGCCAATTGGAATTAAACCGTATTTGTTGATGATACCATATTCTGGTCTAATCTCGCTGTTAGTAGGTCCAACAAACGGTTGGAATGAGTTGTTGGTTCGTCTGTTAAGGACCAAATCACCACTTACAATGTAATGCAACTATGCAAGTGGCATGTCTCCATCCTAGGTATTGAACTGTCACCAACAAAACTGTCCCACCATGTTACCTTGTGATAAAGGCTAACCAAATCCCTTTTTTTGTTATCGAAGGTGTCACTTCCTTCCATTGCCGCATTTAGAAACATGACAAGAATATGCTGCTGATGATGCCTGAGGATGGTTTTCTCTGCTTTTAGCCTGAGATGATTTGCATTATCTGTTAACTGATTCTATCATCTGTTAGTTTATAGCTGATTGTTAAAGATATTTGGTAAAATTAACTGTTTATTATTAATTGTTTATATGTAAAATAACTTATAAGGACATAAATTTTAAAAAAATTATAAGGATATGAATATTATATATCTTAGTATTTTGTTGAATGTTCTTATAAAAATTTAAATTTTTTATATTTAATTCTACAAAAATTAAGTTTATAACTCTAATAAAAAATATAGAATATATAATAATAATAATAACAACAGCAACAACAACAACAACAACAATAATAATAATAATAATAATAATAATAATAATAATAATAATAATAACGACGATAATACATCCAAATATAAAATATAATTGTAATTAGACATAAATTGACTTGCAAATATTAATTAATGTATAACTTTATTTATTTAGGAGGGTATAATTAAATTTTCACTTTCACATATTTAGCTAAAGATAAAAAAGCTATTCAAAACGCTGCTCAATAGCAGCTTCTCTAAAATCAGCGTTTTAGTATCAATAAGCTAGCTGTTTATGTTATTACCAAACAAACTTTCAGCTGAAAGGCATGAATCAGCTAATTTTTTAGCTGATCCCATGTTCTCCAAACGCAGCCGAAATCTCAGCAAGCTACTTGTTGCTTGTTAAAATCTTCAGTTTTATAATATAGACCGGTTACTATATTAAACGATAAAATACTACCGACCAGACCAGAAACTCTTCTCTGAGTAATCAGGTTAGACATTGCATCTTCAGTTATTGAAGAAATGTTAAACCTTTAACTCATCCCAATATGAGATCTTGTGTGTTCAATTACCATGATAAAAGCTCGGAAAGTTACCTGTTCTTGCTTTGTATATGATAAGAAATGTTGCTACAAATTACAGTAGGTTTCATGAGAACTATCTAAACGGCATTACGGTGTGTAGATTAGATTCAAATTCTACGAATGACAACTACCAAGCTGTAATTTGATCAATGGTTAAAATGGATCGTGGCAACGAGAATAATAAGATGATATATCTAACTATCTTGAATGTGTCGCTCAAGGCACTCATTTTCCTTTGAAATGACATCAAGATCAGCTTGTACTTTTTTTATATTCAAGCTTTTGGAAGCTATGGCTGCTAGTTTCCTTTCATGTTCAGCAGCTTCTCTTTGAATCCTATCAGTAGTGAGGATTTTCTCAGAAATCTGCTCAAAGATCTCATGCAAGGAGGTGAGAAGCCTATAAGCCTGCCGCCCTGCAGGGTCTTTCTTTGCTTCCCTGGAGAAACATGCTTCTTGTCAATAAAGCAGACATTTTACACTCTTTTAATGGAAAGAAAATATATCACCACATATAAGGGCCAAAACTGAAGAAGGAAAATACTCCACACCTGAATATCATTTCATCTAGAACAGCATAGGTTCGATGAAGGCGCTCTTGGATAGAGTTGCTTTCTAACTGAAGCTCCCTAGTTTCTTTCAAAATTTTCTCCATGTCAGCATCCTGTTTCCAACTGTTTTTGGTGATCTCATTTATTCTTTCGATATAGGATGCTCTAGATGGCACCTTTGGCTGCTTCTCAAGGTCTGCAGAAAGCTTAGAATGTTCCTCCTCCCTACAGAAGACGAGGTATCTGCAATAAGAATAGGCACAAATCTCCATATGGTTTTTCTACATAATATAAGTTTCATCACCAACCTCCTACAAATTTCAGAGAAGATGGACTGCTCCTCCAGCTCAATTTCTCTCAACTTTTGGAGCTTTTCTTGAGCCCCTGGTACATCTTCATAAACAGAATTCTGTAGGCTTCTCTTTTTCTCTTCCAGAAGTTTCCTCGAAGCGTTCCTGAAAATGCTTATAATAGATCCTCTCAAATTATCATAGCTTAAGGCCATGTCTTCTGAAAAAGTTATGCTTTAGGTGTTGAAAGAAAAAAAGTATAAGAAACTAGCACTACAGTAATAACTTACCATTCTGACTTCAAATCCATGATACTACACTTCTTGGCATCTGCTTGATCATTCAGCTGCTGAAGGTAAAACTCAAGAGGATGTTGTTCATCAAATACCATTTCCGCAGCTGCTTTTAATAGTTTAAATTCTTCTTCAAGATGGCCTAGCTCTAAAGTCTTGGCTGTCAGTTCCTCCTTGAGCAGTTTTTCTTGGTATCGCACTTTTCCCATCTCATGTCCAATCTAATAGAACAGCACATAGGCAACGGAATAGAAAAAGAGAAGGTTAAATCTCATAATACTCATCTAAAAACGACTTTTAGACTGTACCACCCCATGCATCTAACCCCTCCTCCTCCCTTGCTGTAAGAAAGTAGCTCATAATTCCTTTTAAAAGAGTAAATAACTTTGAAGAATACAGCATATTTTGACCACAGTAATTAGATGGGAGTAATTCAAAATATACCTTGGAAGATTGGTCTGTAGAAGAAGCTATGTTTTGGACAATAATGTCATCCCTATCAGCAACAGCATCTTCATTTCCACACGCACCCCTTTCTGAATTCCCCTCTCCAGTTGAACAATCTGCTCTTACTGCAAAAGTTGGCATGTCAGCACTGAAAGTCAGTTCCCTTGGCATGCTTAGACGATCATCTTCAGCCTCAGAATCAAACAATTCTGGCACTTCATCAACACTAAGATCTTTGAGTTTTTCTCCAAGATTACTAAGACCAAGGCGACCATCATCAGCCTTTTGCATCCAGTCCACCACACTATTAGCTGAGTCATCTTCTTTCATTTTCCTCTTAGCATTTATAGCCTTTACATCAGTTGGTTTATCAGATGACTCCGAAAGCCTTTCCACCCAGAATCTCATCAACTTGTACACATCCTCTTCAGATGCATAAAGTAACTGCCGTAAGCAACACATACAATCTGTTCTAAGCATAATTCCAATACTATAAGACAAGACGCAACACAGATGATAAAGAAAATAAGAAGTAAATTTGGCAATAACGTAGGGGTCCTAGAGCACCTAATTTGATTCAACCATCCGCAAGGTCCGATGTTGTATAGGAAGAAAAAGCAGATCAATCGCAACAACCAGGGACTAAATTCCATGGGTGCAAACGCACCTTCTACAACTTACACGGCTTAAATGAAACAACAGATATCAACTATCATAAAGCAAATATTAAAGATGTGTATTCTTAGTACTGAATAGTATATCATCTTATTTCAGCCTGATCCTACTTCCTGTTCTCCCAAGTTCAGAAGAAATTTAAACTAGAAAAGCGAACCGCACATGAACTTCTTATCCGTATCAAAGAGGAAACACAATTGATTAAGCAACAAACAACACAGCAAAAAACAGGTCAAAGAAATTCAAACTTTCTTTACTTCTGCAATTTTTCCACAACAATCAACTCCAAATCTCAGAGTTCTAACTTATAAACAACAATAAGTACATCGGTGTGGGTCAACTCAGATATAGAAGTAAGCACCTTATAGTAGTTCATTTCTCCAGTATAACCCACTCTCTTAACAGCCAAAGCGACGTCAGTACAGATCTTGAACTTGTCAACCATTAAATCAGGGAGAGAATTGGCGGAAAACCCAGTTCCATCGATAAGGTAAAGACATTGCGTGCAGATGGAAACCAAGGTTTCAGGTGTCAAGTCCTGAATCGCCGACACGTCTTCTGGGATAGAAACGCCAGAGTTCTTTAGCGAACTCAGAAGTATCTCCTGGGATTCTTCCATCCTTTCCTCCACCAATCTTCGTGAGAACCACCGCTGTCGCTATGTACAAAGGCTCTCGGTGCTTCCGATGTGTATATATGTATGTTATTTTCTGTTTATTTAAAGCATATAATTATATATTTTATATACAATTATTGACGATCTCGTTTAAATATGAAAATCTTTTAATTAAAATTAATAAGTTTGAAATTAAGTTTATAATTTTTACAATAAAATTTAAAGTTTAAATAAAAAGTATATTAACTATAAATTAAAATATTGTATCTTTATAATATAAAACTGAAAATTAAAATTTCATTATTCAATTTAAATACTTAAATATATAATTTATGCTATAATTATATTTTTACAACATGATTAAATACGACTAATTTTTATTTAAATTATTCAATATATATTACATTCAACAATTTGGTAAAATTGTATTCCAAATCTAATAAGTTCAATAGTTAAAAAATTCAATTAGTTCTTTCGGTTCAACCGGAAAATATTTAAATTATTCAATTTATTTCGGTTTTATTTACTTTAATAATTTTTGTTGTTAAAAACTAACCAATTTATTAATTAATTTAAAAAATTAATAAATTTTTATAGACCAAAATAAATAAATAAATTTTATTTAATAATTTCTTTTTTAATTAAACTACAAATAAGGATGATAATGAGTTGGGTGTTGGGATTCTGGTTCAAGACATTCGGCCCGAGCTCAAGCCCGACAGGGCCAAAGGTAGCCTGACTAGGGCCTTAGCTCGAAAAAAAATTTTAACCAAAAATGAAGTTTTGCTTATAAGAATTCTTGTCCTAATGCTCAATCAACTAGGACCTAGTCGGTTGACTTTGAGATGATTGGGCCTGTACCTATTTGCTATTTTTAATTGTAAAGTTTTTTATGGGTAAGGATAATCTCTTTAATTTATAATTTAAATTCTTTATTTTATTTAATCCTTAGTCAATTTAATACTAATTGAATCTTTTAAACCTTATCTTTTTTGTTTCAGCCTAATTTTTAAAACATTGGATAATTTTACTTAAGAGGAAAAAAGATAAAACAGCCTACAGGATGAGAACCCAAAAAGCCCAGGAATTGATATAGAGCCTAAGCCATTATAGATTAGGGCTTAATAATAAAAAGCCCTAAATTCATTATACCTCTAAAATCCAAAGACTCCTCTTTACTCTTCCCTTCAGACAATGTTTTCTCTTTGCAGCTCAACTCTCTCTGATTATAAACCCTAAACCCTAGCCGACCCCTAAAAGAGGAATTCTAGCACTTGAGCCCTAGTTTCGGTTCAATTGACATCCTCCGTGCTGTCATTTTATATTTCCAGGTGAGTTGCGGATTCTTTTCTTAATTCACAATGCACCTTCATGTTACTTTTTGCTTTTTCGGTTCACCTGTTATTTTGAGAATGGTTCTGGGAAAATCTGGTGTTTCCAAAATATTGTACATTTGTACAGATATGGTAAAGGGCCTTTTTTCTTTTCATTTTTTCTCTTTTGAACAAAAGCACACTTGTTTCTAACTAATTTTGTTTGCTATGGTGAGCTAAGTGAACTTTATTCCTGATCATTGTAATTCTTGGTAAAGTCGTAAGCTGATAAGAAACAAACCTCGACTTACACTACTTGATGATTGGAATTAAAGTCTGGACTCATGGGCTGATGTGAAGTCTTGCTTTTCACATAATGTTTGCAAAGAAATTCAGTTCCATTTTCCTTGACTACCTACTTCTGTGCTGCACAGATTTCATGGCTCCATCTGTACGTAATAAAAAGAAAGGCTCAAAATTACAAAACCTTCCTCTTCCTTCACGGAAAAAGCAAAAGGTTAAGCTTTTTACTGAAAAGCACTCAAATAAAGATGAAATTTTGGAAGATTTGGATAGCCCAGATAAAGAATTAGATAATCAGGAAGATTCTGACATAGATGACCAAGGGTCTGCTTCTGGTTCTGATATCCTTTCTGATGGTGATGATCCGCTGACCTATGATTTTCTCCAAGGAAGTGATGACCAAGGTACTGTGACTGCCAATTCTTATTGCAATGTTCATACGTTCACGCTTCATTTCTTTGACCATTTGTTACTGCTACCTAATACTGTTGCAGGTAAAGACTCAGGATCAGATATTGATGCTGACTCGGGCTCGGGCTCGGGCTCGGGTTCAGATTCTGATTCTGATTCTGATGAATCTGATATTGAGAAAAAGTCAATAGCCCTCGACAAACAAAAGGCAAGGGAACAAAAAGAGGCAGAAGAAGAGTTACGGCTTAACATCACAGAAGAATCTGATGAGTTCAGATTGCCAACTAAGGAGGTCCACCATCAGCTTTGGTGTTTTGTTTCTGTAGTTGAAAGCTTGTCTTCTGACTCTTGTGTTGGTTCTTAGCAAGTGTAGCTTCTTGTCTTCCTCTTTTCTAGGATCTCCAAGTAGAAGAACAACAGCCACCTGATCTTCCAAATCTCCAAAGAAGGATAAGAGAGAGTGAGTAACTTTTTCCATCAGCATCTATGTGTCTTGATTTGATTGTCTTGAGCAGTTAAACTTTTGGTCTTTTCAGTTGATTTAAGTGCTAACTGCAAAATATGTTATTTTAGTTGTCCGTATTCTGTCCAACTTTAAAGATTTGAAGCAAGAGGGGACCACGAGGAAGGATTATACTCAGCAGCTTAAGATGGATTTGAGTTCATACTATGGCTATAATGATTTCCTTATTGGAGCTTTGATGGAGGTAATTGATCAGAAGATTTTAATGCTCATGCAAGAAGTACTATCTCCATGCTATATCTGAACCTGTTCTGCTCAATCATCCTAAATGTATGTTTTGCACTCTACATAACAGATGTTTCCAGTTAACGAACTTATGGAACTTATTGAATCTTTTGAAAAACCACGACCGATATGTTTGCGAGCCAATACTTTGAAGGTAAGCCAAGTTTATTTGATTAATGTATTCTTGTAAGTAGCTGCATTTTACCTTTTCTGATCAATATTTTGCGCATGAATTTGAAAACCATTTCCTTGCCTGTACATAGACGCGGAGACGAGATCTGGCTGATGTGTTGTTAAATAGAGGGGTAAATCTAGATCCTTTAAGCAAGTGGTCTAAGGTGAGAACTCCTGTATATTAGTGTGGTAAGTGGGTTTTCTTTATCCCCCCTTTCGTCACTTGACTCTTAATGCAAGTTTGGCTTTGCAGGTTGGACTGGTTGTTTATGATTCACAGGTGCCTATCGGTGCCACCCCTGAATATATGGCTGGGTTTTATATGGTGTGTGTCTGTCTCATTTTTGCATTGCGCTAAACTTTATGGTTTGCAAAGTGCACCTAGCATTTAACTGTTTTATCCACAGCTGCAAAGTGCGAGCTCATTCTTGCCTGTCATGGCCCTTGCTCCTCAAGAAAAGGAACGAATTATAGATATGGCGTAAGTGATGTCTCCTATTTAGCTCAACATAACTATGGTCCAAGATGCCTAGTGAAGTTTGTGTTGGTATCAACATGCATGATTTTTTTTTCATTCTGAAATTGTTGCCTTGCAGCCTCTTGAGTTTAGATTGAACCTAAAATGTATATCCAAATTGATAGCCAGTTTGCTATTTTCATGTTGGTATATCTTGATGGACAATGTTTTTGGAAAAAGAGTTGTGATTTACTAATCGATATTTCTTCAAATATTGTTCGACTTGTTGATGTTTTTTAGGTTCCTTATTGCTTGTGATGGAAATGTTTTCTTCCGCTAAACATTTTTTGACAAGCTTATGTATGATCAGGGCCGCTCCCGGTGGTAAAACAACTTACATTGCTGCTCTGATGAAAAATAGTGGTATGCTGTAATTCTACTTAGTTATAGTTTTGTTTTCTGTTTGTAACTGAGTTTTAGTTTTACACTCAGTCTTCCACCATCATAATGACATGAAGTCTTATTAGCTACAAGAAGAACTCAGTCTTGCCATTGTTTAAATATGGCATTAGCTCATGCATGATATGTGTTCAATACGTCTTTTCCTTTCAAAGGGAGTTAGGGACCTCTGAATTTTAATCATTTTCCTTGGATCACAACCGCTGTGGACATTTATTTCATGGTGCTATCATATTTGATACTTTCTAATTCAAACGTTTTTTTGTGTTATAATTCTTTTGTTCTAGGAATAATTTATGCAAATGAGATGAAGGCGCCAAGATTAAAGTCACTCACTGCAAATTTGCATCGCATGGGTGTCACAAACACCATAGTTTGTAACTATGATGGTAGAGAGGTTGGTAACTCTGTTGTCTTTGTTTCTGTTTTAGGTTGGTAACTCTGTTGTCTTTATTTCTGTTTTTATTATTTGAGGTTTCATAGAAGCTTTTTTAAATTAGTTATCTTGTCTTAATCACATCTTCTGGCAATCACATTCTATACCTACAAAAATGTCATTTTGGGTGCTGGAACTGTTATGATGAGTTTATATTACGTGTATCTTAGCATATTTGCTGTAAAAATGTGCTTATGTTATGTTGTTAATATAATTAGATTGCATGACTCTTTGCTTGTTCGAAATCCAGCTTCCCAAGGTTTTGGGGGTGAACACTGTTGATAGAGTTTTGTTGGATGCACCATGCAGTGGGACCGGGGTAAGCTAACCGCAATAAAGAGCTCCACCATAAATTACTTGCTTCTTGTTGATTGCTAGTCAATAACATTGCGGTTTTACTTCTGCAGGTTATTTCAAAAGATGAATCTGTTAAAACTTCTAAAAGTTTAGAAGATATACAGAAATCTGCTCATCTGCAGAAGGTTTGTTTTTCCATTTTGCTTTCAACATTTTGCTTCATGTTTCTTTTTCCTAGGCCCTAGAAGCTAAAGAAGGACAAGAGGTAGGGTTAACTTACATTTAAGTCTCTTAGCATTCTGTCTGCACTAAGAAACTGAATCTTGCCAAGCCAGATGATCTGGTCGAGTTACAGTTAAGATTGTCTTCTTGTCAAAAGCTGTGTAACTCAATTGCTGGTTCACAATTCAAAGGAGCCAGGAAATAGTTTTCTAAACCTGTTACTGTATTTTTTTCCTTGTCATATTTAGTTTTGTTAATAGGGTGTTCACTATGTTTCCTTTTCCCTGTAGCAACTAATACTTGCTGCAATTGACATGGTTGATGCAAATTCAAAATCCGGTGGCTACATTGTTTACTCCACATGCTCCATTATGGTTGCTGAGGTTCGCTTGAAGTAAAAAACCTTTTGAGCTTCTAGTCATCTTTTCATTTTTCTGCTATAATGACTATTATTGTTATCTTACAGAATGAAGCAGTTATCAATTATGCTCTCAATAAGAGGGATGTTAAACTTGTGCCATGTGGACTTGATTTTGGATGTCCTGGGTAATGATGATTCTCAAGCATCTACCTGATTGCTGCTTAAGCTTTAGAATATTTCTAAGACCAATCTTTGTTTAATAGGTTTGTGCGCTTTAGAGAACACCGTTTTCACCCATCCTTAGAGAAGACCAGACGCTTCTATCCTCATGTTCACAACATGGATGGATTTTTTGTTGCAAAGGTATCTTGATCTGGGAACTGAAACCTATGATCTTGGGAAAGAACTCCTATGTGCAAGCATACACATCTGCAAACCTTTCTTCACTATTTTTTTTAATTTGTGCTTGTGTTACTACATCCATTTTGCATTTGTTTGACTGTGACCGTCCTTCCGAATGCATCCCGTTACCTCAAATAAATTGTATGAGGAAGTCAAATGTATTCCGAATGCACCCCTTTCCTCCAATATATTGTATTTGTTTGGTGGGATTCATAGTGGTTCTAAATGCGTAGGGCCCTTGTTTCTCTGCATCAGCCTATTCCTTGAATGCATACATCTACTTCTTTTAACCTTCGCCTAAGTTTTATATATATCTGACCTGATTATACCCAGCATGTATATCAGGCATGTATAGGTATTCTTGCTTTGTTGCCAATAATTCTTTGAAATTTCATTGAAAGGAAAAGAGTTGAAAGCCAATGGGTTTCTCTTGGTTATTTATCCTGTGGTTTTGATTGCACATTATCAATGATAAGTTGATTCCAAATTGGCATTGCCAACATGTAATTGGCATAGAACAGATTCTGAGATCTGGAATCTTGCAATTTATCACCCTATCTACTCATGATTCAATTTGAGTTCATGAAGGATGAGAACTTTTTGTTATTGAATTGAAGCAAGATTAGTCTTGCGAGCTCCTTGCACAGCCATAATCAGAATTCTGGTTGGGTTTATTTGGCTGATGTCATTGTAGTCAAATGGTCTGTGTACCTTGTTTCTGGTGCATAAGCTCTGGTGCTTTATTCTTTGGTGATTATTCTGACTATTATTTTCTGTTTTTGTTTCCAGTTGAAGAAAATGAGCAACACGAAAGCCATGACTACTCACTATGAACCTTTGGAATCAGTAGAGCAAGCACTCAGACCAGATGAGGCTAAAAATGAAAGTAAAACTACAGAGCATTTGACAGCAAAAGTTGCTAAGAAAAGAGATGTCATAAGCAATAGTTCTCGTTACCACGGCAATGTAGAGGCACCATCTAATTTCAAAAATAGGAAGAAAAGGAAATTTCCATCTAAAGAAGAAATCTCTAAAGCGAGGTAGAATATTGACACTTCTAGCCAATTTTATTTTTCCATAAGAAAGTTTTGTGTAGCTTTTACCTGGTACTCTAATTTGGAAAGTGGGACGATAGAGAAAAAGCCTTCAATCTCATTCTATTGACTTTGCTACTGCTAGAAACTAACTTCTTAATCTCTTGCAGAGAGGAAAAGAGGAGAACTTCTAGGGAAGCGGCAAAAAAGGCTGCCAAAAAGAGCAAGACTGAAGGTTGATCATCTGGTGATAACTCAGTTAAGCATGATAACTACAATGGGTTTTTTACTGCTTGGTGCTGAATCTAATTGGATAACAGACAAACCTATGCAAGGAATACATCTCAAGCTTGACTGCACAATATCTTCTTCAGCAGCATGTCCTCCCCTTGTCTAGCTTTGCCTTAAAAATATTTGTAACATTTTCTGCGCCGGAATTTCCTCCCTGGGCTGTTCAAGTCCATAAAGTTTTGTATTTCACAGTATGAAATTCTTAAGGATTGCGTTCATGATATAAAGTATAATTTATGAATTGTAGTTACAGATCCTTTTAATCTACAATTCACCAAAGTAACTGTTGAAGAAGATTGGTCTTGCTTAGGATTCAGGACCTTGTTTTGATTAATTATTCTAATGGAAATATAAAGGTAGCATGCATACCTGAATTGTTATATAAAAAGCGAGAAATTGTCAAAATACTCATCATACAAGTCCTTTCCTTCCCTGGCATGAAAGCAACTGAACAGAATGCTTTAAGCGGTCCAAGGATGTGTGAGCCATGTGATTTCTGGGTCTTGAATGTGATCAAATTCATTGTTTTATCAACATTTGTTGTTTCCAACGCTAAGTGTAAAGTCATACGAGGCTATTATTTTTCTATGGCCAAACACGAGGTCAGAGTCATATGATGCATGTGGTACCTTGCTGGCATTTGTGAAAAAGGGAAAAAAAAAAAAAAGAAAAGAAAAGGAATCTTGGTCTGTCCTGGCAGTTCACAAGCCTTCTTAGGTACACCATCGCTCATGAATAGTCCCATATCACCAGGTTCCATCAATGAACTATAACCTCCACAATCATAAACATAAATTATGGATTATAGTTTTGTAGTCTCCATTAAATTAGTAAACCATGCCTAAGTACGTTAAGATAAAAGGTCAGCATGAAGAATCCAGATTAGATCTTCTGTTCTTGAATGGACAAGGTTGGGTACTGGGGAATTTGGTCTCTTGGAATTGCATGACATTATTAGTGCAACATCAAAAGTAGAGATACATGTTGTCAGAAGAAATGGCAGGTAATTCATATAAAGAACAATATGAGCTGTCCATGTTAGCCAAACTCAAACGTCACTTCTAACATTTGCTGTTAGGCTTGTTCTGGGAACATTCCTGTTCTAAACATATGACGTTTTCTGGTACGGAAGCCTCCCACCTCATCTAGATTAGATAGATACTGTAAGAATTTAATGAGGATTTCCTGTTCCTAGACTGTGATGGAGTTTTGGACTTTCCCTTTTGATTTTCAATTAATCAAAGTGAAGTGTCAGGAGTAGAGTGGTGTGCCCTTGCTAGGTGAACTCCACACCACAGACATTGTTCAGACACAGGACATCTCATAATAAACCTGCTTGCTCTTGATTATTCTGGCTACGTAAGCAGTACATCTCCAGTCTTGATCTACCATCAAAACAACCTCTCCGAAACTGGGATAACGGCTAACTCATCACTCACCAGTGCATTGACAGTAAGAAAAGACAGACCAATCGAGACCAAAGTAAATCAGAACAAAACACAAGTACATTAGATCTAAAATTACCCAAATCTAAGTTTATCAAT
Organism: Erythroxylum subrotundum; assembly: GCA_027563845.1. Lineage (NCBI taxonomy): Eukaryota > Viridiplantae > Streptophyta > Magnoliopsida > Malpighiales > Erythroxylaceae > Erythroxylum > Erythroxylum subrotundum. The sequence continues at coordinate 33,122,975 of JAOQMQ010000196.1, forward strand.
AAAAATTTTTTTACAAAGGAAAGTAGTCAATCAGAACAGATCTATTCCATGAAAAGGGAATGTGAGTTTACTACTAACGCACATAATCCTAATCATCTCTTATCTGTTATGTTAGTGAAGTTATTTTAGACCTTATCATGAGGAGGTTTTAACAGTCTGTCAAGAAAAAAAAAACTCAATTGCAAAGTATTCTTACTCATACTGTCCTGTTCCAGTAGTTTAGTAAATGTCGCTCATGATTAACATTCATAATTGCTTGAGAGTGTTATCTAGCATATGCTTCAATACAATGAAATTCAGATCATATTAGGAGTTGAGATCCTCTTTTCCTCAAGATAAGTTAATCCATTCAATAACATTGTCCTTTTGTATATAATGATATGTCTTGAAGAATGAGAACAGTACAGGTGATTAGAGGCAGAGACAATGCCATTCACAGATCCATTGGCATTAAGATAAGCGAAAATTTTGAAATGGGTTAATATAATTGATCTTTTATGAGGTTAACACTAGTCATTCTCAATAACTTGAAGCCCGGACAGCAAAATCATAAAGGCCTCAGGAAGCACAAGAGACAGCTTGGAGAGTGGAGACTTCCAAGACCCCCAAAGCATGGAAAAGAGAAAAGTAGAAAACCACTACAAGGGGAAAAGGAAGATAAATAAGTCTTAAAGTAAACGAAAATCATATTAAGGTGGAAATGTTGAACTTGAAACCAAGAAAAAGGAGGAAAGGAGTCATCTTTAGCTTTGACCCCTCTTCTGTCACCGTTTCTTTCTCTTATCGCTCTCTCTCGCCCCCCAACAAACTCGCCCAAAGGCCAAAGCTTTTTCCTTTTACCACCTTTCTTTCTCTTCTCGTTCTCTCTCTCTCTCCCCCACACATTTTGGGGGGTGGAAGCTCTCCCATATCCTCTTTTTTATCTTTCTCTGTACTGTAGGTTTTAAGTGACTGGGGGCTAGTGAGTGCTCCCTTTAAGTCCCACTGCAAAAGTTTCCACTTTCAAAGCTCTGATCTTTTAAGCACTTTCAGGTACTCTCTTTCTTGGGCTTCCTTTTCTCCCAACTTTTAACTGGTCCTGCTATTTATTTAGTGGTTTCTGCTCCTTTTGTTTTCTCGTCTTGCACTTGTTTTGCTTTTTTTAGCAAATGGGTATTTGTTGGCTATTGGATCCAAAGAGATGGGTTGTTTTGAGATTTGAATGGTTTCTTCTTTACCTTTTTCTTTGCCTATTTGTATGTAATGAATTAAGGATTGACAGATTGTGTTAGAATGTTAAAATTCTTCCACTCTAAAGGTAGAAGGCACAATTTTGTTTCCGCACTTTCTCTTTTCTTTAGATATATACCTGATTTGGTGTCTGCATGCAATCCCACGTTATCTTCTTAACTCATTGTGGATTCTCAATGTAATGCATGCTTCTGTTCTTAATTCTCAAGTTTACTGTAACTCATGCTTTAGTGGAGTGCGTGCTTTCTTCTTTTCTTTTGCTCTGTACTCGTAGCATGCTTGTTATTAGTTCTTTAGATACACGACTCAATTCGGGCTCCACTTGCATGGGTCGTCGAGTGAAATGGAGCCTTAGTTACCTTTGGTTTCATTAGTTATTTCATTTCAAGAAATTAAATTAATTGCATGCTTTTAAGCTTAACTTTCCCATTTGATGGATTGTAGGATGTCTATAAATCTACTGTTAATGGTTTTGGAGATGAGTGTATGTGGGATTACTAGTGGAGGGGACTTGCTTGGGGCTGAGTAATTCCTCACTCTGATCTGTTTAACAAATATGCTCTTTATCGATGGCCTCAAAACCAATTGCCAGAACTTCCTCTGATTGTCAGAAAATATCCATTGGTTGTCAACCAGTGGAAGGAAAATCTAAGAGGCCTTCACCTATACAGATTACTAGCAAATCAGAGACAGTGACCCTCACGAAACTAATCCCAGTAGTGAAGGAAATTGGATCAAAACAGGCTTGTATAATATCAACTGAGGACAAGAAGTGGCTGACCTCTTCTCATTCAGAAAATGTCAATCATTTAGCCAATGAGGTACGTTCAGTTTTGTCTGTTGTTGATCCAAAACAAGGGCTCAGGTGTACCAAGGACTCATCTGAAGATATTGCTGATCCAATAAGGGAAGAATCTGAGCCCGATTTTGTCCCAACTTCTGACAAGGTCAGTAATGGAACTAATAGCCTTGTAAAGACTAGTGGGAGTGCTAAACTTAATGACCATGTGGATTTTGTTGATTGTGGGAAGAGCGGTGTTTATAGAGGTAGTGCAAGCAGTGATGTGAGTGATGAAAGTACTTGCAGCAGCTTGAGTAGCAGCATCTATAAACCTCACAAGGCCAATGATCTCCGATGGGAGGCTATGCAGGCTATACGGGCAAAAGATGGTGTATTAGGTGTCAACCATTTCAGGCTATTGAAGAGGTTGGGCTGTGGGGATATTGGGAGTGTTTATCTCTCAGAGTTGAGTGGAACAAAGTGTTATTTTGCTATGAAAGTTATGGACAAAGCATCATTAGCAAGTCGTAAGAAATTGCTTCGAGCCCAAACAGAGAGAGAGATACTACAAGGCTTGGACCATCCTTTCCTTCCTACTTTATATACTAATTTTGAGACAGACAAGTTCTCATGTTTAGTTATGGAATTTTGCCCTGGTGGTGACTTGCACACTCTTCGACAGAGGCAACCAGGAAAATATTTTTCTGAACGAGCAGCAAAGTATGAAAACTTTCCCTAATCTATGTTTTATATACCTAGTTTTAGATAAGTTTTGTGTCCTATCCAGCATTTTGGTCTACATTCACTACCGTAAGTTGGGTCTTTATACAGGACTCATGTTAACGGTTTTGTTTTTATTTCAAAGCAGTTGATGTTGACCCTATATTCACTTAGATGTAATGAATGTAATTGGAAAAACTACAATTATATCTTAACATGCTCAAGGGCATGCAAATGATGAAAAATTATAACTGCAGAAGTTGCTAGTAGTATGACATAAGTATTCTCGAGAAGCTTAATTTTGTACATTAGGAGAAGTCATCAGAATATAGTAGCACGATGACATTCATTTTAGAATAGGATTTGAAACCATTCTTCATGGAGTTGTGTGTGGTTTGGCTGGTTTTATTTAAAAGCAGGCATGTTATGTGTTTTGAAGTTTGCGACTAGAATGGTTTTGACATGATGGTTGAAGAAAACTTCATGAATGGTTTCATGGAATACATATGTGTACTTTTACTTCTTTTTTCCAAGTAGAGAAGCCATTGAAGATTAATGTGTCAGAAAAGAATTGCATAAATAAATTAATTTCTTGGCTTAGCCTTAGCTTAGTAAGATATAAAATTAGATGCATCGTTATCTTCTTATTGAAGCTAATAATTCCTACTCAGACTTAGCCCACATGCGCCTAACTGAATGACTAGGAGCTTAGACACTATGAGTAGAGAATGGAACCAATTTTGCAAAAATTGATCTCTTTAATTTAGGAGAGTCATGTTTAAAGTGGAGAAGCAAACTCACTATAAGATGTTTAGTTTGAGTGAGATTGAAATCAAACTTGGTTACATCTTGAAAAGTTCCTTTCTAGCCTGTTCGAGAGAATCTGTCTTGTTGAGATAGATTATGAGCTGCACAGTGCTCTCATTAACAGCCAAATCAATTTTATAGACACCAGTTGGTTAGAGATTCATTGAGATGCCAGGAGGAGCATATGTGCTGCCTTCTGAGGGAATTAATTAGGTTAATCAAGTTCGCAAAACAAAAAATATTCCTGTTAAATGCATCAGAACTGCTCATCCAGTACGTCTAGTCTTGCAGACAGTTCTATATGAAATGTAGAAATTTTGCCATGGGATTTGTTTGAGAGAGCTTAGTATGAAATGCTGGATGCTGTTTAATTTTGCATGTTTGTTTCCACAATCTAATATGCATTTCTTGGTACCAAACAAATTATACACTCATTCCACACTGTCATTGTTGACGGTTGCTTTCCTTTGACCTTTGATGTGCAGATTCTATGTAGCAGAGGTTCTCCTTGCTTTGGAATATCTCCACATGCTTGGAATTGTATATCGTGACCTGAAGCCAGAAAATGTTCTTGTACGTGAAGATGGCCATGTTATGCTTTCTGATTTTGACCTTTCTCTCCGCTGTGCTGTTAGTCCAACTCTAGTCAACTGTGCAGTACCTGAGTCCGAGGCCTTGCGGAGGAACCCAGCTTACTGTGTTCAACCATCTTGTATCCAACCATCATGTATGGCTCCTACAACATGCTTTATGCCTCGACTATTTTTAAGTAAGTCGAGGAAAGATCGAAAACCCAAGAATGAAATGGGGAACCAAGTCAGCCCACTGCCAGAGCTTATTGCTGAGCCAACTGATGCTCGCTCCATGTCATTTGTGGGAACCCATGAATACTTGGCACCTGAAATTATCAAAGGTGAAGGGCATGGGAGTGCAGTTGATTGGTGGACTTTTGGGATCTTTCTATATGAGTTGTTGTTTGGTAAGACTCCTTTCAAAGGATCTGGAAACCGGGCAACCCTGTTCAATGTTGTAGGTCAGCCATTGAGATTTCCAGAGTCACCAGTTGTCAGTTTCCCAGCAAGAGATTTGATAAGGGGTCTGCTAATCAAAGAGCCACAGCACAGGTTGGCATTTAAACGAGGAGCAACAGAGATCAAGCAACATCCTTTCTTTGATGGTGTAAATTGGGCTCTGATTCGTTGTGCTAGCCCCCCCGAGGTCCCAAAGCCAGTTCAGGTCGCTCAGGTTCCAGCCTCGACTTCATCTAGTCATAAAGTTGTTCCTGCTTCTAGCATCAACCAGAATAATTATCTGGAATTTGATTTCTTTTGATTGCTCTTCAAAGATCGTGTTCTTTTTCCTTCTGGGAATATACATAGAGTTTTTACAGTGTTGATGTGGAAAATAGGGATTTCCTATTGATAAGAGTCTAATGTTCAATGTCCTTGTTAAACATTTTTGAGTATATGTATTGCAAAAGTTGACATTTTAAATGTGAATGGTATTAGTTCATAACGACATTTCAGTTTCATCATGCAGTCTTTGGAATTTTTATGAAGAGAGCAGCCAATTATTCTCTCTAATGATGTCCTGAATTATGCATCTTCTTTATTTGTACTCGTGTATCATCTTCTCAGTTTTACTTTTGTTTTGATTGTTTCCAACTTGGCATGCAAGTAGGTAGCAGAAGAGGATGGGATTTGGAGTCATTTGTTGGTAATAACACTCGAGCTATTTAACAGTACACTTTCAGGTCAGTCAGTGACAACTGAGCTTACTGCCTACTCAGAGAAGGTTGACTGGTTCTCTGGTCCCAATAGACTGTTCTTCCTGAGAATTTTGCTCTTGCAGTGATTATATGTTACACTTCATACCCTGCATGAAAGATTCTTGTGCATAGGATTGCTTGGTTGCATTTATGAAAGAAATTGTAGGTGTTTGTATTGCTTCAAGTCCTTGTTATTTGGTTGTGTTTGGTTTCATTTTTGAAGAGTGAATTATGGTCTAACAATCATCAGTTATAATAAACTTTTTTGCTTCATTTGCACCAAAATTTTGGAAAGGGAAAATACACCTATGCACTAACAGAGTATATACCAATATCCTGCTTTATAAGACTGCAACATGGTTTCTGTTATTGATTCCTTATTCTTTCTATGATGAAACCGAGAATAAAGGGGATGACAAAGGTCAATGGAAGCATTGATCTTGTAAGGATGAATAATGAATTTCCTCCAAGCATATGGCACACTGCTGTCTTCCACGATTTGGCACAGTTTTTCCTTTTCAGGAACTATTTTGTCCAAGATAATGAACAAGTTTTGAGCATCTTCGGACTGCTATTTTACCTCCCCTTTCTCCAATCTTCCCCACTAAAAGAGCACCAAACAAACCCTTGTTAGATATAGTACTCTTACATGTATTATCTGGCACGAATTTGGATCTCATGTGCATATATATTTATTGTTGTTCATAAACTGCTGAAACTTGTAACACTGCACAAATAGGCATAATTATTGCATTCAGTTGGTGAAGAATAGTAGAGCAATAGCATAAAGGTCTTTAAATGACAGCAACAAGCTTTGGATGGCATCAGATTCTCTGCATCAATTAACCTCTTTTAATCTTATTTTTGTCCTAAAACGATGTCGTTTTAAGTTTATTTACACATAAATCGACGTCGTTTTGGGGCAAAAACAAAGTTAAAACAGATTAAGTGATACAGAAGATCTGAACCCGCTTTGGATGCTATCTTTCTCTTTGGTTGGAATACATTCCAGAAACACACATAGTCTCACATTGTAGGAGTCTATTGGGAAGGAACATTCTTAGCACTCACTTCCCTGTTCTTAATTAACAAATTTAGCATCTAATGATGTGATTATTATATCCAATTTCTTGTTCCATAGAAGAAGACTTATCATATGTGAGAGTGAGGAATTCAATACAAATATATTTTTAATTCCTGGTAAAAGCTTCTTTTCTAACTCTGAAGAATTAAGTACCTTCTGCCAAAATCAGAGTCAACTAATTGGAAAACAAACCTCCGAGATTGGAGGGTCAATTGTAGTTTAGCTTCTTCACAAGATAAGGGTTTAGATCTTCTGTACCCGAGACCTTATTCTAATTGATGTTATTTTGAGAGTCATGTCATTTTTAACACAAAATCAAGTTAAAATAAGGTATTAAATACCGAGGATCTGATGCCGCAAGATAGAGTCCGGCCTTTGAATGGGACCATCAATGTCTTCCAACGAGGACCCACATGAGGCCACAATCGCTTTAGAGCATACTTTTGCTGATTTTCCACATGATAGTTCACTGAACACTGCCAATGTAAAAACGAGAAGATGTCTTAAATCGAAACTTGGGAGCTCATCTGCTGTTCTCGTTCTGCTATGTACCTCAATAAATCCCAGACATCCAACTTATTGTAATGAATGGTTGGGATTTATTTAAGCACAAGGGGTATAGCAAAATGGGAACAACAGATCTGCGACCTCGAAACTTTATGCTAAACACTAATTTATACGAGGCTTTATGCTAAACACTAGTTTATACAGGTTTTCTGCATGCAAATTTATTAAATTCCAACAACTTGAGCATACCATCTCGCAGACAATATTAAATTTTCAATTGAAACCTGATCATGTATTAAATAAATTAAAATAACCTTCATCAGTAATAAATTTACTCCATACTTTTAATTATTTAATAAGGCATAAAATATAAAACATAAGACTAATAATGATTAATTTAATTTAATTAATTACATAAATCTACTACGACAATACCCAGTAAAAATCTCGCTGAAGTGCGGAGTCTGGAGATGTTTAATAATACGCAACCTTACTCCTAACTAATAGAGAGATTGTTTTCAAATAATTAACAAATTAATAACAACAAGGACAAAATTAAATTTAATGTGAAAAGATTATTTTAAAATTATTTAAATTTTATTCACAGTTAAATTGTCATACTAATTTTCTCTCTATTTTTACATAATTATATAGAAATATTTATATAACTATTAAAATTAATATTTAATTACATAACCATAACTTTTTAGTACATTTAAAATATATTCATTAGAATATGAAAACTAATGACTTTTTAATAAAATATTTCTTTTAATTGTTAATATAATGTTATAATTAATTATTTTTTAATTATTTAATTTTTCTTAAATTAATGTTTTTTATGTAGTACATTTTTAATATAAATAAAAAAAGATAAAAGAGAATTAATTAGAATTAGCCGGTCCATGTATCACAATAATAAACAACTGTGTATGGAATCTATCTTGAACAGCATATCTTAGAATTCATTTAAGTGTCAAATGACAAAAGATTTGGTGACTAAAGAATGATAAATATGAGTGGAAAGCATCAATGGGCTATTCAAATACTAAAAATAGATAGATAAAATGTTGACAATGTATATAACAGCAGATTAATTTTAAACATATTAAAATTTAATAATACATAATACAAATACGTTTTTACAAAAAAAATTATTAGTTTTAGTCGATGATTTAAAAACTCAACCGATTTGGTCAGTTTAATCGTAAAAATCTTAGACTGTCCAACCTTTCGATTTGGTTTTTAACTTTCCGATTCAATTTATTTTAATAACTCTTGTTGTTAAAGACAGACTAATTTATTAATTAACAAGTTCCAATAAATTAAAATAAATCAATTATTTTTATTTAAAAATCTATTTTTCATTTAAACTTTAAATTAAGGAGAATCTCTTTTAATCATATTTTAAATTCATTAATACTATTCAATCTTAGTCGATTTTATGATAGTTTAATATTAATTGAATTTTTTAAACTTTAAACTTTTTGTTTTATCGGTTTAACTTTTGGTCTAATTATTAAAATATTGAGTTTAATATTACTATTAAGTTTTGTTTAATTGAAAATTTCTATGTAATAATATGTATAAAAAATATATATATAGGAGGACAATAAATAGACTTTTTAAAGATAAAAACACATATATTTCCCTCAAAAAATAAAAAAGATAAAAACACATATATGATATATTACCCAAGCCAGTTAAAGCCAAAACATTCACAAATTTGAAATGTTTTTACTGGTGTTGTGTGAATTTCTATGCAAATTCTGATTTTTTAGTATAAAATGTTCCAATCTTTAGGCTCTAAACCATCCTTCTTAGCAGAAAAAACCAAACCCATGTTACAGAAATTCTGATTTTTTAGTATAAAATGTTCCAATCTTTAGGCTGTAAACCATCCTTCTTAGCAGAAAAAACCAAACCCATGTTTTAAGAAAGAAAATTGACCCTTTTTGCACTATCTTTTTGTGTGTGTGTGTGTGGTGGCAGTTTAGTGTTTGAGATTGGTTGTTTGTAGTTCAAAAGAGTTCTGAGATTGATCTTGAGGGAGCAGAATCTGTAGATTGTGATTTTGAGGGAGTGAAAAAGACAAGTCTTTTGCTTCTGCTAAGGTTTTGAAGCAAAACTCTAACATCATGTTTTCTCATGGTAAAAAGACTTCGAAAGAGGAAGTGGGTTTCGTTAATGAAGAAGCAATCCAGCAGTTGCAGTCTTTGATGGACCATGGTTAGCTTTCTTGCTGATCTACTTCACTATTCGCTTGATCTTTCTCACTCCTTGTTTTTTCTTTAGAAATTCATACAGGATTACTAACATATAGTGTCCACTTTTGTGGGGATTTTAACAGTTGATGAGTCATTGAAGAGAACGTTCCAGGTTATTCTCTCGCTCCCTTTGTATGTTTCCTGATCTATGCTTTATGTCTGTGCTTGGTCGTTAAGGAAAAAGAAAAAAGAGAGTAAGAGTGAGAGCGAAAGATGATGAAGTAATTTGCAGCTGTTATTTGAAGTTGAAACAAGTTTATGTTTAACCTCAACTATACTTAACTGTTCAACACAAAGATTCAGCCTTTCCCTTGTCTCTTCTTTTCTTTTTTCCTCTCTTCTTTTTAAGTTTCTGATTTGATCTGGGTTTATAACGCTATGCAGTTTTTTATTTTCTTTAATGATGAGAGAGTGAAATGTTATTTATCAAAATGGAAGGTAAGTTCAGGTGTAAAAACCCTAAACATAAGACATCACAAGCCGAAAAATGATAAGACCTATTATGATACCAATATTAATCACAAAGGGTGGTTAACCTATAACAAATAAAAAACATAAGGGTATCGCATTCAGAGCTCTAAACTACACAAACTTCACACAATTCCAGGCCTATCTGAGCCATTATTGGACACCGATTCATTCCTAGATCCTGCTTGGCCTTCTTGATATATTTCCCCGATTTCATGGGTTAATTGCAGTTTATGGTTTTCTGTTGCATTTCCTGTGTTGTTAGCTCTGATCTATGTTCTAATTGTTGGCATACTTTTAAGTTTCTGTGTATTATACTTAGTGTCCTATCCTGAAATGGGATTCCCTTCTATTTAGTCCTATAATAGTTACGACATTACTGAAGCTATGAGTTGAACTTTTTCGTATCCTAGATGTCTTGTTGATTGCATGATAGATTAGCATGACATCTATGGCTTGGATTACACAAGATGTGTTTTGCTTTTGTTATGTGATTTTGCATGCAGATGGTGGTTTGTTAAATGTAGAGCACATGGTAAGTTAAACCTTTATCTGCGATCTTCAGAATATACATCAAGGTCATCCAACTGAAACTTTGGTACGATTTCTCAAAGCAAGGGATTGGAATGTTGCCAAGGCTCATAAAATGGTTAGTTCCATTTACTTCAACCTGATAGGTTATTTAAATAAAGTTTTTGTAGCTTTTGTTGTTCAGGAACAGTTTCATATTATTCTGGTGTCTTATTATTTAATGTCCTGCCTCAGTTGGTTGATTGTTTAGAGTGGAGGGTGCAAAATGAGATTGATAACATATTGGCGGTTAGTATCTTTTTCGTTTGAGTTTTAATAGAAAATGCTGTATTATTTACTTTATCATAGTCATTCCTTGACAATAAGATTGCGAAATAAATTGGTAGTATGAAAACATTTTTGACCTGTAAGACAATGAAGTTGCATGTCTCATTTTCCGGGCATGGAATAGATTATCTTTAGCACTTAAAATAACAATATTAATTGCGAAATACAACTAGAAAGAGTGTGTTTATTCCAAGACTGAAGAGAAATCCTTCCAAAGTAAGTTATTTAAACCCCTTTCTATGTGATCACGGCATTAAAACATGTCTTTCTTTAGGAATTTCCATGGATTGACCTCTCAATGGTTGCATGAATGGTTTTAAAGTGGACATGTACCTTTGGCCTAATAGCCTTTAGGTACCAGTATAACTGCATTTTGGCTGTGAGCTCTGCATTGATAAGGGAAATAAAGGTTTCATGCATTGTAGTTTTGGTAATTGTGGTTGTTTAAGCTAGTAAGTGAAAAGATCTACACCTTAAGTTACTGTATTTTCATTGCCCGAATTATTAGTTCGTTACTTTACCTGTGCAGAAACCAATCATTCCCAGTGATTTGTACAGAGCAGTTCGAGATTCTTATCTTGTAGGATTATCAGGCTACACAAAGCAGGTATTTTTAGTTTTTCTAAGTTCAGCTAGTTTCTGTGTTCAGTTTGGCTTGTGACACAAACTTCTAATTTCCAGTTGTTCTGTTACCTCCATTGTTAGGACTTCAAGTGTTGTTATCTAACCCTAGTATTGAACATGTAATTCATTTTCCTATTTCTATTTGATCTCTCAGGGACATCCAGTCATTGCTGTTGGTGTTGGTCTCAGCACATATGACAAAGCATCTGTAAAAATCTTATGGCTCATTTTATTTTGAACATTAAACAAATTTGTTGTAGGAATCAAATTGAAGTTGCATTTTTTGTTGTACAAATCAGTCTGTGGATAACTATGAATTGATTGGTGAAATCATACATGATTTGAAGCTACTCTTGTAAGGACTAATCAGAAATTTTTTCATAGGTCTAAAAGAAAGAAAGTATATCTTAAATGTCCAAATAGTTATTTACTGTTTTTAAAATTTTTGAACATTTAAAGTACCGAGTTGTTTCTTGTCTTTGCAAGACATTTCTGTTTGGTACACAGTAGGGATTTTATCAATGCCAAGTGTTATATGCCAGTTTTAGACAATCATATGTTTTTACTGTATCAAATGGGCATAGAGCTAAGACTCGTTATTATGGTCATGTAAATGGCGTGTAATCTCTATGTTCCTTTTCTTTTTAAATTTATCAATCATTTACATATTGTGGCTTATAGGTGCATTACTATATACAGTCACATATCCAAATGAACGAATATAGAGATCGTGTGGTGCTGGTGAGTATGACCTTACTTCCTATCAATGGATAACCATGTTTCGGATATCGTGTTGCTTGACGTGCAACTTCTGTTTGTAGCCTTCAGCAAGCAAGGAGTATGGACGGCATATTAGCACCTGTATTAAGGTTTTTGACATGACTGGCTTAAAACTTTCAGCATTGAATCAAATTAAGGTACTTATTACCTTCAAATGACATTAAGTTGTTACAAGTTCATTATTTTTTATTCTTGTATAAGTTCGTCCATCGTGGGTATGGTTCCTGTTATGCAGCAGTACTAAGACCATCTAATTATAATTCCAGTATTCAAATTTTAATGTAGAAGACCATTCCATTGTTTTTCTGCACCAACAATTTCATGCATCAATATGTATCGGGCATAAACTACAGCTGCAGATACGCACAATAATGACAGAGCTAACAGATATTGTTTGAGTTGGTGAATATGTCTTGATGTGTAATTTGGACATTAACGTATCTTTTAATCTGCTAGCAGTTTTCATACTTTTGAATTACCAGTTTTTACTTGCATGCATTTGTGTGTTTCTGAGTGTCTTAAAATTTGATATTTCTGTGATGACAGTGTGTAGAAGCATGAGTGCTTTACCCTTGGCATTTTGAAAATCTAGTAAGCTCAGTTGCAACCGGATAGGCTGAGAGCTTTGTCTTTGATCTCTTACTGCAGCTTTTGACTTCTATATCTACAATTGATGACTTGAATTATCCAGAAAAGACAGAGACGTACTATATCGTCAATGTACCATATGTATTTTCGGCATGTTGGAAGGTGAACTTTAGTCTTTTTTTATTTGACAACTATCAGTGGTACTTCTCTTGATAAAAAATATACTACAAGCATACAAATGAACATGCAAGTATAACGTTAACAAATTGTGAATGGCAGGTTGTGAAGCCTCTGTTACAAGAAAGGACGAAAAGGAAAATTCAGGTGCTGCAAGGTTGTGGACGAGATGAATTGTTAAAGGTGAGGCAATTGATTTATTTGTTGACCTCTCTTCTGGGCGGATTGTCTGGATTAGCTTTTATCTTCATAATGCATCCTTTTCCCTACTTGAATGTATCACCATTTGTATAGTTCTTGTATAATGTAGGAGGAATTTGAAACACTTTTTATTTTTGATATTAATTTGCTATAATGTGTATATGTAGTGTCATTGCCTTTGTTTGATGTAACTGATCATGTTGGTTGTGTATTTCACTATTTCTTATTACGGTTATGGAACAAATTCGTTGCCTATTGTGAGGTGCATTTTAAATTCACTTTCGGAACTCCAATCCTTTGCCCCCGATTCTATTTCTTAGTACACAACCAATCGCTAGCATGAGATGATAAATGTTCTTATAAACTGTGTGAACTCTTACTTGATATTGCATGTGTAGCAAGCAAGTTCAGTGTCCTCATTCTGGTTGTGGTGAATCTTTTTAGTCAGCTTCATATAGTCCATCGGCATTATTCTTTTCATCATCAGAGTTCTGACCGTTGATTTGCCTTTTGCACAGATTATGGATTATTCATCCCTTCCGCATTTTTGTAGAAAAGAGGGTTCTGGTTCATCCCGGCATAGTGGCGATGGAACTACTGACAATTGCTACTCCTTGGACCATGTATTCCATCAGCAGTTATACAATTACATTAAGCAAGAAGCTTCACTCCTGGAATCTGTTTCACCAATCAAACAGGGATCGGTCCATGTCGACTTGCCTGAGCCGGATCCTGAAGATGTCAAGATTCTGAAGACAATAGAATGTGAACTCCACAGGCTTGGGAATTTGAATGGGCTGGCAAATCCATTGAATAGTTTCAAATTTAACAAGAACTGAAAATTTTGGGAATAACAGGAATCCTGGCTAACGCGCACCAGAGTCCCAACTTTATGACCAAATCATTGTTTGATTATTCTGAACACAATATTTGTACCCCCCTCCAACTTAATATTAATCTGCACTGCATCAACTAGATGCATGTATGCGATAGAAGCAGTCCTGTGTAGGATGACGTATCATACATTGGAATTAATATTATTCCTGTGAAATTTATAAAACACGACGGAGCATCTTAATTGCCTTTAGCGGCATTTTGTAGCCTCTACATTCCACACGCTCCGGTACTAGCAGAAGGTTGATCTGCATCAGTTAGCTTTTTGATCATTGTGTTATATAATATTGTAATGTTTATGTACCATTTATATACTACGCACAATGTCTCTAATTTTACTGTACACGGTTTCTTAGTGAATGTGTAATTTTGCTGCCAAAAATGAATAATCTAAAATTTCTACATTGGTCTGTGGGAAATGATCAGCTGCCTGTGGATGTTTTCGATAAAGAAAGAACGGAAGAAGATCATGAGCACAGCAATTTGCATCAAGATGATGATAAAATTCATTCTCCACTTGCCAGATGAGGTAAAGACTAAAAATTCATGCTCCACTTGCCAGGTGAGGTAAAAACTATGTACTTATTATATGCAACAGCTCAAACTCCAATTCTACAATTCTATAAAGAAGAAACAAACAAATTAATTCAGACACTTATCTAAGTCTGCTAAGTATTTTGGTTCAGCTGCCAGTACTCATATTGATTCATAAAAATGTACAATTTCCACAAGGGAATTCTGTCCTATCCCAATTGTTTATAGCATCTGTATGCAACAGCAACTGACACTGCTGCGCAAGCAATGGCAATTGCAGCATATGTATCCTCGCGCTCCCAAGTCTCGAACCATGTAGGCATAGAACGTAACCTACGGGAAGACAATCCTTTTCCGCTATTGATACGGGATAATAATTTCAGGCCATTCTTCTTTTCAGGTGTGCTCTTAACTGCCTTCTCAACAGAATCTGGGCAGTCATTCTCAGATAGGATGGTCTTTTGGCAGCATGAAGACATTCCATTTTGCAAGCAGCATTGCACAACTTCAATGTTAGACCTGCATGAAGCTGTGTTTGTCGCATCTGTTTGTATGTGAGTTGGCTCATTAGTGCCTTTTCCTACCCCTGTCTCCCCGTTTAATTGCAGCCTTAGTTCTTGGGAGGCGATCTGTTCTTCTTTAGACAAACCCATCTGGCCCCTGAAGATAACGTGCAAATGGGCGTAAACAAATGTGTATTAAATCAATCATCATTCTTGATACTTCGAGAACAGTAAAACTGCTTAAAGCAGGATCGCTATAGGGACATCCATCTACATATTCTCATTTAAAAAGCCACCTTCAACTACCAACGTTGGATTGTTACTCGTTAACTACCAATGAAATTTCTACAACTGTCCTACCATACAGATAAGTTCTATCTTGCGTGTTCAGCCCCCAGAACCACACTCCTCATTCACTGAGAAAGCATCAGGGATAGACCTCAGTAAAATAAGATGCACTATATATAGGAGTTACCTCCACAGCCAGTCTATAATCTCTCCCTTTGCAATGTGCTGTTCCACTAATATCGGTACATCATCTGGACTGACGTATCCGTACCTGCAGGATTTTCACAGGAAAACAAGAAATAAAGGATTATGTCAAGAACCATTGACCCACCATGAACAAGGGAAGTGCAACTTAAACTCGAGACCTCTTGATCACAAAAGGCTTTGATACTATGTCAAGAACCATTCAACTGAAAAGCTTGAGCTGTTTGATGAAAACCAATAATAGATCACATATTATTCTAGCAGATTCCTAATCACTTTAGACTACAAAAATATAAAGAAAAACATAACTGCAGCTGTAAAACTATACCAAAGAAAAATGTAAATCAAAAGGAAGCTTTGTAAAAGTAATCAGAAACACAGATCTGTAACTTACCAGTGGCCACTGGTGACTCCATTGATACTTGAGCCAAAGATAATGATGTTTCCCGCATACTTATGCCCTCCAATGTGCGAACATGGACTAACTGATAATTTACCTTGAAGACCATGCATTTCTATCTCCTCTTTGAATCTACTAACAAGAACAGGTCCACAAACGCCACAGGTACGATCTCGGGACCCATGAGAGCACACAAAGACAAAAGAACCCTTTAGATTTTCTGGAGTTCCAGGTAGCCATTCACTATCCTTCACAAGAACTTCCTCAACAAATGTGTCGACATCAAAATGCGTCAACCTCCTGCATCCTTTGCATATATTGCAATCAGCATTTATTTAGTGAGAAAGGCAAGTTCATAAGGGATCAACTAGATCTTGAAAAGATTGCTAACAGACCTGTATCTGATCATATCTGGGAAAATTAACACATCTCCATTCGATGTCTCAGTTCCATCTTGCCCCTCACATATTGTTAAGCGAGTCTGACAGAAACAAGTTGAATGAGAAGTAAGAAACAACCAGTTTACTAGTCTATTTATTTGAAAAAGGCAACTTTAAGCTACATGTGACATCCAAACAAGACACAGCAGCTAGTCTACATTTACAGTATCATCCCAAAAAGCAACCCTAGGGCAATCAAACACACACACGTGTGCCCACATCAAATCAGTTTGTATGTACATCATACTCTTTTAAGCAGCAAACCACAGTATGACGTCCAATGTTATGCCATAAAAAGGAACGGCAACCTACATAAACACCAGCCTATTTTCTACAGGTACAAGAAGTCACTCATTTGTAACTTGCATTTTGTTCCTCTCCAGTTTCCACATTACTTCTAAAACAAGAATGGGCCAACAATACATTCAGCCAAATATGGGACAATTTCCATCATTTACTTGGTCACCATCTTGGAAAACAGTATGCTTTTGACATTGTTCCCTCCTAAATAAAGGTGTGCATCAGGATTTGTGTTTCATCCATGTGTAAACCAGCATGCACCATTACAATACAGTTGAATCTGCTCCAATCTCACATTTCTGCTTTTGTCTGCCAAACGTTAAGTAATTGAAACTGTTTCACTTTGAGTACATTATCAACCCCCTAACAGGCCACCCAAATTTTCTAACTGGATAATATTGATTCCTTCACTCGTCAGTAAGTGAATCGGCTAAAATCCTATCATACAGCCAATTAACTGCCATTGAAAGCACAAACAACAACTGCTATAAGGGATAAAGAAAAATTCAGGTACATGCAAAAGTATATTATTAACCTTGCATAAGGATTTTATTAAAAAAATTATAATATTGATTCTTGTGTAAAAGGATTATAAAGCACAACTCAAGCCAGCACTCAGATATCTCAAGGCAGCAAAGCTTACACAAGCAACTCTCATAAGCTTTTATAGCTAAAGC
Organism: Erythroxylum subrotundum; assembly: GCA_027563845.1. Classification (NCBI taxonomy): domain Eukaryota; kingdom Viridiplantae; phylum Streptophyta; class Magnoliopsida; order Malpighiales; family Erythroxylaceae; genus Erythroxylum; species Erythroxylum subrotundum. Next base: position 33,140,075 of record JAOQMQ010000196.1, read on the forward strand.
TGTCACATCATGACTAATCCCTATAAATGAGAGTGTACAGGACAATGGTCATCTGTACTTTGCTTAATAACAACATGTAAGATCTCAACCTGACCTATGTTGAGAAAAGAGGGATGTATCAAGTTGGACAATACACATTCTATAAATTTATTTTCCAACGCATTATCATCAACTCCAAGGACATATTTAGAATCAAGGAATGTATACTTTGACAGAGAAAGAGACAAAGCCATGCTAGAAGATTGAACTAATATACTAACTTCCATTTCATTACAGTTATGGTCACAACAAACATATTCTCAACAGTTGTATTGCTTTCCGTTTCCTATTTCCATTAATGATTGAAACTGCATTACAATCACATGTTTAATAAATGTCCTCCATTTGGGCTTGGAAGTTGCTCCATAACATAGGAAGTTGGCACCGTACTTCCCATGTCTATATAAGTGTATAGCTACACAGGTACTCTTGCTAAAGGCATCGAGTTCGCAAAAGCTGGCGACACATTGTTTTCTAATGGTATTCACGTCCCAAAGCTTACAAGGTTCAGAATATATAGTTTGCAATTTAGCCCGTTTGAACAGGGATTTTCTGTTTTCATGTGTTATTTATCTGTTCTAATATGACTGTCTTAGCTTAGTGTATTCAAATGGGCACTTAATGAGATGTGAATTGGTTCAATTGATTAATTGCTGAACTACCTAGTTAGTCTATTTTATCTTTATAAATATGCCCTTTTCGGGAACTGAACATTATTATTATTTTCATTATACCTAATAGTAATCATTTTCTCAAAAAGATTTGAGTTGGAAGATTTTATAGATTTTACCCATGCAACAATATCAAGGGCCACAAAATATTACCATATGTCTATAGGATATACATATATTGCCATATGTACTGTTACTTGTATGAACACAAATGAAAATACTATTCATTCTGTAAAGTCTGTCAACAATATGTTTCTGTCTCCATCTCCCCTACATTTACTACATATATGGTAATCCCTAGTTGATATTATGCCTTAATTTGTGAATTCATCTGTGGATCAACTCTGCGATTGCAGAATATTTTGAGTAAGCAGGTACCTTGAGATATAAACAGAACAATACCAATCTACTGATGCAGTTTCAACAAACTAATCAATTGAACCAATCCACAGTTAAGTACCCATCTAAAGCTAAACCAATCACATCAGAACAGGCAAATAACAAACCTGGAAAACAAAATCCTAGTTCAAACAGACTTGTACGGAATTGTAGTTTGTAGTTATCAAACAGACTTGTACGGAATTGTAGTTAAACTCACACAATACTAAGTGAATCCACATATATGTTCTGAAATAAAACTAACCCACGTTAAAATCAAACCAAAGAAGACATGAAAACTAATAATTTCCTAAGGAACACAAACCTCTTTCTTCATGAAACCCTTCCTAGCCATGACGGCAGCAGATAGCAACCTAGGTAACCGATCAAACTCCGCAGCCTCGATTCTGGGAGGCCAGACGGAGGGACTTTTATAACACAGGAACACATGACGCTCATAGAACTGTACTGTCCCAACAAGAGGGCTCTGCCTGAAATCGGGTCTAGAGAAGCCGAATTCAGCATCACTGCCACTAACGCTCTCATGGAGAAAACTGGTGTCGTTCTGAAAGCTACTGGAAGCGCTTCCAAGGTGAGAACTTGTTGGGTCAGAAGGAAGAAAGGTTGTATCTAATAGGTCAGAAACCATGACTGGTGAGGATGAGGATGATGGGTTGTTGTTGTTGTAGTTGGCATATGAGAGTGGCTCTTCCCTGCCGCTCTCCATTTTTACACTACAGAACAAAAAGATTGAAACTTTTTAGGATAAACAAAGAGAGAAGGAAGATGGAGATTTGGGTTTTTGAGGAAGGAGATGAGAGTAGAGCTGGAGGCTGTTGGTTCAAGTATGTGTGTACTACGTTCCATTTGGTCTTCCTTTCAACTATTATTTGAATACCTTGTCCATCTACTTTCCTGTCCAAATTTCACTTTTATTCTTGGTTTTTATTTTCTTATTCGCTTTAATATTTCTGAAAATTTATAATAAGGTCTTACTCTCTCTCTAATAATTATGTGTGTAATGATATTTAAATTATAGAAATGACATATTATTAAGAAAAAAAATCTAAAGTGTGATTAATCCATTTAGTACTTAAACAGGAAAAGAATTTAATAAAGAAAGAAAATTGCTGAAGAACAAAAGTTTCACTATTTATTGGAAAAGGGAGGTACAAGTTTTCCAAGAACTCAAATCTGATGACATAAGTTGACTTTGTCCATTGCAATGATCAGAGTTTTTAGCAGGATTTGGTGAAAGAGTTTTTTACCATAGAAAAGGTATGGGGAAGGCTGTAAAGAATGTACTTTTGGGAAAGTGCATTCAAAACCATAAATGGCACCTTCACTTTTGTGAAGGATGGTAATAGAAGTCAACTGTCAAGGTGTTTTTAGCATCCCATTTCATGAATGCACTTGTAGGAATTTCCAGCATTCTCTATTTGTTGTTGTTGTAGTAGGTTTTATTCAGTTACTGCTCGGATAAAATTAATACTGGTTTGGAATGTTGTGTATTCTATGTAAAGCCGTTAGAAAAGAACTGTGTAGTTCATCAAACATCGAAATCCAGTCTCACCAGTGGATGTAGAAAAAGCTCATAGGACTATATCCTGTGATGCTTTGTTAACCTCAGTTATTAAATGCAAGTGAATGCAGTCTACGAGCTGCCATTTTCTTTCATAAGATTGCTTATACATCTATATAATGAGAGATACCCTTGATTCTGGAAAATAAGTTGGTTCTTTCGTTGTAATCTTTTCAGAAAGCTAATTGATTAGCAGAGCAGAAGAAATAAATTTTGAGATGGAGAAGAGTATAGAATGAGTCAAATCCAAGAATATACAGAATAAACATCTCAGATCACTTAACAGTGCACATCGGGTACATGCTTCTTAATACTTGATATACAGAAGTATATGGCCGTTAGAAATGTCATCCAGCCACGTGTAATTTAATTTTGTAGATTCCACAATGATAATGTTCTTTACAGGAAAAGAAATCTTATGAAGTAAAGGCGGATCAGATGGTATTGATTCTAAATATAAGTTTCAAGGGCATAAAAAAATCACCAGCCTAGAATCACAAATTGCTAGCTCTAACCTGCTTCACTTCTGTATCATGAAAATCATTAATTACATTATAACATAATGATCGTGAATCATCAGTCTCGTGTTGCTTTTTGCCTGTCTTGCTGTCTTCAACACAAACTGATGCTTTTGTCTTGCTCTCTTTGTCAAAAACTGTATCCTCTACCCCCGACTCAATTAACTTTGTCTTCCATCTGATACCAATTGCCTCTGCCTGCTCGGCAAATAGAACTTTGGAGACGGGTGAACTGCAGATTTCCTTATAAGTTTCATAACCAGCTGCAAAAGTGTGTCCACCTTCCCAAAGTTTTGACAGAGGATGCAAAACTGAGATTGGATCATTACTTCTCTCCAAGGATTCTTTCAAATCTAGCAACTTGGACACAAACTCCGCCTTAATGAATTGAACAAAAACTGCAGTTTCATCCACGCGATATATAGATACAACAGATGTTAGGCCAAAGACTTTTACAAGGCATTGTTTTATGTCCCTTCTCCTTAGTATAGATGGCAATCCCCAAATTAAAACAAAGTTCTCATATACACTTTTTTGTTTCTGTTGCAGTACCAAAGATTCAGCACTCCTATTTCCAGACCTGAGGTCAATAATATCTCCACTGCTCCAACTGAGATAGAGAAGGTTGATGTGTTTTTGTAGCTTTTCATTTTGGATCAAACTTTTAGAGGTTGAATGGAGTTTGAAATCAATGCCAAGATTACTGCATGCCTGGGCAAAAACACACCCTGTCATAAAAGCATCATATCCAGCTTCATGCTTAACTCCAGTACTCCATTCAGAGGACCTGAAAGATATATGATAAAATCTTAGTTAGAAGTGAATCAAAGATGCTTGGAGGACAAAGAGATATAGCAGTCAATCATTCTTTACCCACATTTGATGAAGCATACCTATGAAGAAATGATAAGTACATAAAAGCTAATGACAATCAACTTTTCTATTTAAGGTGAGCCACGTAACAGAGTGAAATTGGCATTAAGCCTATGTAATAGTCCTGATAGTTGTTCTTTTAAGGTGCACATATTATTACATGCATGGCGTTATTCTAATTCAAAACCAGGCATAATTTTTTTTTTCATTTCATTTTTAGTCACTTTGCAGGATGCTAAACATAGCAACCCCAATCCAAATGATAAGACCACATACTTATGTGCTATGGTAGCTTGACCAAGCAGCAGTTGCAATCAAATTAATCAATTGCACAAAATAGGTGAGGAAGCAAACCTCATGTCATTAATTTCTATTTCAACATTCACAAAGGACTGCAACGCTGCATTAGTGCATTTCTTGGAGCCCAGAGCAATATGGGGACAAAGTAAAGAGAAGGCTGAGGAGAGTGACGTGCTCGACTTCTTCATCTTCAACACCTGATTGGCATTCAAGAGGATTTTGGTATCCACGATATACGGAAAGTACTTGTTAACAGAAAAGGCAAACTCTTCAGCAGTCGAAGGTAAAGGACATAAGAATTTGCTGTATATATGCCCAATATCTGTATCAAATATAGAAAACATACAGCCAGCACATTTCATCAACACATATAAATATGCAACTCATCACGAAACACAGGACCCACTGGCATACCCAAGAAACAGTTATGGCCAACAAGAAGCTTTTGTTCAGTGGACAAGAGGTCTATCACTTGGCGAAACCCAATAGCAGCGATAATCCTCTTCTCTGCTTGTCTATAGCTGTCATCCTTCACCTCTTTCTGCAAAAAGTCAACTTAGGATTAATAACAACTTTCAGAGGTTTTAAGAGTGTCCATTTAAGACATAACTCCCAAATAGTAGTTTTCATCTCCATAAATCTCTCTACACCATCTAATACTAAGGTTTGAGAATAAACCAAAGGCCAGGAAGTTATTTCTTTGTAAACAATGAATACTATCATATTATTATTTTTTTAAAGGAAACAACTATAAGCACCAGATTCAGATGCATGAACCACATATTCATGAAAGTGTTCATTATATTTACCCTCAGGGAGTCCTTATCATCTTCTGAGTCTGCATACACAACCAGAGGCTTTGAATGGGGATTTTCTGCCTCGTTACGAACATAGATAAGATCTCTAAAATATTTTCTGGTGACCTGCATATTATTATATTCATAATACGTAACAACAATTATATTTGTGTTGAGACAGACAAAGTTGAAAGAGAAACAAACTATCTTAAGAATACTGGAAAATCCAAGCCAAATTACCAGTTGGATCAACTTAAGCTGATGAGAAGTGAAACCACTCAGACAAAGAGCAGGCCGCATCTTGTGGAAAGCAATCTGGAACTGTCCTCTTGACTCATTTAAACTTCCATAAGACTGGCTCACCCCAAGTCCCTCCCTCAACAACCCATCTCTCCATTCACTTAACTTATTCTTCATTCTCTCACTGAAAAGAACATCCGCAATGCTGACCAAGGGCACATCTTTAGCCTCCTTCAACTCCAACACTCCATCCCCATGTCGCGAATTCAGGCGTCTCAATGCCTCGCGCTCTTGTGCTCTAGACAGATAAGATATTCCTGTGATTACATCAAAAAATGCATCAATTCCTCCTAATTACAACAAATCCCAAATATGACACAAACCAAACCAACTTCAACTCACAATGAACTATTAATTTACACCACTCAAGCAAAAAAAAGAAAAAAGATAGAAAAAGCAGATGATACCTTCATTAATGCAGGTGTTGAAATCAAACTGATATTTAGCTAAAAAATCCATAGAAGTAGTCTGGCAGAGGAACTCATAAGAAGCACCGCTTTCAAGCTCTTGACGAGGAAATATAAAGAAATTGTGCCTGTTAGTACACAAATTTGCAAATTTCCCAAAATCAAAATCGATATGAAAATTATATATGTGTATATATATAAAGAAAGAGACAGAGCGAAAGAGAGAGAGACTAACGGGTGAGAAATGAAGGCGTCGCGGTGATGGTCCCAGCGGAAAGGACAAACGCCGAATTGAACGACGGCGAACTTCTCAGCGGAGTCTTTGACTTTAAGGTATCGGATGTCTGAGCGGTCAAACTCGAAGGACTCACGCCACGGCGCGCTGGTGATGCCGGTCATTTCCAAGTCTATCGCCACGAAGTCGGCGGCGAGGACATGGGCTCGAAGGTCGGCGAAGGTTGAGTCGAAGTTGGATTTAGTGACGTGCTTGAGAGGGAAAGAGGAGTATGCGCGTGTGAAGGCGCGTGTGACGGCCATGAGAGGCCCGTGCTTTGTCATCGTTTTAGCATGGCGCTCTTGGTCTTAACTCTTAATAGGCCTGCTGCTGCCTTATTAAGGAATGTCCCCCACGACGCCGTTCCTGGTACTTGAAAGGAGTCCAAGGCACTTATTCACAAGAATAATAAACATTTGTACAGAGGCTGTTCTCTAGTTTAGTTTTGGTTTTCTTTCCTTGAAGTTGGGATGACCAGATTTAGGCTTTACCAGAATCGCAACCTGCACTAATTTCTTGTAGCTTTAATCCCATATCAAAGGAAGACAAAGATCACGACAGCACATAGAGGCAACAAAGCTGTGTTCAAGAGGAAGCTCTAGACAGCAAGAGCAACAAAAGTACTACTAGAGCTGGATACAAAGCTGAGGGCTTTCCAGTGAAGTTAATTGACGTTCAGAGGTAGAAACAAAGATAAGGCGTTTGGAACTTGAAAGGAATTCTCCCATGTTAGTGCTTCTGCTCAGCCATGCCTCCTACGTGTTCAGCTTCTTCAACCACCAAGATTATCTCCCAAACCCAACTTCTCTTCTCAAAGTTGTTACCTTTTTCTAATGTGGGTCTCCATTATTGTTGTTCGAGGCAATCTAGACCTTATCATGCTAGCCCAGTTTGGAATGCTACACAGTCCACAGGTACTTCCTGTTCTTTTATCTCTCTATCTCAAGGCATGTTTACGTTTTTGTGGTTTTCGCCTCTTCTAGTGTTTTAGTTTTCTTCTGAGTTTAAAGTTTGAAACTTTATCACGGGAGTTACAGAGATGGAGACGAGCATTTACATGATGCTGACAATAGGCCGTTGGGAGTCACTGAACCATATGGATTATAAGTTAGCTTCGTTGAGGCCTGTCCATGGGAAGCTAGCTTTGAAGTTCCTGAATTGGATCGTTAAGCAACCTGGTTTGGAACTCCATCATCTTACTCACTTATTGTCCATCACTGCCCATATACTTGTTAGAGCTAGGATGTATGAACCTGCAAAATCGATTTTAAAGCATCTCACTGAAATGGGGATTGGTTCAAAGTCTCTATTTGATGCTTTAATCAAAACATACCCACTTTGCAAGTCGAACCCTTCTGTTTTTGACCTCTTGATTAAGGTCTATTTGGGGCAAGGTATGGTTGGTGATGCATTGGAAACTTTCTTTTTGATGGGTTTTCGAGGATTTAACCCTTCTGTTTATACTTGTAACATGATGCTTAGTTCAATGGTGAAACACCAAAGAGTTGGGTCAGTTTGGCTCTTTTTCAAGGAAATGCTCACTCGAAGGATTTGTCCCGATGTTGCTACTTTTAACATACTAATAAATAAGTTGGGTGTTGAAGGCAAGCTTAAAAAAGCTGGTTATCTTGTAAGAAAGATGGAAGATAGTGGATATGCTCCATCCATAGTTACTTATAACACTATGCTGAACTGGTACTGTAAGAAAGGGCACTATAAAGCTGGCTTTGAGTTGATCGATCACATGGCATCTAAGGGCATTGAACCAGATGTATGCACATTTAATATGCTTATTGATGATTTATGCAAAAACAGTAGGAGTGCAAAAGGTTATTTACTGTTGAAAAAGATGAGGAAGCTGTTGATATCTCCCAATGAAGTTACATATAATACTCTTATTAGTGGGTTCATGAAGGAGGGTAAAGTAGGAGTTGCTACTCGGGTTTTTAGTGAGATGGAAATACTTAACCTTTCTCCAAACTGTGTTACATATAATTCGCTGATAGACGGACACTGTGGTGAAGATAATTTTGAGCAGGCCTTCATGCTCTTAGAAATGATGGAAGCAGTAGGATTAAGGCCTAATGCAGTTACTTATGGGTCTGTTTTATGTGGCTTGTGTAAGAATGCCAAATTTGACTTAGCTGGAAACCTTCTTGAGCAGATGAAGATGAATGGGCTGGTTATTGATTGCATATCTTACACAACTATTATTGATGGGCTTTGCAAAAATGGACTGCTTGATGAATCTTTAGAATTGTTTGACGAGATGGTAAGGAACGGTGTAAGACCTGATATTACAACCTTTTCTGTGCTCATAAATGGATTTAGCAGGGTTGGAAGAATAATACATGCAAAGGAAGTTTTATGCAGATTGTATAGAGCGGGACTTGCTCCAAACGATATTATATGTACTACTTTAGTATACAATTGTTGCAAAATGGGATATATTACAGAAGCATTCAGAGTTTATGCAGTGATGAATCGCAATGGTTATGATCCAGACCATTTCACATGTAATATGTTGCTTTCTTCTCTTTGTAGATGTGGGAAGGTAGGAGAGGCAGAGGATTTCATGCATCATATGATTAGGCTTGGTCTTGTCCCGAGTGATGCTACTTTTGATTGTATTATAAAAGCTTATGGAAATTCAGGTGAAGCATCAAAAGCATTCTCTATGTTTGATGAGATGATAAAATTAGGTCATTACCCGTCAGATTTCACGTATCATAGTCTACTTAAAGGACTATGCAGGGGTGGATATTTGGGGGAGGCAAAGAAATTTTTTAATAAACTCCAGTCCACTCATACTACTGTTGATACGTCTATGTACAATATAATTCTTGCTGAGATGTGTAAGTTGGGGAAATTGTCAGAAGCAGTGGCTTTACTAGAAGAAATGGTCCAATTTAATGTATTGCCTGATAGTTATACTTATAGTAGTATTCTTTCTGGGTTCAGTAGGAAGGGAAACATTGTTGCCGCTCTTCTTTTCTTTCAAAAACTTCTTGACAGAGGAACTCTGTCCCCAAATAAAGTCATCTACACGAGTTTGGTTGATGGTCTTTTCAAGCTAGGTCATGAAACGGCTGCATTATATATGTATGAAGAAATGGAGAAGAAAGGCCTATACCCTGATACTGCTGCAATTAATGCTGTCATGAATGGATGCTCAAGGATGGGAAACATGGATATGGTTGATAAACTCTTTAAAAGCTTTTCCAGTGGTAGTTTATCCCCCAACTTGGCTACCTACAATATTCTGTTGCATGGGTACGCAAAGAGAAAGGATCTGTCAAAGTGCTCTAAACTATACAATCACATGAAAAGAATGGGCCATTTTCCTAACAAGTTAACTTTCCATTCTCTTATTCTTGGACTTTGCAAATGTGATATGTTGGGTATTGCCCTTAAGATGTTAAAAAAGGCTCTAGTTATTGGTATTTCAGCTGATCTGATAACATTTAATATGCTTATTTCAAATTTTTGTGATAGAAGTGAGATAAGAATGGTCCTTCATCTGCTAGAGGTAATGGGTTTGGTTAATGTTTATCCTGACATTGACACCTACAAGGCCATCTATAAAGGATACATCAGAGTTTCTGCTCTTCAGGAATCTCATTTTCTTTTGCATGAAATGTTGGACAGGGGTTTTAGTCCTTTGCGCAAACAATATATCAATTTAATAAATTGCATGTGTAGAATGGGACATATAAAAGGAGCATTCAAGCTAAAAGACGAATTGAAAGCAGCTGGTGTCATTTCTCAGGACGTTGCCGATAGTGCTATGGTAAGAGGGCTTGCCAAGTGTGGGAAGGTTGAAGAAGCAACACTGGTTCTCAATCACATGATTCAACTGGGGCTCATTCCAACTGTTGCCACTTTTACAACTCTGATGCACATGCTTTGCAAGAAATCTGAATTTTCCAATGCTTTAGAGTTGAAGAGTATGGCAGAGGGTTGTGGTGTAAAATTTGATGTTGCTGCATATAATGTTCTCATATCTGGCCTATGTGAAGCTAATGATGTTGTGGGTGCATTCAAACTGTTTGAGGAGATGAAGCAAAACGGTCTTCGCCCCAATATAACCACATATACTGCTCTTATTAACATGATTAATAACAAGAAGATTAGTGTGGATAAGAGTGAAATGCTTTTGAAGGATTTACAAGAAAGGGAAATCATACCTGAGGAGTGGGGAGGACATACTGACAAGTGGTTGGTAATCGCAAAGAAAAAGTTGAAGTCTTTGAGGTATTCTAGAGGAAGATGATGGCTGAATATGTTTGGTGGTTGTCTAGCTCAGCTAGCGGATGAAGTCATTATGTTGCTAACTGTGCTATTCACGATCTGGTAAGCATTTACTTTTCATTTGTCTTTTTTGATGCATTCTTTCTCTGTACTTGAGCAGAATCTTTATGTTTTTACGCATATATACATGTCTAAAGTCTAAACTCATGGTATATTATCAGTATGTGATGTGTGTTTCAACCCGTCCATGAGTTTAGACATGTTTTCTATATATATATATACACACACACACTCACTCATTTTATAAGTTTTATTTCTTCCCATGTGGATGGCACCTAAGCTTCATGGTTCGATATTGTGGAATTCACAAACTGTCTCTTTAAAGAGTTTAAAAGGTATTCATGTTATGGTGTTTATTTGCTGCCAACATTTGTTTAACTGTTGTGCCAACTTATTTTTTATTTATACATTGATTTTTTTATTATTTGGTTTTAAGGCTTCATGTTTTGGTCATACCGAATATTCATGATTCTTATCTCATCTTATAATTTTTGTAAGCACAACTAGTGAGAAACCACTGTAAAAGCTCACACATCAGTATTTTGAGATTGGACATAACTTGCCATGCTCTATGAAATTCATTTGTATATTGGATAACTATTTCTCCACAAATCATCTCATTTTGGTTACCAGTGTGCCTGTTGTTGAACAGTGTTGGACGCTGCTGTATTAGTGGCAGGGGGGCTTGGGAATTGTCATACTGCTCATTGTTGATTTGCCATCCACATGCTAATGGATTATTCCTTCTCCAACTATATCAGGCGATGAATGTGTGGTCTCCTAGTCACGGTTAGCATGCCAGCAAATTGAGCTAGGAGGGGTCCTCTATTTCGGAGGTAATGTACTTTGTATCACAAATGAGAGACGGAATGATTGATAAGAAAACCGAAGACTGGAGTCTGAGGTATTTGAAAACATGTATCTGGCCTCAGCAACTCCATTTGCTTCAATGTTGTCAGGCAGGCTTCTCATTCCAGGGTGTATTAATAAGGTTTAAGTCTTGACGCCATTGTTTGTTTTATCATCACCCAACCTTTGTCTTTTTAATGATTTTGGATGGCAGCGCAGGCCAACAAAGGTAGTGGAAGCATGTGGTCTTGGCAACAGGAGGCGAGACTAGTACCCAGAAAATGGAGGCGGAGCATGCCCCTCTAACTCAAGCTTACATGTTAGCAGACAAAAACACAGTTAGCCAATTGACTGGTCTTTTAAGCAGTTGCAGACCAGTTGGTAAGTTGTAACTATATACAACTACCATCTACAACCCACGTTGGATGCAATGCAAACCCTTGAATAAATCCAAATTATTATGAATACTGTCAAATCAAAGTACTTGCTCTTACTTTTGTCTTTTTCATATGGGCAATCACTTTCACACCTAAGGCTTCCATAAGTTGAATGTTTACTTATTATTATTATTATTGGAAAATTATAGAATAAATAAACACAAAAAGAAGGAATTAGATAATTAAAAATTGTATCTTCTTGAGTTATTCTGTTGCCTGAGTTTAGACCAACAAGTCACGCCGTCTGCCAGCTCATCTTCTCTAAGCATTTGCCACGCCATTGCTTACGAGAAGAATCTTTCCGTCGCCGTTGAAGTTAACACCTTTTCAGACATGACATCAACTATTTGGTTGTTGAGGCCCGTTTTTGGCCCAATAACTGCACTGCCACTCTCTCTCTCTCTATCTCTTAAACACAACTTTCCGTTTCTCTTTCATTCTGATTACTCATTTGTCTTTCAAGAAAGCTCTTTTTGTCTAGAATTCATGTCGGTATGTTAGTGCTCTCTACTCTTCTCGCTTCTCTTCCTAGATACGTATGTGTTCAAGTTTGATGTTTTTGAGCTTGTTCTGTAAAAGCTTTCTGATTGCTTTCTTATGCTTCTTTTTGGTCTTTAAGAAGATTTACTTGATTTTGTGTGGATTTTTTTTATTGTTTGCCTTGTTTTAATGATTTCGACAAGTGGGTTTTTTTTTTCTCGTCGATTTTATTGATTTCATCTTTGGATTGCTCTCTTTAGAGTTTGATCAGTTTTGCTACTCATTGATGCTGTCTGATTCTTGTCTTCACTTCCCCTTTTTCTTTTGTTGTTACTGCTTAGATTTTCTTCTTAAAGCATATCTTCAGATTTAGCTGAAAGCTTAACGAAGTTGGGGACTATCTGAATTATTAAATATTTATTGAACTCCGAAAACGAATTTGTATAGGTGTTGCAAGCAGAAGGGGAAAAAAACACACACACACGCGCGCGCCAGTTGCGCTGCATTGAGGAAACGTTGAAACTTCAAACTTCCTTTTCCTCTCGTACTTGTTAGGTCATAACAGCTCTTTGTTCTGTTATAAATGTGGGATTTTCTATGGGGAACGTGTGAAAACTCTGGATAGTGTATAGGAGAAACATGAATTTGATTTGATGTTCTTCAGTTTAATCAAGAATTTTTCTTTATTGAAATATTGTACAATTGTAAATTTTGATTATGTTACTAATAAAAGTATGGGGTTGAAAAGAATCTCAAAAACTGGAATCTGAATTTTGAAGTTAGATTAGTTTGAGATATTTCCAGGAACGATGTCCTGTGCAGCTCTAATTTGTTGTGCTCCTAAATCATACTTATTTTGTTATATATTTTGGCCATTATAGTTGTATCGACAGATCATATGATTCCTAACTTATGTAGAGTCCTGGTGTGCTTGTCTTTGTGGTGTTGGGTGTGATAATAGTTTGACATGTTTATGGAATTCCTTGCAATTCCTGATCATTGCTAAGTTACTTGCATTTGCCGGTGGGGTTGACAGTTCTTTGTATTTTATTGTTTGTTATTGCATCTTAATTTACTTTTGCCCAATGAGAGCAATTGGCATGTTAAGAGTGAGCTTTTAATGGTGTTAAAGCTGATTATATGATCAATTTTTTAAGCTTGTTGACGGACTATAGTTAGAGCTTGGTGCTGTTTCTCTCGGATTCTTTTTCCGAAATTTGGTGCTAGATGTGTGCTTAAACTTGAGAACATGAACTCTTTTGATATGTCGCTGCTCTTGGGCCGCATTAAGTCAAAGTATTTAGGGGGATCTCTTATTGAATTTATAACAGGACACTGGTAGGCCTTTACCAAAATTTGGTGAATGGGACGTTAATGATCCTGCTTCAGCTGAGGGATTTACTGTGATTTTCAACAAGGCAAGAGATGAGAAAAAGACTGGTGGCAAACAAGATTCACCAGGGAAAGCTGATCATCATGTGAAGCCTGCAGCTGATCCTGGCAAGCCTCGGACTGTAAGTTCTTTCATTATTTTGCAGTCCTTTTGTTGTCTGGGAACAGCTGCACTCACCCACATAAAAGCTTAATCGCATTTCGTCGTAGCTTTTGCACGTTGTCAATTTTAAAGGTATTGATCTTTTAGAATATGGAATGCAACAGTGACAGGCACTACAGTCTGCAATGTTGTCATGTTAGTAGTTGATGTGAGGATCGATGAGAAATGCAATTTTTGCATTCACAATGTTGTGTAAAAAGATCAGATGAACTGTCTGATTGGTATTAGATTCCTTTTCTGATGATCTGTCTTATTATCCTAATGAATGGCTTTAGATTTAAAGTTGTCTGCGTGATTATGGAGTTATAGACTACTGATTGTATATTTTTTGAGTCATGATGAAATTTGCAATAAGATAGTGGGTTGGAGCTTATATACTGCCATCTTTCCAGCAGGAATTTTCATAGCTGTTAAAGTTTTCTTCTCTGACTTGGTTATTTACAGAAGAAATGGTTCTGCTGTTTTCAAAGTCCACATGCGGAATCTTGACAATGTCCTTCTAGTCCAAGTTCAATTGGAAGAGTATGTTCAACCGTACGATGCTTCATTACATATTTTCTGAAAAAGATGGATAATTTAAAGCGATGATTGAAAGAATCTGTTTGTTTGTGTTGTAAACTGAATTGTGGTGGGGGAATGAGAAGAGACATTTATTGTATCTAAAGAAGCATTCATCTACTCCTGCCTTGCTTTCTCACTATTGTATGAGCTGTAGAGTTTTGTTGACATTCTGTTCCTTCTTATAGCACGAGTATATATGGACCTTCTCGTGGAATATAGACTTTTTTGTAGTAATATTAGAATGTGGTGTAGTGAAGCTGTTGTTGAAACGAGCCAAGTTATCAGAAGACTACTTTGACCCTTTTCATTTTTAAGCTTGTGAAAAATGAAAAAGCATGCATTTGAAATGAAAAAGCATGTAGTAAAAGGATGTTAGAAACGCAAATTGATTGGTGTTACGTAGCTGCTACTGGTTGTTCAGGCTAGTTATTGTTGTTCACATGTCATATTGTCATACAGATGCGAGAATTATTTAACCTTGTGACATTCTTAAGATTAACCAGTAAACCTTATTATAACGCATAATAATAACAAGAACACTAGTTGCCATCCCAAAAGAATAATAGTAACAACATTGTCGCTTCTTATTCCTGTATAACTTGATGATCACAAGAAACTATCATGGGTCTTAAAACTGTATTAACTTAATGCCCTAAAATGCATGAGTATACGTTTTCATTTTACACTGAACCACCAAACAGAAAGCCAAAAGTCTAAAAAGAAAAGTTTGCTCCGTCCAACAAGTATCCCCTATCAGTTATCTAACTAAACTCTGGAAATCCCAAGCTTACGCTCAAATAGTCGTCGCAGAAGGTAAACTTGGAGAACACTGGCACCTATGAGTGCTGCAGATTCATACAAGGCCTTGTGCATTGCCCTCTTGCTCATTGCTTCATTTACTGCATTAAAAATCGAAATGATTACATATGATGCAAACAATCTGGCCGTGTGTTATTCATATGTTAAAAAGTTTCCCTCCCAACCAAACGAAAGGGAAGGCACCCTTTAGCAATAATCAAGTTCAAGGTTCAGCTGTCATGATGCAAGCAGAGTGAGTTAATTAACGTTCTAGTTGACTGTCCCGGATGTTAGTACAGTGGAAAAACATAGTCGATCAATTAACCTGTTTATTACACAACTTCAGCTAGCTTAATGAAACCAGGTAAATCTTATATCATGCTCCATAGGCAGCCAGTCATGGTTGTTGAGTTTATGATCAAACGTGGTAGGTACAAGTAATATCACAGAGAGAATCTTTCTCTGACTGCAATGCTGCACTTTTAAATTTGGCAGGTCATAAAACTTTACTAAACTAAAAATGTATCATTTCAGTTAGAATTAGGCAGTATTCGTAGCCACAAGCAATGAAGAAAAGGAGTTATTAGCCAAGAATGGAAAAAGAAAGTAATGGAAAAGCTTGTGATAAAGATTCCCAGGCAGATACCTAATGCTTGGCGTTCAGTCTGAGCCTCTAGCCAGTGCTGTTCAAATTGTACGTTGTAAAGAGCCTGTTCTAGCTGCATTATCTGATCTAACACAGGTTTGAAATGCTCTGCATACATGGAAGACAAGCATATCAGCCCCTTTTTCTCCAGAGCTGAGGGAGAAAAGAAGATCATAGTATGATTATTATGATTTTACCATCTTTTGCATGCTCGTCATAGTATGTAAAATGCTTCACTTGCACATCAAAGTCAACTGTTTCGTGGTAAGGAGATTTGTTAGTGAAGCAAAAACGATGAACTCCTTTCTGATGAGCTACAAATTCAAACTTTTCACTTGTCTTGTCACGAAAATCATGGATCTGAGCACCAGAAGGTCCTTTTACCTGATTATATCATCAGTCAAACAGACAAATCATGACAACTGTCAGCAGTTGAACAAATTAAGGAACATGATAATCGTGAACTTTCACCTAAGAAACAGTCATAAATTGGATATAATTAGCACAGCACAAGCCCATGTTCACAAAATTCATTTTGCAAATAATATTGTCTTGAAAATCACAGCGACCGAAGTTCATAAAATTGATCTTGCAAACAATATTGCATGACAAGTGCTCATAATATTACGTGGTGCAAAGTGATGGACACAATCTGGCCTATGTTTAGTATTTGAATCTAAAGTTCAGTAAATACTGCATATTTGGACACAATCTGGCCTATGTTTAGTATTTGAATCTAAAGTTCAGTAAATACTGCATATTTTCATGTGGCTTAGACATGAAGCACCGTTGCATCTCAAGAAGACGATAAATAAGACTTTAAAAGTAAAACAACATGACTTAAAAGCTACAATGATTACAATCTAAAATCAGCTGCCAGCATTGAAATATATGTCATGAGATTACAGTTGAAGTTCATATCAAATGCTCAGTGTTCAAGACCTAGTCAACTGTACAAGAAGACATATTACCAGTTGTTATCTACCTGAATTCTCTACAAATACAAGACCAAATTCTTGGAACTCCGTGCTTATGGAAAAATGGTACTCGCAATGAATGAAGAAAGATAAACTCACCACAAGATCAACACCTTCATGGCTATAATGCCAAGATGAGTCGGCCTTAATCACAACAAAGGAAACATGAACAGTATCTCCTTCGTATTTAACTTCATAAGAGAAGCATTCCTCTCTATCCATCACAAATCTAATCCCAAGGACCACATTTTCGGCCAATAGAAAAACCATCAACAGCACAAAATTTCCTTTCATTCCAAGACCCATCTGTAGATTACAAAATTCAAATCTATGATTACAGCCAAGATTAAAGCACCACTGAAACACAAAATGAATGTACAACGTTGAATAATGCAACTTGAAAGCATAACCAACAAATGAAAAGAATTGAAACCGACAATACCTTTAAGATAGCTGGTATATTCACAAAAATGCTAATAACTCCAGAATTATAGTCAGATTAGGTTTGAAAACTAAGAAAAGCGAGGAAAAAGAAAGAAGATCCGTACTTTCAAACATCACTTTCCCTTATATCCAAAGGGTTCTCTCTTAAATACGTAAAATCACAAAATCCAACAAAAAGACTCAATCTTTCGAACCGATTTTTTCTGGGCAGAGCTAACCATCGAATCGAGGATCTATTTTAAGGCAAAAACGAAACTGAATTGTATAAAACCACAGATAAAATTTCAAAACCGACTAACCCCAAAAAGAAGAAAGCAACTACCTTGAGGAAATGGATTTGAAAGACTTGTTATAAGCTCTTTGAAAGTCGCAATAATCGTAATGCGAACCTGTAGCTCGACAAGAAGACTTTTCAAGGGACTTTCAGTTTTGGTACTATGTGCTTTGATGTAATGAGAGCTGATTGCCTACTTCTGCCCACACATTATACATTCTGCACCTTAGACCCGAGCTTTCTTACGTAAATATATATCTGTCCGGAATGTTAATGTTAAATTATTTAATTATTTAATTCAATTTTTTTAAAAAAAATTTTTTAAAAAATTAATCAATTTATTAATTAATTGACCAATTTTTATTAATTAATAAATTTTTATAAATTAATTAATTTTATTTAACAATTTTTAATTAAATTTTAAATTTTTTATCACTAAGATAATATATTTCAATCATATTTTAAATTCTTTAATTTTATTCTTTTTTACAATTTAATATCAATTAAATCTTTTAAACCTTAAATCTTTTGTCTTATCGGTTGTACTTTTGCCTCGGAATCAAACTAAGAGATTTATGTTAATTTCCAAATAAAAACTATATACTACGTTCACATGACTTCCATTTTAACTGTAGTGCTTTTTTCCTTAATTAAGATTAGAACATTTATTAGAAAGGAGAATACATATTATTTTAACAAACATTAAAATGTTTAATGAAGATAATTAAAACATGAACAAGCAAGAAATGCAAATACGAATGACTGAAGTCCGGCAGAGCTTGGCAACCTGCCCTTATCCCTCCTCAAGAAAAGGCCTTGGTACAAAGGAAAGTTTATGAGAACCAAAACCGCACAAAGAAGGATTTGCAGAGGAGTTGTGTTATAAAGGCTATCCGCAGCAGCGCCAGCATCCATGATCACCTTCTTCACCGCACCAACAAAGCAGTACAAATTAAGCATCGCAATAGTTGCTAAGACGGTCAACATAGAAGAAGAGTCTCCAAACTCCATTATTTCTTTCTCATGTCTGTCGAATACATCATCATCAGCTACCTTGGATGTGATCACAAATCCTGATTCAGCAAATCCTAGTAACTTGAAGATGGCGTCGATGAAGCCAAAAAGGTAAGAGCTTGTTCTTTTATATAGCCATATACGCTGTTCATTCCACCAACCTTGGACTGTTCCACCAGCAAACAGAAATTCTGCTAGACTATAGATGTACTTGGCAGATATAACATAGACAAACGGTAAAAACCATGGACTTGAGGCCTGAATCCACAACATGAAATTTCATTATATTATTCATTCGGGAAAGGCATTGCCAGGAAGGATACTGTAAATATAGATTATAGATAAGCTATTTTAACGTGAAGTAGAAAAGGGATGTTGCTGAGGTAGATAAAGGAAAAGAAATGGAACCTGTGGAAACAAAGATACGCCTTTTAAGAGGCAAAGTGAAGGAATGATGGAGTAATAGAGTGTTGCCAAGCAATTAAGAGCCCAGAGACAATAGCTGCTATACACCATTTGCAGTCCTATGCTAATTCTTCCATATGCGTACCATACAGGGCTGTACTTGGAGAATACTATCTCAAAGTCACCTTCAGACCATCTTTTGTGTTGCACAAGAGTCTGGGTCAAGGAGGCTGGAGAAACACCACAGAATCCTTCCCTTTTTGGATTGAAGTAGACTGATCTCCATCCTCTGCATTTGATTGACAAACCTGTAATCACATCTTCAACTGGGCACCCATATTTCAAGCCCATCTGCAACCAAATATATTGGCGTTTTAGTCACAACAAAGTCTCAATTCTCAAAGATATATGTTTTGCCATTTCAAGGAAGATTAAGCAGACGGACCTCTACACCCCACTGAGTGTTCTGCTCATAAGTACAAGTTGCAAGATATTTTATTCTTTCTTCTAATTCTTCTGTACTTTCTTGTCTTTTAGGAGAAGTGTCACTCGTACATTCAAGCTTACAATCCATGGTGTATTTCCTTCCACAGAGAGCATCTCTCCTGTGAAAGCAGCAACTTCCAACATAAAGAGGGCCTCCATAGCCGTCTGCACCATGAAACTCCACCTTCATTCCCAACAATTCCCGGAGAAACAAATGTAATCAATTGACATGAACAACCAATGATCTTCTTGATAGAGAATCAAAGTGTATTTACCAATATGGCTCTTAACTATGATTTTTGTAAAAATTATGACCCCACTGTTCTAAATTAACAAGCCACTAGATAATTAACATGGAAAATGATACTTACATTTTGAATTACTCGTAATAAGCCGCCATATAGATCGTTCTTAGTAAGATTGTTGTATTTCATTGAGAACTGCACAAAAGCAATATCATGACTCTTTTCCTCATCCATGAAGAAGCAAAGTGCATCCCTTATTGATTGTGAATCGTTTGAGTACATGTCACAGTCTAGAGTGAGAATGATTGCTCCATTGCTAATATTCGCGGACACTCTTAGCTGTCCATGCAACCATAAAAACAGAGATAATAAAATGAGAAGACAAATTAAGAATGGAAACAGAAAACAAAACATTGAAGTATATATACTTGATTTCTACGATAGAGAATCGTGTACCAGTGCATTCAGGGCCCCGGCTTTGAAATTATGGTGATGTTCAGGTCTCTTCTCTCTAGCTAAGTATACCAGTGTAGGTAATGCACACCCATCAACATCCACGGCTCTGGGATCTTTCCCATCTATAACAATCTGGCAGTAACATAAAGAGGGTTAAATGAAAGATCAAGAATAGATCAGAAGTATTACCTGGAAATCCTCACAGATAAAATTGAGACAGTAATAGATGTTTAAAAAAAGGTGAAATTAATGTAATATGTCTGGACATTTTACCTGAAGGATAGCTCCATGGTCTCGTCTTGAAGAGTATGACTCCCACTCAGAAAATCCTTTATGTTTCAACTTTGCATCATCTGGAACTCTATTGAGTTTCACTACATTTTCAAGCCGTTCTTCCATTTCTTTGTATAGTTTCTACAGAAACAGGAAAAACTGCTATATTAATCATTATTGCTAGCTTCACTGGATAATGATTTCACACTGGATTTATTGACATAGTCATCAATGATCAATTTATTAAGAAGGATGACAGCATGTTTTCTTCTTTTCTTTTTCTGTCTTTCTGTTAATCAAAAGGCTGCTAACCGAGTGGCAGAATCTGCCATCAATATCTTTAACAAAGTCACGCTCCTACTATTTACTACACAAAAGTCAATCATTTTGACTAGAATAGTCATACCTACAGTACCAAATACGCAATGGACAAGCCAAGTCCTGATTTCTTCAATTATTTTATCCATTCACAACTAAAAGCTGATATTCATCCAGCTGTATAGTCATGCTACCTCCAATTATATATCTATTACGCATAATTCAATCTCTTGACTAGACAGGGCTAATGACATCTAAAGCGCAAGTACGTAATGGATAAGTTAAGTCTTGTCCTATTTGTCAACCCACCGCTAAAAGGTGCTATGCACGCCGTCTCTCATCTTTCAAGGACAGGATTGGTTTATGGTTTATTAATTATTATATACCTTGATAGCTAAGAACTGCTTATCCTGACCAGCTTCGTCATGAGTTACGCATATCGAAGAAAAATAAGCCGCCGGTGACCTTGGCTCTACTTTGAACTTCTTGCAGTACGGTATCCAATGTTTTGCAAAGTTAGATGCCTCCAATAGAGCATAAAACGTAAGCTCTGATCCTGCATCGTCGGAAAGATACACGCTAAGCTTCTCCGACGGGTAGTCATATGCCACAACCGATAGTATAGTGTTCATCACCATTAGTGGAGGCTCTATTGCAGGGTCCGCAGTGCACACAAAAATGTCTACTCCGGGCAATTCTTTGTCATGTCTGATTACACATAACACAACTTGATTACAAGGGTACAAAAACAACACACGTAATACTAGTCTAAGAACAACATGGCTTACGTGAACACATAATCTCCAAGAAAATCAGACGTACCTGTTGGACAGCCTATCCTTGAAGCTGAACCTGTAGACCAGGTTCCATCTAGAAGCTTGCGTGAGAACCCAGTAAAGACCAAACCATAGATCAGCTCCAAACGCTCCAATCCAAACCCATCTTCCAGCTTCTCCTTCTCTTGGTATGTGACTCAACCTGTAAGCCCATATCAGACATATACCAGTAAACACTGTTACTGCAAACAGCCTGTAAAGGATCCTTCCCTTAGCTCTCCTTGTCTCAAATAAAGGAGTATACATATCACTTCCCATCTCCTTCTCACAGGTTCCAGCAACAAATGCTACCATAAGCGCGCATATATAGTAGTACAAATCAAAGTGGTAGTTCGAATTTTCCGCCTAGGTCCGACCCCCTTAATGTTCTTCCATTGGCTTTTTTCGTGACAAGGAGAATATTTCTATAAGTCGAACAAAGAAGTGTTTATTAAAACCAGCTTTCATCTCTTAGTGGGGACCAGACCAGATCTAGTGAGTGTATGTTGAATGAGCCTATCGAAACAGTCAAATCCTCGGTTCTACCTAATATGTTCTGACTTATATATTAAATCTCACCCATTTATTTATGCAAGAAATATTTTGTTCATATTCTATTCTTTTGAATCTCAACCATTTATTAATGTAAGATTCACGTAAATAGATGATTAAGATTTAATATGACAGAATATGAAACAGAGGATTCATCCGCCGTATATTTATACATACATAATTTTATATAAATATATAGACAAAATTTAATGAAACAGAATAAAAACAGTATAACAAGAATAAAAGACGTGATCCCTTAATATAAATTACCATCCCTAATTATATGTAA
>JAOQMQ010000196.1:33205961-33218850 GCA_027563845.1 Erythroxylum subrotundum
CGAATATTTTGTGAAACTATAATTCAGATAATAATTCGGAGTTTAATATGTTTATGTTTGTATGTTTCATCAATGTATTTCAAAATGAGTATTGGTGGAGGTAACGCGTGTAACCGGAAGTAAGAGAGATAATGATTTTCAACTCAAATAAAATAGAGGATGTTGAAAAGAAGTATGTGACTAGAGTATTTCGTAGGTAGCAATACAATTTATATAATGTTTTTAGCAAAATTATGATATTAATATAAGAAAATTATATCATGCTTATAGGCAATTATATTGTAATAAGTGATGGCGTCATTTGATTTTCAATGTGATCATAATACAGTTATCTTCTTCCTCCCTTATTTAGGAAGACAAAGCATTCAAAAAGAAATAAATATTATAAACCGATAATTTTGACGAATTTGGCTTATTAATTAAGTGAACATGTTCTTCGCAACAATTCCATAAATACGAAAGTTTTGATAAAAGAAAAGAAGGAATTTTGCAAAGTTTAAAAAATCAGACCGGATCGGACCGAACCGTTCGGTCCGACCGAAAAAAGGTTGAACCGGCCGGTTTTTATGCAGAGAGGTTATTAGGTAAAACCGAACTGGACCATTGAGCGATTCAAACTTTTTTCTGTCGGACCGATCCGGTTTTTAAAACCTTGCAAAAAAGAGAGAGCGAGACAACAACGTAAACGGACCAACAACCCCACTAACCAACACGTAAACGAGTCAACTACAAGATATCAACATTTCAACCAATCATGTGTTACAGTTAAGAAAATACCTGTCTTAAGATTTTGACTCCTAAGTATGGATAAAGGATCATAGATATTGTATTAAAAAGTTAATAGTGACACGCCACTCACTACGATACTCTTATCTCAAATTAGGAAATGCAGCTAAATAGTTTTTTTTTCCAAAAATAAATAAAATTTTGTGTTATGGTAAAATAAGTACATGCAACTTTAGCATGATTAGAGGGAAACCACTTTTCAAATTTGCTTTTGTGTTTGTCATGACAGGCAGTGCCAGAGTTGTCATTTTCTGTTTGTCTTGTCTTGGTCATCTCTCATCTGGACTGGATTCTTCCCTGTCTTTCTTTCTTTAGTTACTAATTGCCAAAATCAAGAGCTAAGTAAAGCTTTTACCCCCTATTTATGCTCATATAATCCTGTCCTTTGTTCATGCTTATATAGTTTGGAATATATGGACGATATTACCCTAATTCCACAGCTTTAACGCAATTTCCCAAGATGTCCCACTTTCATTGTCACAAATAGAACCAAACTGCCAATCCTATGTAGACGAAGACTAATCATGGACAAATGCTGTTGGCTGGCATACACGTAAGATTGAAAAGACACAGGCACTACTCGGTGGCCCCCTAAGTAAAAGCATACCAGTTCCATCTCTCTCTCTGTCTTTCCCATAGTAAGTAGATTGTATAAACTTATAAAGCTTTGTTCTTCCTGAAATGCCTATCCAAAGTTTCAAAATTCTCTACGGCTCCCTTCTCTCTCTTGGGGGCCAGAACTGTGATCTACCCATTTCAATTTACTCCAAAAGACAGGCTTTTTGAATTTGATTCAAAACCCAGAAATCTTTTATGAAAAGAGGTGTTTTCTTTACCAATAAAATCGTTGGAGAATATTCTTGGAGGTTCTTCGAGGCGAAAGTTGGAACCTTTATTCGTGGGTTTTGCTGTTCTTGTCAAAAGAGCAAAAGGGTTTTTCGACTTTGCGCAGATCGCGAAGAAGATGATTAAGAATCGGTAATGATCATGGAACTGAAAGGCGGTTGCCAAGACTGTTGATTTTCGCTTTTTGGCTTGTTATTTTTGACGAGCTTCATTGGGGTTTTTCTTTGGTAAGCAGTTCTGGGTTCTCTTTGATATTTTTCACAACTTAAGCTCTTACCTGTCATTTGTATTTAACTTTCTAATGTTGTTTGATGTCCGTTTTGTTTTGTTTCTTGAATGTGGTTCTTTGTGTGTGATATCTAATGCTAATTACTGTACAGGTCTTTTCCTTTTCCTTTCCTTTCCTTTTCTCTCGTGACTGTTTTTATACTTCTTTGTTCACATGGAATTTTCACCAAACTCTAAACGCAGTTTGTTCTTACGAGTATTAAGTGCCATAATAGGTGGTTTTCGTTGAGAGAATCTGACTTCGGAAATATGTACAGCTAACCGTGATACTGAATAAGCTGATTCTTTATCATCATAAAGAAAGTGACGATGAATCAAAGTGAGTGATATGGAACAGGTGTCCAAGTTTTTGGCTTAACGTAAATATTATTTGACTGCCTGTGAATGATTTTCGTTTGAGTGTTGTTGAAAGAACTATGAAACTGTCAGCAGCGTTGTGCTAGAAAAAAATGTTAAAGATGAAGCATAACTTGAATTAAAAGAATGAATGCAGTGAACAACAGGGAGGTTGCTATTGCTAATGATTCTGAACCTTGCACAGAACCTTGGAAGAGGTTCATGTTGGCTCTGTAGTTATGGATATAATTTCTATGGTTTATATCAACGTGTTATTCGTCGTATTTGTCAGGGCTACTCAACATGAAAATCCTTCATACGCGTTGCTTCTTCCTTGCCAACTGAGAATGAACCTTTTTTCTATTGTTTTGACAGGTGCTAATTGGATCAATATATACATATAAGCCAGTATGGCTGCAACAGAACACAAAAAGACTACAGACTCACTGAAAGTAGAGGTGGGAGAGATAGACACGAGAGCACCATTTCAGTCAGTTAAAGATGCTGTAACCCTCTTTGGAGAAGGTGCTTTATCTGCAGAAAGACCAACCATCAGGAAGATAAAACCTTATTCTGCCGAGGTGACTAGTCTGGACTGCTAAAGCAATGCATTACCAAGTCGTGGTTATGAAATTTCCTCATGATTATCATTTTTGCTTTCAAAACACATTAATCATATAGATTTTGTGATTTCCATGAACAATTATTGGGCAAATCAGTTTTTTTTTTTTTTTGGGTTTCAACAGTGTCAGTGATCAGTTTAGAGTTTAGGCTTGGATTATATGAACGAGGTTTTCTCAGCTTTTCATCATGATATTTGAGGCATTGTCAAACTTCTTCTCATAATCTCTGCACTTTCATCTTTGAAAATGTTAATGTGAAAATGTCATGACAAAATTTTCATTATCTAAGGTTATGAACATATTCATCTAAATCTGAATGAAGTACAACGTATCTAAATGTAATTTTAGTGTGTAGGTAACATTTGAACATTCTTTAGTCTTTGATTGCCTCACCTTATGTCTTGATAGTGATAGTGTTAATAAAGCTGTTTTGGAATTTTTTTTATTTGCCGTCATTGATGCAGAGAGCATTGGCTAAAGAGACACAACTTCACCTGGCCCAGAAGGAGTTGAAAAGGTTAAAGGATCAAGTAAAGAATGCTGAAACTACAAAAGCCCAAGCATTTGAAGAGCTTGAAAAAGCTAAACGAACTGTTGAGGATCTGTCAAAAAAACTTGAAACTGTCACTGAATCGAAAAATTCTGCAATCAGATCAGTGGAAGCTGCAAAGAATCAGGCAAAACGAATTGAAGAAACAAAAGATGGCAGCCTTGAATCTGATGATGATAGTAAGCAGGACCTGGAATCTACAAGACAACAGTATGTGACTGTCTTCACTGGACTTGATGTTGCGAAGCAAGAGCTAAGGAAAATTCGTCAGGAATGTGATGCATCCCTGGAAGCAAAGCTTGCAGCCTTCAACCAAGTTACAGAAGCAGAACATGCTGCCAGAGTAAATATGGAAAAAGTTGGTAAACTCTCCAAAGAAATCTCAGCATTACAGGAATCAATTGGGCAGGTGAAGCTTGCGGCTTTGCAAGCACAACAAGAGCAAGTGAAAGTATTTGCTGAAAAGGATGCTCAGAAACAGTCCTATAAAGAAAGCCTAGAAGCATCTGGAGATAAACTGCTTGCATTGAAAAAGGAATTTGATCCTGAACTTGCCCAAAATCTTGAAAAGCAGCTTGCTAAAGCCATTAATGAGAATGGGTCTCTGCAAAACCAGATGGAAAGTGCCAAAGCTTCTGATTTAGGTTCAGTGAGAACTGTCACTTCAGAGCTAGATGGAGCTAAGGAGTCAATGCTGAAAGTTGCAGAAGAGGAAAGCTCCTTGCAAAACTTGGTGGAATCTCTTAAGCTCGAGCTGGAGAGTGTGAAAAAGGAGCATTCTGAGCTGAAGGCGCAAGAGGCAGAAACAGAATCTATAACCGGGAACTTGCACGTCAAGCTCCGCAAAACCAAATCTGAGCTTGAAACAGCCCTTTCAGAGGAATCGAAAGCAAGGGGTGTGTCTGAAGAAATGATCTTAACGCTCAGTCAACTGTCACTAGAAGCAGGGAAAGCAAGGCAAGATGCAGAAGAGATGAAGATTAAAGCAGAGTTGTTGAGGTCGGAAACTGAAGCTACCAGGATTGCCCTTGACGAAGCTGAGAAGAAGCTGAGGGTTGCTCTAGAAGAAGCCGATGAAGCAAAACTAGCAGAGGAAAAAACACTTTATCAGATTAAGACATTGTCTGAAAGAACTAATGCTGCACGTGCCTCAACTTCTGAATCTGGTGCTAAAATCACCATCTCCAAGGAAGAGTTTGAATCTCTGAGCCGGAAAGTTGAGGAGTTCGACACATTGGCAAAAATGAAAGTGGCTGCTGCCATGGCTCAGGTAGAAGCCGTGAAGGCTGGTGAAAATGAAGCTCACCAAAGATTAGATACAATGCGGAAGGAGATGGAGGATATGAAGGCTGCAACTGAGGAGGCTTTGAAGAAGGCAGAGATGGCTGAAGCGGCCAAAAGGGCAGTGGAGGGAGAACTCAGAAGGTGGCGAGAACGTGAGCAAAAGAAGGTGGCTGAAACTGCTACACTGATATTGGCGGAAACGGATATGTCATCAGAATCATCCCCCCATCATTATAGGATTCAAAAGCAGAACCAAGAAACTCAGAAAGTTATGGAGTTTAGGAAGTTGGGAAAAGAGAAAAGTTCTGCTTCGAAAAAAGCTCTTGTGGCTAATCTTAGTGGCATCTTTCACCGAAAGAAGAACCAAGTTGAGGGTGGGTCTCCTTTCCTACCTGGTGCGAAGTCTCTGTGACGTGATGTGATCTGTGTGGAGTTAGAGCGAAACATGTTTATGACCTGGTTTTGTGTACATCCCAAATTAGTGGAATTAATTCCGTATTGCTTGAGATAAGAAAAGATTTCATATCAAAACATAAACATGGAAGCTGGTCGAAAATATGAATTCTGTACATGGGACGAGTTAATTGGAATTCGATCTAAGAGATGCGACGTAATGAGTTTTTACTTTCAGAATAATGCATATGGACCGAGGCAAGGAAAGTTTGATTAGGAGCACCTCATCAACAGTAACACGAGTATGCACACATGGATATATTATTGGTAAAGCTAAAAACCTAATGTGAAGTCACCACAGGAGAATCTGATAAAAGTCAATTGTGGAGTGGTGGTGATCTGTTGTTCCAACACAAATTTCAAACTATAATGATCAATGCGGATTATAAAGTGTTGTACCTATAGATCCAATTAGTTCCTTTCTATAAGCTGGCAAGCCTTTGTATCGGGTGGCGATGGTTCGAATGAATCAAATTGGCTGGCTCTGTTCATCTGTTGTTATAGAACCATGCCAATCCCAGTATAGACTCCTTGGTTCTTGGAATAGTGATGCAGATTCATCCAAAAGTGATGTTATTCTTCCATCCAACTGTGAAGTATTCACTGGGACTAGGAGTTGTTTACCACTAAAAGAGTTCTCCAGTCCCTGCAATTCCACAACTCTTACATTTTTCTAAAAATACTTCTTTTAGTGCTAAAATCCCATAAAATTGGTCCCAAAGATTGCAACCAATTCACAGGCAAAACTACATCTATCCCTTTTATGCCAAGGATAAACAAATGGATGCGAATCAAGTGTTATCCCCACCTGAATTGGGACTTCTCGACATTGACCTAGGCATCGGATCCTATTGCCTTAAGCGACCAGGACCTGTAATTTCTCGATTAGTTCACACTGCACTCCCAATTTATTTACCTTTCAGGAATTCACAAAAATATGATTGCTGCCCGAATCTATCCAAATCACCAAAGGTTGTCTGCCGTTGTTTTCTCGGGTGACGACATGAAGCAAGATTTGAGGTTCTTCTTTCTCGGTTTCTGATTCCTCTTTGTCTCTTTGGATCGACTCTTCCACGCCATCTAACCAAAATAAACGTTTAACATTAGTGTCCTTTGGTGTAAACAGTCCACTTGCACGACGGTCATCCACCTCAACACGAGTCAGGTCGTTCTTTGGTTTTTAAGCTGGAGCTACACTACTAACGGCTGCTTTGGAAGGAGAATTCATATTCTTTCTTGGGCCTCTACGCCGTTCGTATAAACGGGCCAGGCTCATTGCTCCAACTAGTCTCTGACTCTTGAGTCTATGAAGCTCAACCTCAACAATGATATATTCTCGCAATCCCCTGATAAAGATTTTGATTTCTAGTTCCAACATGAGGGTACCAGCTCGTGCCGCAAATTGCTCGACTCTACACTGGTAATCTTCCACAGTTTGGCGAGCTTGTCCAATTGGTTGCCTTGAATGGTCGGTCTAAATCACAAATGACACTGACATTTGAATTCCTCTCATGAAATCCCTGGGCGGTCCCGATCCAATTTGAGGAACTAAACTTACACATCAGAATATAGATGATAGGAGGCGATTTTCACTTTTTCTTCTTATATACATTTTACAAGCATCTAATGTATGGAGTACTGATAAATGGATTCCAGATTTAGTGATGACTGGTTTAATTTAGCAGAACATGATTGTATGTGTGACCAGAAAAGCAGGTCATTGAGTGCTTTTAGAAAGCATTGGTAATGGCTTGCGGGGTTATTTAGAGGAGCAACAAATGTATATTAGACAAGTTCCTAATGTACCTTCTTGGAGTTGCAACCTCACGTACTTGGCTCCACAAAACCAACAGGACCCCATTGATCTGATGCCAGCACTGCTGTGAACCAGAAGGTACATCTGTTCTATGTATGATTATTAGTAGGGTGTAGTGTATTTTTGATGCTCTTGACTCTTCTTTTTAGAACCAATGCCATCTGATCGGCATTTGCTTCATAGTAATAAGGTAGGTATATATCACCATGAATGTGGACCGCAATGATCTACAATACTTGTCAAACGGTTTTACATAAATAACACATTACATTTTTAACCACTAGTTTTCTATCAAACCTCTTAGCAGTAAATAAACAGACTGTTTCTGAACACACTACGTCAACAGGTAGAGTATAACCAGCATTCCTACAAGTGCAGTCATGAAATAAGATGCAAGAGACGCCTTGATGGTAGAGTTCACTGAAGGCGGTCCCCAGGAGAAACCACCCCACTCATCACCTTCCTCTTTTCCACTATCCTTGTTGCCATTTTCTTCTGGTGAAGGTGCAGGATTTGGAGCCTCCTCATGATCTCCTCCTGCAGGGTGCACCATAACTCGTACAACCAGCTTTTGGCCTGCTTTGCAGTGACCAGGTTGCCCACTGATGAAGTAAAAGAACCCATGTCGATCAAACCGGAAAGTTGTGTTCCCATCATCATATCTAGAAATTGGGTTTGAAATGATACAGCTCTCGTAATCTGTAGAATTCACTACTAAAACGGAGTCCCTTCTGTACATGAAATCTGACACAGAAAACCAAGTTTTGTTAAGAAACAACCTTTTAAACAGTAGCAGATATGGCATGAATGATTTGTGCAGCCACAGTCTTTGTTAATTGCTTGAAACCATTCAGCAGTTCAAGGTTTCTAATTAGGACCAGAAAAAGAACCAACATCTATAGATATACTAGAGTAGGCTGCTAACACAGAAAGAGAAAATTCCCAGAATTCGTACTACTTGCATAATTGCATGCCATCACCTAATAAATTTGGATGGCACTTCTCTAGTAGAAAAAAGAACTGCTAAATATCGACTTACAGAGTGAATCACCAACATGGAACCTATGTTTAGTGGCCCACTCATCATAGGTCTCGGTATCATTTCCAGTTGGTTTGATCCAACCAATCTTCCCACCAACTGGGAACTGATATGAAGACACAAAGGGGACAGCAAATATTGAGATCAGAACTACAGGAATGAAAGCAAGGTTGTGAACGTGTCTGATAATAGAAGATGAAGCCATTTGGGCACTCCCTAAGTGAACTTTGTTCCAAGACTACAGGAAGAAAACCAAACTTGAGAAGGAAAATGAATTTAACGGGTACTGAGTACGAAGAAAATAGCGAAAGACATTGGCAGTTAAGTCAGTTACTTTCTCATGTGCGGCCCATTGGCCTTTTGATCGATCGTGCGGTTCATGGCCAGGTAGTTAAGCGTACGTACCGGAGCACGTTCTTCACGTTTTACTCATGAACTGTCTTGTTCATGTTTCTTGGTAAATTAAGAGACAACATATGACATGACACTTGTTAGAAAATCAATTCAACTAGATAAGACAATTTTTTTCTTTCATAGATTATAATGCGTGGTCTCAAGCTAACTGTAGCTTTCTTAAATACATACTTAATTCAGGGTCTTATTTCAAACATAAATTTGATTCATTGTAAAAATTTTAAATTTAAATCTAGTTTATGAGCTCGTATTTTTAAAAGATTTTAATATTATACAAAATATAAATCATGTATTAATTAAAATTTTATTAACTTATTTTAAAACAAAAGTATAATCCCCTACAATAATGTATACAAATTATTAACTATAATTCATAGAAAAATTAAATTGGACAGACAATGATAACAAATCATAATTTTGATAAGATTTAATAATATAATATAACAGAAATATTATTAAAATAAAGAAATATTTTACAAAAATTGTAAGTTAAAGGAAAAATTGACATTTTAATCCGTAATTTTATAGAAATTTTTAGAATTAATTCGAACTCTATTTTTTAGCATTTCAATACATGAACACTCAATTTATATTAAATAAAGCCCGACATAGGAGCAATGAAAAAATAATTTTTTCAATTTCTCTATCTAATCTTTAAATTAAATAACTTGAAAATGTGAATAAAAATAAAAGGTTGAAATCGTACCTCATTCAAATTTTTGCATAATTTTTCTTTTGCTATCAATCACAAGTTGTCCATATATCCTATTTCTAATAGCATCCACAAAGCACAGAAAAAGGATTTGAGACTTGAAAGGAAAAGGCAGGAGTGCTAACTCCCTTATATCTTTTTTTTCTATTTATAAAAAAAGGAACTAGGGTTTCTTTCTTATTAAAAATAAAATTTCTAGTTATAATTAAAGCCTGACTCTATTTATAATTAAACTTAAAATTATAATTAAAATTTAATGAAATCAAATATCTTATATTTGATTCCTAAAATTTCTCAGACTTTATAATTTAGTCCAACTTAATTTAAATTAAAAATTTCTCTTTCTAACTGCCTTTTTATGTGTGATAGAAATGATTATAATTATAATTATAATTGTAATTCATAATTAGAACTAGATAAATTAAAACTCCTTTTAATTTATCTTTAGTTATCTAATTAAATAATTTATAATCATAGATTAAGATTGAAGTCTAGCAATATGTTATGACTACTCAAATATTAAAAATGTCAAAGTGATTGGACTCAACCTATCCATATATGGTTGTGGTGTATAATTTAATCTTTTTATCATCTAATGTTCTAATTGAATATAGAGTATGGATTTAGTTTTTGCTATATTAAATCAAATCATGTTCGTTCTTACTAATTAGTAATTGATTTATAATTGATATTTGAAAACACCTTGTCAAGTCTCAATTTACTATGGCTAAAGAATTCCTTAGATTACTACTAATCAAGCACAACACAACATTCTCTCTAATTACTAAAGAGTGACCAATTATTTATTGACTTATCTATCTCTATATGGTTCATACTATATCCAAACACTACCAACTAAGCTATCTTAAATAGATTAGGTCATAAGTAACATCAAAATATAATAACTTCTACATAAGATACTTTTGAAATCTTATGTCTAAGTATTAATCATACAACCATCATAGTGAGAAAATCCATAGAAACATAAGTAATATTTCATTTGAGATCCTCATACTAGGGTCAATTCAGTGAACTTATTCTCTAATAAGTACCTATACATTTGTTTAAGTATCTTTATAATTTAATTTATGAGATTAATTACTTTCTTTGTAAGAAAAAACATAAAGTGTGCTAGTTTTACCATTTTATTAATTTCCTATGTTGATGAAACTACAACTAGGAATAATTAGGAATAATGCTTGAATGTAAACTGAATATCGTAATTATGATCTCATCATAATTTCAAGAACACAGTAATTATTTCAAAAATTTTACCTTTAGTATTAAAATATCAAATATAATTAAAAAAATAAATAAAAATAAATAGTGCCTCTAATAAATTATGTCACAAAATCTACAGCCAACCAATTGGTTATAGGGTATACACCAATAATCTTCCACTTACATTAAGCCAATCACTTAAGTATCTTATACCATCTCTTTATATTATGACTATGCTTCTGCTGAGACAATGGTTCAGTAAGAGACTTCTACAAGATTCTCTATAGTAAGCACTTGCTAAAATCATACTACTCTCATCTCAATTATTAGTATAACTAAGAGAGATTGCCTAAGTATAAATTTGGACCTTTGATGAAACCTTAACTCTTTTTGCATTCACAATGGCTCTGATGTTTTATAGTACATTGCTGTTTCAATAATGCAAAGAACTATATCAAGTTTATTAAAGAACTTATTGATTCAAATAATTATCTCCACTAAATGAAAAATGTATTATGGCTTGATTAATAATTAATGCTATGCTGGAACCTTTCCAATCTCAAAATAATATTGTTCTAAGTAAAATGTTCTTTAACCAAGATTTACTTGTAAAGTTAATATCTATATGATCTTAAACTCAAACATTAACTCATTAAAGTAATAGGAAAGTAAGTATGTTAAGTACAAAATTCTATAGATTCCTAATATCATGTAAATCACAATTTGTTGCTTACAATATTCTCTTTTGATACTCTTTTCTAGTTTCTTGGGATATATTCCATGTTTTGATTAAGTAGCATTATCTAGTTGTTGTAACTTATAACTCAAATAATGTGATAGATTATTTGAGTTAATTTGAGTTATACATTACCTTTTATGTGGCCCAGACATAGATCAAAAAATGGGAAAGGTAATAACATTATAGACTAAATTTTGCATTTAAAAGTTTTTGTTTTCTTTTGAACAATTGCTTTTATATTACCTTACAATGTCTTTTTGCTAAAAAAGAGTTTTTTGAAATAAAGAAGTTGTTAAGGAAATTGATTCACATTTGCGGGTAAGGAGTGATTGTATAGTTCTGAAATGACCTATACAACACTAAATTACTATTTCTAGTTCACTTTTAGTTGTGGTTGTCAATATTTGGAAATTTGACAACATCAAGAATATGGTTCGTTGTACATCATAAGATTTGGTAACCATAACAATAGTTATCATAATTCATATTAAGGTCTATGCAATTGCGTAATCTTTTTACACTAAAATAATTACTTGGAAGCCTAAAAAGTTTTGGTAACTCTAACCCTTTTGCAGAAGTTATCTTTTAGTGGATAACAAATATCATTTGCTAATGTAAATGTATCACTTAGATTATGATAGATATATGTATTACGCATACAAGAATAACTTGTTTCTTTCCTACCATAAGATCTTTCTGTATTATCTATTTTCACTTAACATAGGAACTTCTTTATAAAATTCTCTTCCAAGTTATTATTGTTGGTATATATCCTACAACCAAATAGTTGGTTGTAGATTTGTTGACATAATTAATTAACGACATTATTTTTATTTACATATTTTTAATTATATTTGATATTTTAATACTAAAGATAAAATTCTTGAAATTATTATTTTGCAATTGAAATTTTGATGAGATTATAATTATGAGTTTTGATTTTCATTTATATATTGTTCCTAAATTTTTCCTAGTTAAAGTTTCATCAAGACAAGATATTGATGAAATAATAAAACTAGTATACATTATGTTTTTTTCTCATGGAAAAAATTATTGATCTCATAAAATAAAGGATAAAAATACTTAAACAAATGTGTGTTGACTCTATTATGATGATCCCAATATATTTGTGGATTTCCTTATTATAATGATTGTATAATTAATCTTTAAGCTTGAGATTACTAAAGTATCTCATGTACGAATTACTATGCTTTGATGTTACTTATGAACTATTCTATTTAGGGTATCTCAGTTGGTAGTACTTAGATATAGTATGAACCATATGAAGATAGTTGAGTAATTTAATAAAGGACTCGTCACTCTACAGTAAATAGAGAGAATGCTTTGTTGTTCTTTATTAGTTGTGATTTAAGGAATTCCTTGCTCAGAGTAAATTGAGATTTAAAAATATGTTTTCAAATATCAATTATAAATCAATTATTAATAATAGAAACAAACGTGA
Source organism: Erythroxylum subrotundum (assembly GCA_027563845.1). Lineage (NCBI taxonomy): Eukaryota > Viridiplantae > Streptophyta > Magnoliopsida > Malpighiales > Erythroxylaceae > Erythroxylum > Erythroxylum subrotundum. Next base: position 33,218,531 of record JAOQMQ010000196.1, read on the forward strand.
TTGGATTTAAAAAGTAGACATTCAATCCATATTCAATGTCTATTTTGAAAATTTAATGATGAATTGATTAAATTATACATTATAACCATACATGAAGAGGCTAAGTCAAGCCACTTTAACATTAGTAATATTTGGGAATCAATCTTAATTAATGATTATAAATTATTTAATTTAAAAATTAAAGATAAATTAAAAGAAGTTTTAATTTATCTAATTCTAATTCTAATTCTAATTCTAATTATGAGTTATAATTATAATTTATAATCATTGCCAACATATTAGGAACCTAATAAGTCATATATAAAATAACAGTTAAAAAG